>CM053622.1:431389533-431403424 GCA_028646595.1 Phalanger gymnotis | reverse complement strand
TCTGTTCGGGACAGACCTTACCCCGAGACCATCCAGGCAGACCTGGGCTGGAGTCCTGCTTCCCTCTGCCCCTTTGTGGGTTCTGTAGTTCTAGAATTGGTTCAGAGCCATTTTTTCATAGGTTTTTGGAGGGACTTGGTGGGGAGCTCACGCCAGTTACTGCTTTCCAGTCGCCATCTTGGCTCCGCCCCCCAGAGAAGCTGCTTTGCACATGGAAATGCTCATCAGGTTTGGTGTTTTAAGTTCAAAATAAAAACAATTTAATTTTTTTTAAATCATGAAAGAGATGATTTTAGGGAAACCTGGGAAGACTTGTATGAATTGATACAGAGCAAAGGGAGCAGAACCAGAACTATTTATGCAACACCAACTACACTGTAAAGAAAAACAAATTTTAAGGATTCAAGCAATTTAATCAATGTAATGCTCAACCCAGAAGTACTAGGATAAAGCATGCCATCCACCTGTTAACAGAGACACGATGGTCTCAAGATATACAAAGAGGTGGACATTTTCAGACATGGCCAATATGTGCATTTGTTTTGCTTGACTATGTATATTTGTTACAAGGGTTTTGCTTTTCCTTCCTTACCCCCCAACCCCCCAATTTGCAGAGGAGAGGAAGGCTTATCAAAAATATGCTTAAAAATTAGGAAGAGATTCACTAAAGCATATCAGAGGTCTAAGAACTGACTGGCTTCCTGAGATCTGTAGTTCAGAAGGACAATCACTCCCTCTCACACTTCAGAATATTTTCAGACCTAGCACAGTGCCTGATCAGCGCTCCATAAACGTTTGTTGATTGATTGAATTGTGGGATGATTTCTTTTCCAAATTAATAGGTATTCATCCCCAGTATCCTGATATCTTTGCTACTGCAGAGACAACTTTACTGAAGTCTCTGAAAAAAAAATCACAGTAAAATAGGACCAGTGACAAAACCTTTGTTATTATGCACAAGGTAAGCCTGTGGATAGATAGATAAGACCACTTCCAGAACGATTGGGATGCCATTTTCGAAGTACAGGAATGGACTTTCACTAGACTACTTAAGGAAAATAAAACATAATTAATTTGCTAGTGTATTTTTAGAATGGCTACAGAAACCTATTTGATCCACACTGGTATCACAGATCATTTAAGTTATAGGAGGAAAATCTGTTTTGAGAATCTTTATACACATTAAAGTGCCATATAAATCTTAGTTAATATTATTTAGTGTGGTGTAGAAGAAAGCAAATTTATTTGGATGAAAAGACATGGATTTGAACCCAAGGTTTGCCACCTACTAAACTGTGAAGTTGGTCTTGTTATTTCCTTTTTCTAAGTTTCCAATTTTTTCCTCTCCAAAATGAGATGATGGAACCTCTTGACAGAGGAGATGGACTCAAGATGCAGAATAAGACACACATTTTTAGACAAGGGTAATGTGGAAATGTTTTGCTTAACTATGCATAGTTACAAGAGCTTTTTTCTTTTTTTTTCCCCAGTGGGGAAGGATGGGAGGAAGAGAGTGAAGATAAAGAGAAGGAAGGAAGGAAGGAAGGAAGGAAGGAAGGAAGGAAGGAAGGAAGGAAGGAAGGAAGGAAGAAAGGAAGGAAGGAAGGAAGGAAGGAAGGAAGGAAGGAAGGAAGGAGGAAGGGAGGCAAGGGAGGGAAGGAAGCCATTTCTTTTTTAAAAATGAACGGAACCAGAATCAGAGGCATGCAGAACATCTTTAAAAGCTACAGGTTAAATATATTATCATATTATGTATATAAGTATATACTTTGTTACATAATTTAACAGAAAAACACGTGTGTATAAAAAAAAATCAATGGTTTTGTGTGTTTCTTTTGTTCTATTCTACGTGTATGGAAATGCCCATTTTATTTGTAGTTTATCAGGGTTGGAATAAAAATAAATACAAATGTTAAAACAATAATAAAACAACAAGGTTGGGCCGGATCTCTTCTAGCTTGCCCGCATTATTATACACATGGCGTTCTCATCATGAGCGCCAACATTCCACTCCTACTTCGAGTCCCCTAAATGCACATCCCGCTCATACGGGGATTCGCAGCATGACGTCATTTCCAATCGCCCTAAGCTGTATTGTCCCAACCGCCGCCCCGTAGCTCAGCGCGTGGTCGAAAGGCCCGGAAGGGGGTTGGGCGCGATTTCCGGGGAGCCGGCAAACTGCGTGCGCTGGCCGGGAGGGCGGGGAGTCGCTGCCCGAACAGACAGACCGAACTCAGCATGTTCAGGATCGAGAACTTGGGGCCGAAACTAGACCCGGAGGAGCTGAAGCGCAAGATGCGTGAGGACGTGGTCTCCTCGGTCCGCTACTTTCTCCTCTACGTGGCCCTGCTGCGCGTCAGTGAGTGACCTTTCCCACCTGCGCGGGCCCGGCAAGGGCGGGGGGAAGGGGGGGGAGTAGGGCAGCGGGGGGCGTCCTTGGTCTTGGCGCCTAGAGGCGCGTGTCAGGGGGCCTTGGGGAGCCCAGCAGCTGAGAAGAGCGCCGCACCCCTCCCTCACCCCCTGTTCCTCCACCTACTTGGTTCCCTCGCCGCCTCTGGGCCCCAGTTTCTTCATTTGTGACATCCCTCCCTTCCTTTTCGCCAGTATTGCCTTCCGCAAGGGCACACGAGTCTGCTTCCCCGACGCCACGGCTTAGAACACCGGATCCTTTTCGAGACCTTCTGTTTCGGGACTCCCAGAGTTATCATTGTGAATTCTAAAGTGTCTTTTCTCAGCCCTCCTTTCTCTTGACATCCGTGCCACGTTTGACACTCGGCCAAGCAAGTCTGGTTGGGTGCCTTTTCGGCTCTGGCTTTTCATGAATCAAACCTCTATTTTCTCCTCCTGTTTATCTGACTTGTTTGTCTCATTTTCTGATCCATGGGTCTGCCCCGAGGCTCAGTTGTAGACCCTTTTCTCTCTGCACCCTCTCCCTTAGTCACCTCATCAGTTTCCATGGATTTAATTATCCTCTCCAGCCAGACCGCTCCCTCATCGTTTTGTTCACGAGATTGTTTTACACAGCCCGAGACATTTCACACTGGATGGGTATCCCCAACATTGGCTCCCAAACCACACCTTCCAAACTTGTCAGTTTCTGTTGTCATTCCCACCCCCTTCCAGCAGTACAGGTTCACAGGCTTGACTCCTGGCCCGACGTCATCTTAATTATCTTTTCAGTTGTCAAATCTTGTAATTTTGACCCTCATAACGTCCTCATATGCCTAGACTACTGCACCAGCCTCCTAGTTGGTCTTCCACCTCATACTTTTCCCCTTAGCCATCCATCCTGCACGGAGCTGCCAAAGTGATTTTCATAACCACCTAACTTTCCTGCTAAATAAACTCCAGTGGCTTCTTGTTACTCGGAGGATCAAATATAAACTTCTCTGGTTGGCATTAACAGCCCTTCAAAAGTGGCTTAGTGAGTGATATATTACTCTCCTTTTCCGCAGTCCAGCCAATCCGGTCTCTCTGTTCCTTCCACTGGACACTCCATCACCTATCTTTTTACCTTTGCATTGGCCATAGTCCGTCATCGTTTCTACTTCCTAGAATCCCTAGTTTTCTTCAAACGCCACTTTCTACATTAAACCTTCCCTGAGCCCCCCTAGTAGCGTCTCCCCTTCCCCCTATTCTGGTTTTTTTTTGTATATACCCATGTTGAGGTCAGAGTTGGGAGAGCAGGTTCAGATGTGAAAGAATTCACTTAGACCTTCTCTTGGGAGCTTTTTATTTTATGTGAAAAAAGCACGGGTCTCCTTAGCAAGAAAGCTAAAATGAGACCCCGATATTTGGGGGAGTTATGCTTATAAAGAGATGTTCAGGATGATGATGTAAGTAATTTTTAGGGTTTCTTATGGGGTTTGGAGATTTAGGGACAGGATAAGTACAAACAGGGTGGTTGCTTACAAGATAAGGAAAAGTTGTCATGACAGGATGAGGAAGATGAATGACAGGATAAGGGGGACAGAAGCAATGCTTTTGGTACAAGTTGTGTGGTATTTCAAGATAAGGGGGACCGGGCATTAAGACACCCTCAAGTTACAGGATGGACTGCCGGCAGGGCTGTCCAGAATTCCGCCTGCAGGCCATCAGTGCCATCTCTGCAAACGCTTACAAGCATGGAAATTTACATAAGTGCTTTAGTGAATGAGCTACAGAAGAGCTCTCACTAAAATGGCAAATCAAAATATATTGTCTATTGTTTCAATTAAAACCCAAGTTTGGACAGCCCTGGGCTACAGAATGAGCCCCAAACCCCCTCTGGGGTCCTGGAAAAGACACCATTTCTATTAACCCCTAGGGCACTGTTTATATCTACATCACCTATATATCCAAATGCTGTCTCCTCTGGTATAAAGTAAGTGCCTCAAGGGCCGGGACCATTTACTTCTTTGTATCCTGAACACATGAGTGATTGCTGATAATAATAACTAACATTTACTAACTTAAGATGTGCCAAGCACTGTGGTAATAATGTGGTAATAAACACTTCACAGTAATTATCTAATTTGATCCTTACAAGGACCCTGGAAGGTAGGTGCTGTTAATTATCCCCATTTTACAGATGAGGAAACTGAGGTAAACAGATTAAGTGACTTACCCAGGTTCATACAGCTGAGACCAGTTTTGAGCTCAGTTCTTCCCGACTTAAGGCCTAGCACTCTGTATTCACTGTGCCACCTAGCTCTCCCAACTTATAGATTATTGACTCATACTTAAAGTGTGAAAAATGAAGAAATCTTGACTTTTTGCTGTCTTTGCCCATCTTCAGCAGTAGGTAACATTCTTGATCTTATATTTAATATTTAGTATGGTTGGATTTTTAATCAACACAGGGGGAAAATGGTTCTGGTAGCTCTTTTGGCCAGAGAACTTTTCAGTCAAAGATTTATTGACTTTTCTTTAAAGTTTTAAAATGTAAAAAAAAGAAAAGAAAACCCGTATGTGTGAACCTAGTGTACTTGCAGTGATGCTTTGCCCACAAAGCACTTGGAATAAATAACTGGATCAGATGAAGGAACTTGTACTCCTAATACCTAATTTTTTGCTTTTGCTTTTTCTTCTCCACCTTCCATAGCACCCTATATTTTAAAGAAGTTGGACAGCATATGAAGATCATGGTTGAAGAGAGACATTGGCATGTGAGAGCATGAACTTCAGAAGATGGTTACAATTTCTCTTCCCATTTGCTAATAAACAGGCACAAAAAGACATCAGAGACTTCTGGTACTGAATAGGTATGAAAACTCCACTTATGAAGAATGAGTTTGACCATGGTGAAAATGCTAGCAACTGAAAGAAAGCATGATGTTTTTTTCTCTTTGACGCTGTTTAAAAAATGTTAAGTAGACTTGTTTGGTCTCATACTGTTTGTTGGTATCATACAACCTTCATAAATTTTGGTTCAGTTGTAAATAGTTTTATCAAACTACATTTTGCAGTGAGTACTCATTGTAAGGGAGCTACCTCTGAAATTATCTCATTTCTGTTGAACCTCCTGCCTCTGTGATGAATATGCATTGTGAAAGATTTTCTTGTGATTATTTTTGTTGAAATTGATACCATTATGATAATTATCACAGTACTATTAGTCTTTATTTTTAATAAATGTGCCATTTTTGAAAAGTATTAGATTTTATTTAAATTCTCCCCTTTTTTCTCACTTCAGTGTTTGGTGAAACTTTCTTAGAACTGTTGTTAACCATTCTATATTGTGCCAGAATAATACCCTCCCCGGCTTGTTCTTGTTCATTTGCCAGTCCTGAAAAATACAGCTTCAGTTTGCATCACTGCTTTAACTTGTGAGCAGTCCGTATGAAAGATAACCTAATGATGAAAGCAGCAGCTACTCCTTAACAAAAGAGTTGTTAGGTGATACTAGTTTTTATGTTAGAAGTTACTAGTTTGTACAGTTATTAATTGTCAATCTTATTGGTAACTCGTCGCTTATCATCTCAGCTCTAAACTGAGTCAGATGAGGTTGAATCTCAGGAGCTGCTCCTTTAATTTTGATGGCTTACTCCCTACCTGACCTCAGCGCTAAGTCTCTAGGAACATCAGAATTGGACTTAAGTTGTTCTAAGGACAGGCCCAGTTGGAGCTGAGGGTAGCAAACATTCAACACAACAGGCTTATTAAAGATCTCGACAACACATCACAGTCGATAGAAATAGCCCTCTTCTAATGAATGCTCCTCCCTTGGGTTTAGTACAGCCTTGAAAACCCTTGGTTTACCGCTTAGCAAATAGACTTGAGGGTCTCTGAAGAAGTAGCATCTCACTCAGTCAGCTGTCATTTACTAAGTGTGTGTTATGGGCCAGCCACTGTGCTAAACCGGGGTTACAAAGAAAGGCAAAAAACAATTCTGTTTCTCAAGGAACTCATAATCTAAGTGGGTTGGTAGGGGGTCTGAGATACAACATGCAAACAATTCCGTCCAAACAAGATAAATTGATAGTCTCAGGAGGGAAGCTCTAAGATTAGGTTTCCCTCCTCCCTCCTCTACCCAAAGGAATATACATTTTGATGGCTGAAGGCTACCTCCTTCACTTTAGGTTTACTGGCTAGATTTCTCAAAAACCAAGCCTTAAACCCAATTCACTATGCAGCTCATAGATTAGATGGTAGGTCCTTGCCCTCCTAGCACAGGGTGAATGTAAATACTAAATGGTAACCATTTTCTCTTTTGGCCAAGAACCCTGAGGATCTTCCCATCCTAGTTTTTTTTTTATTTTGGTGAGTTTTGATTAAAGGGGCCATCCCTTGATTAACTTCTTAAAGAGGCCTATTCACTGAATGGGCCTTAACCTCACTCAGAGTGAGAACCTGAAAAAAGACCTTAGCCTGGAAGGACCAGGGTCTCCTAATGCATTCTGGGCCATCTCCTGTGGTCCTGATAAATTTCTGGCCACTGGACCCAGATGGCTCTGGAGGAGAAAGTGAGGCTGGTGACCTTGCACAGCCCTCCCTCACTCAAATCAAAGTCAACTGCAAGTCATGTCATTTCCCCGTCCTCTTCAAGGACGAAAGACAATCAACCTAGAGCTTCCAAAGTTTCCAGGGTTCTACTTTGCTTTTGAATTCTCAATCACATAATCCCTTTTAGCACACCAGTTTAGTGCTGCTCAGGGTTGATGACCCTCGCCTTGGAAACTTGTGCTTGGACAGTAGTTTCCTGACATTGTCACCCCCCCCCCACCTTACCCTTGACACAGCTTTCATCCCACACACATCACACATCACTCACCCCCCCCAACTTGCTTCAGCCTCAGCTTCCCTAGTGAAGCCACCTGCCTTCAGGAAGCCTGATTGGCTTTGTTGAGGGTTGGGGAGATGAGGTCCAGGAACCCCAAGATTGGAGTTCCCAAACAAAGTAGTTGAGGGGGAGTACCCCTCAAGGACCCAAGTACTGGAGAGGGTCGGGGCTGTCTGAAATGAATTGGTGGATCCAAGCATTCTTCAGGTCAAGGTGGCGAAGATTTATTACACTTTACAGTAGGCAAGAGTTCTTAGGGAACCTGCAACCTTACAGGTGTGCAAGGAAAGTTTTTATAGGATATTTGATGGTAAAACATGTCAATTAGGTGTTTTGGGGTGGGATTAGGGAGTGGTTAAGGGGTAGTCAGTTCTTAAAGGAACATGCACTTTTTTTATCTACTGCACAGATATCGTACCCAGAGTTCACCAGGAAATAGCCCAAGGTGAGGCTACAAGGAGGTGTGGTTTTGATCCTGAATGTCTCTAGGTCAACTAATGGTCAGGGCTGATGAAATATCCAGGCTGCTTCCATCAAATGTCTTCTCTCTCTTTCACCTCCCCCTTCCCTGAGATAGTAAGCAATAAGATATTGGTGACACATGTGCAATCATGCAAAACATATTTCCATATTAGTCATATTGTGAAAGAAGACACAGACCAAAAGGGGAAAAAACATGAAAAAAAATAAAGTTTAAAAAAGTTTGCTTCAATCTGCATTCAGACTCCACCAGTCCTCTCTCTGGAGATGGATAGCATTTTCCATCATGAGTCCTTTGGCATTGTCCTGGATTGCTAAGAATAGCTACCAATCAATACTGCTGTTACTTTGTACAATGGTACAAGTTACTGAAATAATAAGTCCAGTTCCTGTGCCTTCCTTTTAACACATTTTATTGATGATTTTTTTTTGTTTGTACATCACCTACATCTCTCGATACATCCCTCCCTTCTCCTTCCAGAGATCCATCTTAATAACAAAGAATTTTAAAAAGGGGAGGAAAGAGTACTGCTGCCAGTGGCTGTGGTGCCGAAATGGCCAGGGATGGCAGAATGCTGCGGAGAGTGAAAAGAAAACACAGGCCAGGTGGAAGAGTAAAGAACAGCTCCGTTTATTATACAGAGAGACAGGGCTTATATACCCTTTTAGGCAAGCAGAATCAACAAGTCCACGTGTGAGGCATTTGCATAATGCATGACTTCCTCATTCTTTTTTCTCCTTTTGCCATAAACAATATTGTGTTAATAGCCCACAGGTGGTGTGTGGGGATTTTGGAGAGAGCATGTGTGTACTGTGTATACCAAGGAGGCTTGAAGAGCCTTCATCTTGAGCAGCGAGTGGATGCCAAGGGGTAGGGGGAGGAGGAGGATGGAGAGCCCACGTGCCAAGTTATCAGCCCTAAGGCAAGAACAGGCCTCTGGCCTGTATCTTATGGACTTTCTCAGAGCTGGCCCTCTACAGAGTACAACTATACTAACCAGCACATCAAAAAAGTCTGAGCTTCTAGTCAGTGTTCCACATTCACAGTCCTATGTGGCCAGGTGAGGTGGAAAGGGAAATGGACTGGCAACCAGGAAGATCTGGGTTCAAAGTCCATCCTCAGACTTTACTGTCTCTTTGACCTTGGGCAAATCACCAGTAACTTCTCTCAGCCTTCATTTCCTCATCTTTTAAATGAAGGATTGAACTAGATGATTCTAGCTCTAAATCTGATCTGTAACTGGGGTGGGGAGGGAAGTAGTCTTATCTCTATTCTTTGAAACCAAACTTGATCATTTTTATTTCATAGCATTCGGTTGTGATTGTTTGGTTCTTATTGATCGTTCCCATTTTATTTTATTGTCATCATGTATATTGTTTTCCTGGTTCCTTATTCTGTTTTCTATCCCTGGAGAAAGTTACTCAGATGAACCATAAAAGGACTGATTCCAAACCTGCAATGAGTGCAATAAAGACTCTTCTTTCCTCAAGGGAGGCACAACTTTAGTGAAAAGGGAGAAGTAGAGACTAGCTGATAATACAGTTAGATTCAGAACTGAGAGAGGATGACTGATTAAGGCTTAGAAGGTAAGTGCTATATGGACCCTGAATTAAGGAGGGTTTAAATAACTCAGCTTAGCTATAGGTTTTCCCTCTAATTCATAAAATCTTTCTTCGGGGTTCTTATTGTGGTGGGAAAATTTCAGATCCATTCCTAAAATCTTCTGTACCTGCCTCCCCTTTATTACTTGACGTTATAAAGTGCTGCCTTCTTAACTCAGTACACAAAGCTGTTTCCTGCATTAGAAGGGAGGGGCCTGCCTATTTTACGTGTGGCCTTGCTTATGGGAATGTTCCTTGACAAATAGCCAATATAGTCTTGTCAAAACTTTCTGTCTTATAGGAAGGGTTTCTTTCAAGAATGTCAGAAATATGAAGCAAACAAAATCTTTATAGATGTTTTTCACTTATACATATTTTACTGGGGGTTGGGAAAATCTTCCCAACTGGGAGAGATTTGCTGGGTCTAATGAAACCACAAAGGTAGAAAGAAGAAGAAGAAAAAGATCTTTTATTAGGTGAAAACTTGAAAAACTGGTAGAATGGGAATTCTTGAGTACCTGAGGTCATTGACTTGTCTCTTCTTTGGGTTTCCATAGATATTGTCTTTCAAGAGGTGAGTCCCTTTCTTTCTTGACTGCCTTGCCCATTCATTTTCACGTGTTCTTTTTTCATCTGGGCAACCAAATTGCACAATCTTGTTCTAAATCATGCTCAGTTCCAGTTCCCAGGATTTTGTACCCCCTAGATGAGTGCTAAATGTGTCCTAACATCACTAAAGCCTGATTACTTCCCATTCATAATGTAGCTCCCATATGTCTGCATAAATATGCCATTGTTTTGAGATCCATTATGCTGAAAAGAAAATGAATCTCACAGCTGCAGCTTCATTAAATGCCTTATTAAGAGTGACAGTTCACTCCACTCTGAACAATTTATCTGCTAACCAGATTGTTTTTGCATTGCTACTGTGCTATAAACACTTGCTTTACATAAATACTCCACTTCACCACAAGACTTAAGAAAGCTTTGCTGTGTCAAATATAACTGCAAAGGCAAAATCCTAACTTGGGAAATTCCCTTAACCTTCAGTAAAAGAAATATTTGTAAGTGATATATCTGTAAAAGTTTTGCTTGCTTGGCAATCATATTCCTGATATTCTTGAAAGAGACTCTCTCTCTTACAAAGTATTGACAAGATTTTATAGACCTTAGCTATATGTCAAGGAGTGCTCCCATAAGCAAGGCTCTGAGAAATCAAAAATGTCAAAGGATCCCAAACTGAAGACTGAGAAGTCTTCATCAGTTAGAACAATGAAAAGTCCAAGGTAGAGATCAAAGTGTGAAGTTCAGAGAAAACAACTCAGAGTGAATATTAAATAATAGAGATGACCAATTGGACCAGTACCATCTGGTTTTTTTGTTTTTATTTTTAAAATTAGGACTTCCTGTCTCATCTGGGCTGGAAGTATAGAACTGCTCTTGGACCTCATCCCAATTACTGATTACCACGGAAGCCTTAACCTGCTCCATTTTTCTGGCCTAGGTTAGTTTACCCCTCTTTAGGCAGCCCTCTGCCCCCAGAGGCACTATGTTGATACCAGGCTTAGTGATAATCTACTTTTAGCCTTATGGCAGCTCAGAACTCCCAAACTCAAACAATTCACCAGCCTCAAGCCTCCCCAGCAGTGGAGACTACAGCCATGTGGCTTCACACTTGTTTTATTACTTCTTTTCTTGACCATGTGTAGTAAGAAGGCCGAATTTATAATCTCAAATATAATCATGTATATGTTTGAATGGTTCAAAATCACAAGGTATGAGAGGTTCTCTAAGGAGAAAACAGCAAGAAATTTATTTAGGCCCCACCGCAGCTGATCTGTGAACCAGCCTCCCCATTCCAACATCTTGACAAAAAGACTCCAGTTCCAGAAAGCCCACCTCACAAGAGTAACCAGGAGGCCACAGAAAAACAAGATAGTATTTAGCCAAATCATTTTTACTGGCCTCAAGTTCCTGCTTGCGCTCCTGGGTCCACACACGGGTAAGCCCTGCTTCCGCAGCTTCCAGCTTCCAGCTTCCGCAGCAGCTTCCGCTTCCGCCGAAACTGTCTCTTGGCTCACCTTTCCTCACAGCCCAGCCTCTGGCATTCTCAAGCCCTGCCTCAACGACCAGAGACCATTGGTTCCCGAGTTGGCCCCTCTTAAGTCATTAATCTACACCCACATAGGTTTCACACCTGATAGGGCTTTGGGCCTGGGGCTTAGCACTTAACAGCTGAAAGTACTTCCACTCAAAAGAAACAAAAGCCATGCTAAGGAGACAATTTTGCTTAACAACACACTCCGCCCCTTGTTCTAGGATACACCATGGTATCACACACCAGTGTATAATGACATAGACTAGAAAGGAATGTATCCTATGGAATGCAACTATCACATATAGGGAGACCAAAGGCAGTCGCATCTCATCTTTACTAACACTGGCTATGGACCCTTGTGGGTATCATTGAATAACAGTGGAAAGGGCAAGTTACTATGTTCATAGAGTTATTTTCATGCTGAGGAGAGCAGTGTTTTGCTAATGAGATCTCAAAAGTAAGAAGGACTGGTTACCTACACCTACGTGGAGCTTGTGCTTACCTGTAACTCAAGTGCAATGGCCAAGATTGTTGAGTGAAGCAAGGAATATCTTGCTTGACTAGGTATGGATGGGCTCCTCCTTAGGTTAGGCAGGAAGAGATGGTACAAGCTACATATATGCTCCAAGAACATACGTGGGGGGAAGCCTTTCTGTACCATCCATCACCCATTCTTGGTTTGGTCATGGAACTTGAGCAAAACAGGATGGAGATATTTTTGTTAGTATTCTTGAAGTTGCACAAGTGAGTTCCACAGCTGGTAAATAAGTAATGAACATTATATTAAATTCCTATGTAATTTATATAAAATATGGACTAATATACTGCTTATTCTTATACCTATTATTTGATAACTAACTAAATATGTATTACTAGATGAATATTTTGAAATAATTACTAATAATCATTACCCCTTATAGAATCATGAGGAACTGACTTTGAAAAGGGGTCCTCAATGAATCAACTTTTTCAGTAGGTGCTTAATAAATGCTTGTTTCCTTCCTATTTTCCTCCTCTCCCAGGTCAATCTTTCTACAAGTACCCTTGATCACATCACTTCCCTCTTCCTCTAGCAGATTGCCCCCTAAATCATCCCCCCTCCCTAATCTTTCAACATATCCATCTCCCTCATTCTGAAAAACCATCTCTAAACTCTACCATCTTCTCAATTCCATATCTGACTTCCCACTCACTAACTCTTAAAAAGCTATCTATTGAATAGAATTTTGAAAAGTTAGATATGATAGACCTCTGGAGAAAATTGAATGGGAATAGAAAGGAATATACCTTTTCTCAGCTGTACATGACACCTTCACAAAAACTGACCAAGTATTGGAGCACTATTGATTAGAGGAATGCAAATTAAAACAACTCTGAGGTACCATCTCATACCTATCAGATTGGCTAATATGACAGAGAAAGAAAATGACAAATGTTCGGGGTACATGGAAAAACTGCGACACTAATATCCTGTTGGTAGAGTTGTAAACTGGACCAATCATTCTGGAGGACAATTTAGAACTATGCCCAAAGGGCTATAAAGCTATGCATACCCTTTGACCCACCAATACCACTATTAGATCCCAAGGAGATCAAAGGAAAAACAAAAGAACCTATATGGACAAAAGTATTTATAGTACCTCTTTTTGTGGTGGCAAGAATTGGAAATTGAGGGCAATTGGAGAATGGCTGAACAAGTTGTGGTATGTGACTGTGATGGAATATTATTGTGCTATAAAAAATGATAAGCAGGATGGTTTCAGAAAAACCTGGGAAGACTTATATGAACTGATGCAAAGTGAAGTGTGTAGAACCAGGAGAACATTATGTGCAGTAATAGCAATGTTACACGATGATCAACTGTGAATGACTTATCGATATAATGATCCAAGACAACTCCAAAGGACTTATGATGAAAAATGCCGTTCTCCTCCAGAAAAAGAACTGATGGAGCCTGAGTGCAGATAGAAGCATTTTTTCACTTTATTTTTTTGCTTTTTTTTTTTTTTGGCAACATGGCTAACATGGAAATACGTTATGCATCATTTCATATATATCACCAATATCACATTTCTTGCCTTCTCAATGAGAGGTGGGAGGAAGAAAATTTGGAGCTCAAAATTTTTTAAAAAATGAATGTCAAAAATAAATAAATAATGATTTTTTTTTAGGTGGGGGAAGCTATCAGCTTCTACTTCTCTAACTTGCTTTTCCAAATCCTTTTTGAGCTCTTCCATGGCCTGAGACCAGTTCATGTTTTTCTTGGAGCCTTTTGTTGTAGGTTCTTTGACTTGGTTGACTTCTTCTGGCTGTATGTTTTGGTCTTCTTTGTCACCAAAGAAGGATTCCAGAGTCTGAGACTGAATCTGGGTGCATTTTTGCTGCCTGGCCATGTTCCCAGCCAACTCACTTGACCCTTGAGTTTTTCAGAGGGGTATGACTGCTTGTAG
>CM053622.1:431342285-431383621 GCA_028646595.1 Phalanger gymnotis | reverse complement strand
TAGTAGGAAGGCCGAATTTATGATCTCAAATATAATCATGTATATGTTTGAATGGTCCGAAATCGCAAGGTATGAGAGATTCTCTAAGGAGGAAACAACAAGAAATTTATTTAGGCCCCACCGCAGGAAAAACTTGAACCAGCCTCCCCATTCCAACATCTTGACAAAAAGACTCCAGGCCCGGAAAGCCCATCTCACAAGGGCAACCAGGAGGCCACAGAAAAACAAGATAGTATTTAGCCAAATCATGTTCACTGGCCTCACGTTCCTGCTCGCACTCGGGTAAGCCCTACTTCCACAGCTTCCTGCCTCCTCAGCTTCCTGCCTCCACAGCTTCTGGCTTCTGCAGCTTTCTGCTTCTGCAGCTTCCGGCTTCCACACCTTCTGCTGCTGCTGAAGTTGTCTCCCGGCTCACCCCTCCTCACAGTTGAGCTTCTGGCGTTCTCAAGCTCCTCCTCAATGACCAGAGACCATTGGTTACCGAGCTGGCCCCTCTTAAGTCACCAATCCACACCCACACAGGTTTCACACCTGACAGGGCCCTGGGCCTGGGGCTTAGCACTTAACAGCTGAAAGTACTTCCACTCAAAAGAAACAAAAGCCATGCTAATGAGACAATTTTGCTTAACAACACAATAGGTTATACATGTATCATTATGCAAAACACTTCCATAATAGTCATGTTGTATAAGACTAACTATATTTCCCTTCATCCTATCCTGTCCCTCTTTATTCAATTTTCTCCTTTGACCCTGTCCCTTTTCAAAAGTGTTTGCTTTCAATTACTTCCTCCCCCAAAATGCCTTCCCTTCTATCATCCCCCCCCCTTGTTTACTTCCCCCCTACTTTCCTGTAGGGTAAGATACCCAATTGAATGTGTACGTTATTCCTTCCTTAAGTCAAATCTGATGAGAGCAAGATTCACTCATTTCCCATCACCTGCCCCTTCTTCCCTTCCATTATAACAGCTTTTTCTTGCCTTTTTATTCTATCTCTCCCTTTCTCCTTCTCCCAATATATTCCTCTTTCACCCCTTAATTTTATTTTTTTAGATATCATCCCTTCATATTCAACTCATCCTGTGCCCTCTGTCTATATATATATGCATATTCCTTTTAACTACCCTAATACTGAAAAAGGTCTCATGAATTACACACATCATCTTTCCATGTAGGAAAGTAAACAAAACAGTTCAACTTTAGTAAGTCCCTTATAATTTCTCTTTCTTGTTTACCTTTTCATGCTTCTTTTGATTCTTATATTTGAAAGTCAAACTTTGTATTCAACTCTAATCTTTTCATCAAAAATGCTTGAAAGTCTTCTATTTCATTGAAAATCCATATTTTGGAATAAAGTGTTATATTCAATTTTGCTGGATAGGTGATTCTTGGCTTTAATCCTACCTCCTTTGACCTCCAGAATTTCATATTCCAAGCCCTTAGATCCCTTAATGTAGAAACTGCTAGATCTTGTGTTAACCTGATTGTGTTTCCACAATACTCGAATTGTTTCTTTCTGGCTGCTTGCAATATTTTCTTCTTGACTCAAGAACTCTGGAATTTGGCGACAATATTCCTAGGAGTTTTCTTTTTGGGATCTTTTTCAGGAGGCGATTGATGGATTCTTTCAATTTCTATTTTACCCTCTGGCTCTAGAATATCAGGGCAGTTTTCCTTGATAATTTCTTGAAAGATGATGTGTAGGCTTTTTTTTTAATCATGGCTTTCAGGTAGTCCAATAATTTTTAAATTATCTCTCCTGGATCTATTTTCCAGGTCAATGGTTTTTCCAATGAGATATTTCACATTGTCTTCCATTTTTTTCATTCCTTTGGTTCTGTTTTACAATTTCTTGATTTCTCAAAAAGTCACTAGCTTCCACTTGCTCCAATCTAATTTTTAAGGTGGCATTTTCTTCAATAGCCTTTTGGACCTCCTTTTCCATTTGGCTAATTATGCATAATTATGCATAATGATACATCTTTTAAGGCATTCTTCTCCTTATTGGCTTTTCGGAGCTCTTTTGCCATTTAGGTTAGATTATTTTTTAAGGTGTTAATTTCTTCAGTATTTTTTGGGGTCTCCTTTAGCAAGTTGTTGACTCATTTTTCATGATTTTCTTTCATCACTCTCATTTCTCTTCCCAATTTTTCCTCTACTTCTCTTACTTGCTTTTCCAGATTCTTTTTTGAGCTCTTCCATGGCCTGAGACCAATTCATATTTTTCTTGGAGGCTTTGGATGTCAGATCTTTGACTTTGTTGACTTCTTCTGGCTGTATCTTTTGATCTTCTTTGTCAACAAAGAAAGAATCTGTAGTCTGAGTCCTTTTACGGGACCTGCTCGTTTTCCCAGCCAATTACTTGACTTTTGAGTTCTTTGTCGGGATATGACTGATTTCAGAGTGAAGAGTGCTTTGTCCCAAGCTTCAGGGGTCTTGCACTGCTGTCTTCAGAGCTACTTTTGTTCTGAGGTGGTATGATACTCCTCTCCTGGCCTGTGCTCTGGTCTCTAAATGCAGGTACTCCTTTCTGCCATGTAACTACCAGGAGGACTCCCTCTCCATAGTCACTGCAAGCTCTGCCACACCAATGCTCCACCTCCCCCAAGGACTGCCAGCCAGGACAGGGACCCAGATCCAAGAAGGGCAAAGCAAGAGAACGCTGCCTCAGCACCAGCAAAGAGATCCCTCCACTTCCGCTCTGATCAGCTGCTTGATTCTCCCCTCTGTCTGTGGCCCTAGAGCTCCTGAAGCAGCTGCTGTAGCTGCAGCCACCTCCACTGCCCCCCCCCCCCCCCCCCGCCCAGGGCTGGACTGTGCACTTCTCTCACCCAGGTCCAACAGTTTTCCTACTCACCTGATCAGTTGTCTTTGGCGTTTGTGGGTTGAGAAGTCTAGAAACTGTCACAGCTCCGTGATTTAATGCCCTGAGGCCTGCTCCACCTGATCTACTCTGGCCTGGTCTGTCCTGGAATGGCCCATGCTGGGCTGCACTCCATGCTAGGCTGTGCTCCACTCCCAGAACAGTGAGATAGATCCTTCCCAGTGACCATCCAGGCAGTCTTAGGCTGGAGACTTGTTTCGCTGTCATTTCATGCGTTCTATAGCTCTAGAAATTGTTTAGAGTAATTTTTTACAGGTGTTTGGAGGGATTTGGGGGAGAGCTCAAGCAAGTCCCTGTTTTCAAGCCGCCATCTTGGCTCCACTCCCCAAAATGCTGCTTTCTGTTAGCAGACTCTAGTCAACATATATGCTTTCACAAGGGAAGAGAAAGCATGTAAAGAATTTTTGAAAGGATAGCATATAGAAATGTAAGACATGGCTGGTCACTTGGGATGGACCATTTTCTAGGATGACTTCCACCCAAGGAGGAACCTACTGCATTAAAATTAGTATTGTATTTTGGTATTATATGAGAATAGAAAACTGAAAACTATGCTTAATAGAAAGTTGGCACCTCAAATACTCCAGAGATCCCCATTTTACTAGAATGTTCTTGCCCATAATGTAACAGGATTTTGTTGACCCTGTTTGGGTCTTGGCACCATCTAAAATTCCACAAGTTTATGGAAGACATCGTTCTCATATTTTGGAGGAATATCAAAAGAGAGGAGAATTATGGCAGTAGATGGTGAGATATGTCTTGATCCTATTTACCTTAGCCTTCACAACACAATTAATTATCCTTAATGGGCTAATGTGCAAAGCCTATTTTTTAAAGTAAAATTTAATTACTCATTTTGGGTAATGTATGTGCTATGGTTGGAAGTATAGTTATTCAAATACTGTAGCTCAAATTGATGTTTCATTTTTCAGACCCAGGATTTAAAACCTTTTCATCAGCAGGATCCATACTAACAGCCAGTGCCCTTCCTAATAGGGGAGCAGCTTTCTTTCTTATGAATTATTCTGTAAATGGGAGAACAGAAGCTACAGATATATATAACTCTCAGTTACAAGGTCTGCCAGCACCACTTGGGGCAAGATTTTTATCAAAAACTAATTCCTTTGGTTGTTTAAGCCCAGGTCCTTTTCCTGGCTCCTCCCCCATACACATAGAGTGATAAAAGGAAGAAAATCTTCCCATCATTCATCTCAATATTTTTTCCCCTCCTTCCAGCTCCATGCACCCAAATCAGTTGCTGTGTAAATCAAAGAATCACAGATTTAGAGGTGGGAGAGACCTTATGGTTAATCTAATCCAAAGCCTTCATTTTACAATGAAGAAAGGATCTGGCTTACTTCCCAATTCTCTCTTATAAAGTTGCTGTTGCAACTAACTGATTCCTGCGTCTTGACTTTCAACACTATGAGGTCTCTACAGTTTTCTTTTCTCCATTGATGCTTCTATTGCTTGGTCTCTTTTCACCTTGAACATTTTCTGTCTTTTAGAGGCCCATGTGGTAGCTCCTTCCTTACCAACATATAACAAAAATGAAATGAATGATTTGAAAATCATATTCAAAGATGGGACTAATACTACCTCCTTCCGAATTCCTTGGTCTATAGTGAAGACATTCTTTCCCTCAATAAATATGCTGTGTGACTGTTGTAGGTAAGACATTATGCTAAGGCTATAGTGGCTACAAAAAGGTAAGATGTTAATGGTTAATAATTAATGTTCCTGGAGACACCAGTGTTAATAGCTAGGCTTGAGCAGGAAAGGGTAGGGCTCACCTAGGCTATACAGTCTTGGACAGCTATTCCTATTTTTGGAAATGGATGTTAGTTCCAAGTTGAGGTCAAATTCAGGAGTCATATAAAAGATCATCAAGGCATATAAGTGAATTAGGGTCATTCACTTAGCAATTTGAGTAAGAGCAATTTCTGTAAATTCTAGGGGTTGCAGGATGAAGAGAAATCAATATTTCCTACATATTTCAATTCTCCCCTTTGGCATCAAAGGCTCCAAATAAATGATTGTGTGAAAAGTCAGTGGCCACACTAAGGGAGAAATGAGAAAACTGAAGCACAAGATTGTGTTCGAATTAAATTTGGTAAATGCTATACCTAATAGTCAGCTGGGGATGAGAGGGATACTTTAGTCCTCCAAATCTGCATTCAGGTTGGAGTAGTGGGTGGGATAGCAGCTCCTACTGAGGAACTACTACCATCTTTTTCCTTTTTTTGCAGGAAATGTCTCATGGCTGATGTATGTTAAGGGTGCTCTTTCATTTTTTAGGATCTCCAGAGTGATGATCAATGGAAAAACAAGTTTTTCTCTGATACCTCCACTTCCAAATCTACACTGTTGGATCTTTGAACATTGGTTTGGGAGAAAAAGATTAGAATGTCTCCTTTCTACTGGAGATCTGCTACAAACAAACAAAACATGTGGGAAATGGAAAATATTATCCACGATTTCAGGTGCTATGGAGCCTGTTGGCTCCAGGTGGACACACTTATTTATGAAATTACAGTTAAAGAAACAGGAGTATACTTTGTTGGTTGGTTTTAGGGGTTAAAGAACAGTGAGGCCTCAAAGCAAAATGCTAACCTCAGAGTACATATACACTTCTTCAGGGTCAGAGGACGTCATAACCATGTGACTCAAACTCATGTGACAGAGGCTTTCTTATGACTTAAGCAGGTCCTCAAAGACTTTTGATTGAAGCAAAAGCAAGACTCAAAGGCACTTGATTGCCTTAGTGCTGAGAAGCACTCTAAAAGAAAAAAAAACAGCAAAAAGTCCCACTTTGTTTGCCATTACAGGCAGTCATAAGGTGAGAACTACTAAGAGCAAGAAAAACTAAAAACTTAAATTATTAAAGTTTTGGTTATAAGAAATGAAACAATTTTCCACACATGACATATTCTCTCTGGTACAGGTTCATTCAATGGTAGATATATGTTGACTTGCTTCTATGAGGTATTGCCCCTGGTAATCATTGTTGTACAGTCATTTTGATGGGGTGCATGGGTACCTGTGCTTGGACCCCAATTCCACAATCACATTTCTCTCTAGCCTCGAAATGCTGTCTCAGGCAGTTTCTCTCCAGCCCAAGGACAGCATGCCCTAGCAAAACATTTTATCTCTCTTCCCGATACAGTAGCCAGCTGAACCTATAGAATTTATTAGTTTAAATTGTCTGCGTACTGGGTCATAAAGATATTTACTACTCACTGACCTATCATATGTATCCTAGACTTAGATATATGTATACTCACTTAAGTTTATCTTGTCTAACAAGACATTGGTGGAGGCAGTATGGGTATTTCCTAGTTAGCCCTGACCATTAGTTGATTTAGTGACATTTCAGACCTAAAATCACACCTCCATGTAGCCACCCCCCTCCTCCCATGAGCTATTTCCCAGTGATCTCCGGGCAAAATACCTGTGCAGTAGATACAAAAAGTGCGTGTTCCTTTCAGATCTGACCACTCCTTGACCACTCCCTAATCCTGCCCTGAATCACCTAGTTAGCATATTTGGCACATGTTTTGCTATAGTTTAGCCTATATAAACTTTAACTGTACCCCTCTAAGGTTGCAGGTTCCCTAAGAACTCTTACCCACTGAAAAGTATAACAATAAATCTTTGCCACCTCGACTTAAAGAATGCTTGAGCCTGCAAATTCATTCTAGATGGCTCCAATTCTGTCTGAGAACTCCATTCTTAGGGTTCCTGGACTTTGTCAACCCCCATCATTTCCAGTTGTGCCCAACTCTTTGTGACCCCATTTGATGTTTTCTTGGCAAAGGTACTGGAGTGGTTTGCCATTTCCTCCTCCAGCTCATTTTATAGATGAGGAAACCGAGGCAAACAGGATGAAGTGATTTGCCCAGGGTCACGCAGCTAGGAAGTGTCTGAAATTGGATCTGAACTCAGGTCCTCCTGACTTCAAGGTCAGCACTCAATCCACTGCCACCTAGCTGCCCCACCCCACTGCATAGTATGTGTGTGTATGCATACATACACATACTGTGTGATATGTATTATATATTACATACACACACTGTATGTGATATGTATCATATATACACACACTGTATGATATGCATTACATATTTTATATATACACTGTGTGATATGTATTATGTTTAAATACACACACTAATGAGATATGTATTATATGTTATATACATGCATATTTTATATATACACTGTGATATGTATTATATACACAGCACGCGATAGTATCATATATACACAACATGCGTGATATGTATCATATACTATATACACAGCATGGGTGATATATATCATGCACAGCATGATATGTATCATATATATACAGTGTTATATGCATCATATATACATTGCATGATATGTATATATGCAGGACATATACATGTATATATATACAGCATATCATATGTATCATATATTATATACACAGTGTGTGTGATATATATCATATGTTATATACATACCACGTGTGATATATATGTGTGGTATGTATCATATATTATATACACAGCATGTGATATGTATCATATATTATATACACACATGTAATATGTATCATTGAAGTAGCAATTTAGATTTGAAGATCTTTCCCACCCATTAACAGGCCATGTGACCTGCTTATGTCACAGGAAGCCTAAGTCACATGTGGTGTGAGGAGTTTCCTGACAGGAAAAGGAAGATATGTCACAGGAAATGGAGAGAGAGAGAGAGAGAGAGAGAGAGAGAGAGAAAACAGTTATGGCTGCTAATGGCCACTCTCATGAATGTTAGAACTGAACAGGCTGACTTAGCTGTACTGTGAGTTTATTTTGGGAAGACCACAGCAGAGGGTTGGAGAGGTTTTGGAATGGCAATGCTCCATGTTGTGATGTCATGTTTTGGGTTCCTTGCTGTTATGATGAAGTAGGCTAACTGGCTGTGGGAGCTGAACATTTGGTTATAGGATATGGTGTTGCAACACTTTGTCTAGCAGCTGCTGTGGGGGTGAAAGACCAACACAAGCCTAACAACAAGAATGCTGCCAGCACAGGTTCTTTTTTTTGTTTTTTGTTTTGTTTTGGAAGCACAGGTTCTTTTGATCTGCTTTACTAAGGAAAGCAATGTAAGGGGTTAACAATCTTATTTCAATCCAACATACAAGTATCATTTACTTAGTTCAGGGGAAAAAGCCAGCACTCTGAACTTCAGAGCAAATACAAACAAATTACAAACGTACATTATAAACGGACCAAATACAATTCATAGTTACCAAGAAACCATCAACATCTGGGTGAGCCAGGAGGTTCTTAGAGTGGCTGCCCAGAGTCCCACACCTACATTCCTCCAGGAGTGAGAGCCTCAAGCAAATAGCTCTGTTCTCTCTTTTTTTACAGTCTTTCAACATCATCAAATGTCATCTGAGCAACCAGAACTTAGGCGCTTACTATTGGGTCTGGTCTTAGCAACTCCCCTTAGGGCCCTGGGGTCTTCGCGTCCACATAAGCTTAGCACCTAGTAATTAGGGCTGTGGGCCTGGGGTTTAGCACCTAGTAAGGCTCAATCAAAGACAATTATTTAGCATTCTAAAACAGTAAAACAAAGTCCCAACTTAATTGATATTACATATGGCTCTCTGGTGTCTGAATAAATGCTATACTTCTACCTTTTATATGGAAAATCTCTCATACTTTGCGATACAGAACTACATAGGCATATTCATGATTATAGCTGATGTTGTATTTATTGCCTTACTGATACAATCATATACTATATACACAGCATGTGATATGTATCATATATTATACACACAGTGTGTGATATATGTTATATATACATTGTGTATGATGTGTATTAAGCTGAGCCTTGAAAGAAATCAGGGATTCCAAGAGGCAATGGAGGGACAGCCAGCGCAAAGGAGTAAAAATGGGAGATGAAACACTGTGTGCTCATAACAGCAGGTGGGTTAGTACTACTCCATAACAGAGCATGTGGGATAGGGAGAGCTGACCAAATAAGTGGCTGGGTGGTGCAGTGGATAGAGTGCTAGAACGCTAGGCCTCAAGTCAGGAAGACTCATCTTTGTTCATCTCAGTTTCTTCATCTGTAAAAAGAAGAAGGAAGTGGCAAGCCACTCCAGTATCTTTGCCAAGAAAACCCCAAATAGGGGAGCTCTCCAATGTCCACCCTCTCCAATCAGAAGCAGGGAAGGGGACTCCAAGGATGGGGCTACTGACCAGGTGTGATTTTAAGAGCTGGTGTTATCTTGAAGGATGACAACTTTTTGGAGACCTTGATGAAGTCTAGAAGAGCAGCCAGGTGGGAAATTTTGATAGAAAAATTCACTAGATAAAGGGAATTCTTTAAGATAACAGTTACCTACCTCTAAAGCAGAGGTTCTTAAACTTGTTTTGTGCCATGGATTCTCTTGTCAAACTGGTGAAACTTGTGAACACCTTCTCAAAATAATGTTTTTAAATATATAAAATACATACTATTACAAAGGAAAACAATTATATTGAAATACAAGTTATCACTTTTTTTTTTAAGTTCACAGAACCCAACTTAAGTACCCTTGCTCTAAAATAAAATTGACCTTTGGGCATACTAGGCCACTCTGACACCTCCATCCACATTCTGACTACATTTGCAGCTAGTTTTAGGAAGAAATAACCAACATTTAAGAGACATATCTTACAAATTTAACCTACTTCAGATTAGCAAATGGCATAGCTAGAGGGAAATGAAGAAAAGCGTCTTAAGGTGGTAGTTAAGGATGTGGATAGGGAGATGGGATTAGAAGGCATTCTAGGTGGGAGGAAAAATCAGTAAGCATGATATTATTCTAAAATTGATTAGAATAGAGGTTCATATCCAATATGGTAACTGAAAAATAAATTTGTACTGATAGGCTGAGGCCAAATTACAAATGGACTTAAAGTCAGGTAGGATTATCTGGACTTGGTACGGGGAATCATCAGGGAGGCATTGTAGATCTTTGATCCAAAAGCAACATTTTAAAGTATCACTTGAAAAAGCTTAGTTGGAATTTGCCTGAGGTCACACAACTAGTAAGTGTCTGAGGTAAGATTTGAACTCAGTAAAACTTGCCTTCCTGACTCAGAGTCTAATTCTCTACCCTCTGTGCCACCCAGCTACTGGTTTATCATTAGATATTATTTAAAGTATAAACCATTCCCAGTTGTTCACGTCTTGCTATAACTAGCGATTTGGCTTAAATAACTACATCTCAGAACCTTCAGTGTTCATGCATCAAACATTTGAACATATACATGTAAGACACTGACCCTGTTAAACCCGGAGTGAACTGGGTGGCAGCAGAGAGGCTTGCCTTCAGAGGACAGAAACTGAGAATAAACTTGTTTCGCAACACTTGCAGTTTATTTTGAATTATTGAACTTTGCAGTTGTTTTGCAGTGTAAGGAAATGTCTTTTTTCTTATATCTTTTTATCATTCTTCTTGTAGCTTATTTCATAAATTTGGTTTAGCAAAGTTTGTAGATGTTAAAACCAAACAGGCGAATTTTTTTTTTTTGAAGAGGGAAGGCAGGGCAATTGGGGTTAGGTGACTTGCCCAAGGTCACACAGCTACAAGTGTGTTGAGTGTCTGAGGTCAAATTTGAACTCAGGTCCTCCTGACTCCAGGGCCGGTGCTCTACTCACTGCGCCACCTAGCTGCCCTGAGGCAAATATTTTAAATACTCAAAAAGTATCTGATCTCATTGATTAGGAAGTTTTCTCCCAAGATCAATCAACAAGCATGTTAAGTGCCAGTAATGTACTAAGTGCTGGAAATACAGAAATGAAACAGGACCTTCACAAAAAAAGGAACTTCTATCCTGCAAAGGGAGATAACATAGAAAGAGAATATATAGTCCTTATATAAAAAATTCAAGGTAATTTTGGGAAGGAGGGCACTAGAAGCTGGGAGACCAAAAATGCTTTCCTGTAAAACATGGTACTTTAAGTAAAGAATCCTAAGAAACAAGTATCAAGAAAGTGCATTCCAGTATAAAGGCACAGAGATGAGAGATGGATTATCATGTGAGAGGAATAGGAAGACCAGTTTGATTGGACCACAGGGTACAAAAAGGGCATGTGTAAAGGAGGGGATTCCCTTACCTCAGTTGGCATAATTATAAAAAATAAAGAGCAGATGAGAGGAATAAGGGGGTATATACACCCATTGATCCCTAAGGCCTTTCTCTGATAATAAGAAACATTATAGTTGGCAAAGCAAGAAAACCAATCACAAACCCATGGAAGCTTTAAATAGCTAAGCTCTGGAGAGCAGCAGGCAAGTCCCTGAGCAGATGTGGAGTAAGACCTTCTCAGGAAGATTCTCTTCCCCATCCCCTACTTCCCTTCTGTTTCACAGATAACACGTGAGGCATTGGAGTTTTTGGACTCAAGCCTCTAACAGGTTCACTCTTGATCTAGTCAGTCAGGAAGGACAGCTTCAGAGGGGTTAATAATCTTACTTTATTCTAGTCTAATCTTCTCACAAGGGGGTTGGTTGCTGATAATGAGAGCACCAACTCCTACAGCATTCCCTAATCACCCTTCCTGCAGGGGTCAGCAAGATTGGGGGCGGGCAACTAACCTTACCTCTCAATAAGATCAATCAAGACAGGCACAGCTTGTTCACTCCCCTAAATCCCCTCAAGCCCTGATGGGGGCTAGTCAAGGCACACACGGATCCCTCTATGGGTTCCCCATGGATTCCCCACTCATTGACTCGTGCCTACTTGTTTTATAGGGCAACAGACAAAGAAGGCATCTTGCCAACATTAAGCTCACAGGTTAACTTCAGCAATATCGTCATTCTGCACAGGCATAGTATCAATTATATCACCCCTTATCTCATGGTGCAGTCTCAGTAGGACTGTCTATCAATATGATTCTAGGAATTATTATCTAGGATCCTTGAAGATATTCTGGGAGTTATTATCTAATACCTAGAAGCTAGACATTGACAGGACCATAAATCCTGAGAAACTGAACTCTAAAAGGAATAATAAAATCCTCCTTACACACATCTTCCCGCTATGTTACTTTGAAGGGGAACTTCTCAACCAGTAGGAGACATTACATCCAGGTGGAAACAGATGTAATCAAGACAACCATGACACAGAGTACCCCAAGAGAGGAAGCTACTTTGAGAAAGGGGACTCCTGGTAGCTCCAAGGGAGCCCTGTGAGTACCCTTATGGTTTTAGGTCTTGCAGTTACAGGAGTGAGGAGTTGCCTTTGCTACACTTTCCCTTCACATGTGCCTCACTATCACTGCCCACTTTTCCTATGGACACTGTATTTATGTATGGGGAAAGTGCACCCCAGGTTTATGGAGAGGAAATTTTTATAACCCCTGGTTTTCCTATGCTTTCTTAGTAAATGCCTTTGCTAACTGTTAACTGTATCTGCAGGCTAATTGTTAATGGGAAGCACACTTGGTGGAAGCTTGTGAATTGTAGGAACATAGACCCACAGAATTACCCTCACACCTGATGTAGCATTTATCCTGTTGGAGACCCAATCTATGAGGGTGAGTTAGGAGAGGAGCCCAGAGGCAGTGTTAAATGTAAACTTGTAAAAGGCTTTCAAATGATAATACAAAAGACCACTATTTTATCCTATAGGTAATAAGGACACACTGGAGTTTATTCAGCAGGGAAGTGCCATAGACCTAGGCTTTGGAAATATCATTTTGGCAGCTCGGGTGCAAGTAAGTTAGATTGAAGGGGGACAGACTTGAGGCAGGAAGAACAAATAGGCTGCTATTGCAGGGGTCCAGGTGAGAGGTGATAAAGACTCATGTGAGTGGAGAGAAGAGGACAGATTTGAGAGCTATTGCAGAGTTAGAAACCAGATTTGGCAATTGCTTTAATATGTATTTTGAGAGTGAGGAATCAAAGATGACACCAAGGTTGTAAAGCTGTGTGCCTGGAAGGATAGTGGTGCCCTTTACAGAAATAAGTGGGAAAGAGTGTTGGGTTTGGAGTGAAAGACTGAGATCTGTGATGCTGATTGAAACTCATCCATGCCTGTTCAATCCTATGCACCCGGATATAGAAATAAAAAGAGAGCTGGGTTCTTATTGGCCATTGCTTCAGAGCTTGGAGGTATCTAAGGGGCGTTTGCCAAAAGGTGATCTGGGGCAGTCAGGAATGCTGGAGGAGGGAGGATTATCCCGAGTATCTGTGCATACATTATGGGTGCCTGGGTCATGTTTGGGTCAAAACTGTCTTGAGTAGTGATAGAAACTACTTATTAAATGACACTTAGAAACAACCTGATTTGCCTTAAAGCTCTGCCAATTCAGGAAACTAGAAATTCTTCTCTTCTCAGGAACTTTGCTGAACTGACATTGATACTTACCTGATAAAGTTTCCTAGGCCAAAATCACTTGGATCACAATGTTTAGATTTGTCTTTTCTTCCTTCATAGTACCAAGAACAGCAACTTTATGATGCCATAGGTCCACAGTACCCCATTATCCCTGCTTTCCTAGCTTTTAATTATAATTATCATTACCAAACCAAACCAAATAGTGCTCCTTAATACTCCCTAGCAGTTTCTCACTGCCATTATCATTCTAGCCTGAGTTCCCATCACCCAGCTTATTCTGTGGGACAGCCCCAGCATTATTTCCCCTCCTGCCTTTCCCTGCCCCTGATAGCAGCACAAAAGTATAAGCATGCAAGAGGTAACCACCAAGCACTACAGGGTAACCTACAAGTGCATTGAAATAAAGAAAGGAAATGTAATTAAAAAAAACATGGGTAATTATGCCTCACTTTTAATTTCCCTTATTTGTTCCAGTTCTAGTTCTGAACTTCCAAAGGAGAATCCTGTCTGGACTGGATTCTTGGCCTATTCCTACAGGGTGTAGCACAGAGGAGGTGTTATGTAAATGCTTATTTCCTTCCTCCTCTTCTAGCTGGCAGGTTCACTTTGGCAAGACCATTAAGCATTTTTCCTTCTAGAACCTGCTTCCCCAACTGTGATGGAAGGGCACCCCTGTCACCCTACAAATAAGTGTTACTGGGTTTTAGTTTATAAGAAGTTCAGATGTTTCCATTTTAGAATACCCAATTTGAGGCCTGAAGAAATGCAGCCCTTGCCCTATGACTGAGAAAAACTATTGGCTTCCAAATTACACTCCCTGATCTTCACTATCATGAAGACTGAGCATCTGGTTCCTAGAAGCTTACTTCCTTTGGATGTACCCAACTAGTCCTATCTATATCTTTTTACCAGAGCATGCAAATACAGCAATACTGTGTTAGAGCTGGAAGAGATGTTATAGACCATCTAGTCCACTCTCCTTGCCTTTTATAGATTGAGAGATTAAGAAGTAAATGACTTGCCAGTCATACAAACTAATAAATGACTAACCTGGAACTAGACCCAAAGTCTAGATTTCAAGTCTATAGTATTTAAAAAAGTTTACAAAGCTATGTACTTCAAAGGTAAAATACCAAATAGAGAGCCACCGCTCCCCGCAAAAACTTGTAAGGTATAGCCTTCCTCCCACCTCAGTGGGAGGGGGTGTCAAGGGGCAGGGAAGGGATTAGGTTCATAGTTTAGCTATGAACGCCCAGCACCTGAAACAGAGATGGACAAACACAGAAGAGACCCCAAGCTCATTTGTTGAAGCTGGGACAAAAGAGGGAAGGGGGAAAGTATCCCACCTTCATAGGGCCCATGCTTTGGAGGGCCTGGGACCTTTATCCCCTGGAAGCAGCAGGAAGGAATGTGGGGGGAATAGAAGCCAAGTCAATAATTCAATACCACATGTCCAGGCCAGCTTGCCCAGAACAGCTTCTCAAAACAGATAATCGCCTACTCTACCCTTTGTAGTAATATTGCCTTTGCTGCTGGGTGCCTTGTGAGGTGGCCTAAATTACTAAAGATCCTGGGAGCTTTATTTGTTTTCTAGCCCGAGAAGAGTTTAAAGGATTATGAGATCCAGACTTCCTTTACTACTTCAGTGACAGCTTTTTAAATCTCTTAGGAATGTGAAAGGGTTGAATTAGAGAGGAAAGGGACCAGCTGAAGAGGCAACTTTAAGCCCTACAGCATGTGGCACTGCTCAGTTTTAGACAGTGAGAGAAACTGCTGGAACAATGAGGACTTACATTCATTCTCTCTTATGTTTTGTTGCTTCCTGATGAGTAGCACAGTTAAGTATCTGTCATTTTACATTTTTGCTGGCTATTTGCATATTTTTAAAACAATAGATTACAACTAGTATCTCTGATAAAGGCCTCATTTCTAAAATATATGGAGAACTGAGTCAAATTTACAAGAATACAAGTCATTCCCCAATTGAGGAATGGTCAAAGCATATGAACAGTTTTCAGAGGAAGAAATTAAAGCTTTCTATAGCCATATGAAAAAATGCTCTAAATCACTATTGATTAGAGATGCCAATCAAAACAATTTTGAGGTACTACATCACACCTATCAGACTGGATAACATTTTACAAGAAAATGCTAGATGTTGAAGATGTGGAAAAGTTGGAACACTAATTCATTATAAGTGCTGCGAGCTGATCCAACCATTCTGGGGAGCAATTTGGAACTGCCCAAAGGGCTATAAAAATGTGCACACCCTTTGACCCAGAAATACCACTTCTAGGGCTATCACCCAAAGAGATCATAAAAACGGGGAAAACCCATACATACAAAAATATTTATAGCAGCTTTTCTGTGGTGGTTAAGAACTGGAAATTGAGGGGTTGCCCATCAACTGGGGAATGGCTGAACAAGTTGTGGTATATGAATGTAATGGAATACTATTGTGCTATAAGAAATGATGAGCAGGCAGACTTTGGGAAAACCTGGAAAGACTTATGTGAACTGAAGCTTAGTGAAGTGAGCAGAACCAGGAGAACACTGTACAAAGGAACAGCTGCAGTATACGAGGACTGATTCAGATAGACTTAGCCCTTCTCAGCAATGCAAGGACCTAAAACTCTTCCGAAGGACTCATGATGGAAAATGCCATCTACATTGAGAGAAAGAACTATGGAGTTGGAATGTAAATGGAAGCAACTCTTGTTTTCTTTCTCATGGTTTCTTCCATTCATTATAGTTCTTGTATGCAACATGACTAATGTGAAAATATTTAATAGGAATATATATGTAGATCCTGTATTGTATTGCATGCTGTCTTGGGGAGGAAGGGGGAGAAAATTTAAAACTTACGGAAGTGAATGTTAAGACTGAAAATAAATTTTTTTTAAAAAGCCACAATAGTGTCCTGAGCTGGTGTTTGTTATACTCTGCAGTAGGGGAGGGAACTTCTGGATAATTGATTATATAAAATTCAGCTGGCCCTTAATTTGACAATCAATCTGTCACCTAGGAGCTGACAGCATTTTGTGAGTTATTCAGAATGTGTAGTTTAAGCTTTCTAGCACTGCTGAGAAAGGAAGCCACATAGGACTCATACCTTTGCCCTGACCCAAAACCCTCCAAAACTAATCTCATTATCTCCAAAATAGACAGGTCACTTTGCACCAAGGGCCATCCTGCTGCTCCTCCCCCTTCAAGGGAGGGGGAGGAATAGAGAACTCAAAGAAAGTTCATGGCCTTGAATAGGCCACTAATGGGTAAAAAAAAACCCCACACACTATGTGCCAAACACTTTACAATTGTCTTCTCATTTGGTCCTCCTCTCACCCTGGGAGGTAAGTGTTGTTATCCCCATTTTACAGGTGAGAAAACTGAGGTAAATAACCTGCCCAGGGTCACACAAGTAGTGAAGGTCTGAGGTCATATGTGAATTTGGGTCTTCTTGACTCCAGGCCCTGTGCACTATCACCAGCTGCCCCAAATTTATGGTCTATTTTGCATTTGAATAACCCACAAAGGCTGAATAAATTATTTTTCAATGCAACTTTATTATCCTAATTTGAAAAGTATTTAGGGTACAATAAAGATCAGTCCAATTCTATATGATAATTCAAGATGCTTTTTCTTTAGGGAGTGTTACCTCTGGGAAGGGATATTCAGAGGGGGAAAATGGTCCTACAATCCAACCAGAAGGAATACTACCTTCTAAGAAACAGAGCAATTTTTCTATGCTTCCCTGGGCTTGGGTCAGCTTGAATTGGCTGTGTATCAGATGATGCTTGTTTAGATCTTGAAAACTACCACTTGTGGAAAAGGTGGTATGAAGCTCCTGCATGTCACAGCAAGCCTGTTGGAGATTGTCTTGTATACTGCTTGGGAGACCTTGGACCTGAGGCATGAGGTCCATGAAGGCCGACTGTAATCTCAGAGCAATTCTACAAGACATGTGCAGAGTCAGGGCTTCAAGGAACTGCAAAAAAAAAAAAAGAGGACAGACAGACTTCAGTAAGCATGCAGCTGCTGCTCATTCTAGCATTAATTCTAGGTTCCTAAAAAAAAAAAAGGACAATGTCCTCTGCCTTCTATCACCACTTCTTTAATTGCTTTTGTGTAGATTTAGAAGCTATATACACATTCAGACAGATACACATATACTTACACACACACCCAGTAGGCAATGGGAAATAGTTCACATTTTTTAAAATTCCTGGATTAAAGACTCCATTTAAACCCCTACTCCTTTACTTACTGTCTATGGGACTGTGGGGAAGATGCTCAATTTCATCTGCAAAATAAATTAGATGAATTCTAAAGTTCTGCCAACTACAAAAACTTCTTCAGGCTACCTTTCCTGTTGATAATACCACCATTCTTCTAGTCACTCAGGTTCAAAAGTCATCTTTGGATTCGTGAGGGGAAAGGGAATTACAACAAAAGGAAAAATCAGTTGCCAAGATGTATTGACTGACAGGATCTCTATTTTCCCTATTATCCTGCTTCAGTATCTTGTCAGCTAGGCTATTTCGATAGCCCCTCCTCCCTTGTCCCAAACTAATTTTCTTATTCCAGTCTTTACAGCAAGGTCAAGTCTTTTTTGGGGGCAAGGGGGAGCAGGCAGGGCAATTGGTCTTGACCAGGGTCACACAGCTACTAAGTATCTGAGGGCCAGTTTGAACTCAGGTCTTCCTGACTCCAGGGCCAGTGCTCTATGCACTGTGCCACCTAGCTGCCCAATGTATCTTACTGTACTGTTCTGGTCCACAGCTAGAACTAGCATGATGTGCTGAGTGCCGGGCCCCAGGTGTTGACATCCTACTTCTCACCGCTCCTAGTCCCAGCTACCTGTTTGCTGTCTTCCTCATCTGCTTTGGGCTGTGTCTGAGCGTCCCATGGAGGTCAGGTCCTTCTCTTGAGGCTTTTTCTTCCTGCCTCTCATAAGATCCACCTGACCTAGGGAAACTTGTGCAGGAGCAGCTAAGGTGCCTTATATCTGGAATACCTCTTCATAATCCCTAATAAACTCAGTCCTAAACCTTATCTGTCCCTGTCATCCTCTGTTCCTCCTGAGAGTCTTTTTTTTTGTAGTTTTGGAGCAAGATCATAACTGGGAGTCACAAGATCCAAGTTTGAATCCTGCCTCCACTTAGAGCTTGGAAAGTTAAAACTTCCCGAGGCCCCTGTCTCTTCCTTTCCAAGATGAAAGAGATGCCTCCAAGACTCTTTTCACCTCTATATCTATGACCTTTTGATTCTAGGTCTTTTCCTTCTATTCTTTCAGCATGTTCTGGTTTTTACAAAATCTAGCTTTCTCCTGAAGCTACATACCTTAGTATCTTCTCCACGGCTGCCTGTTCCTCCTCTCAAACATCAGGGTTCAGGGACAACTGAGATATTACTCCTTTGCTCTCTTTCTGCCACAACCACCGCAACTCAGCAAGCAATTTTTGTCTTTTGAAGTTCACTGCTTCCTGTCTAGTTACTTCTTGTTTGTTATCTCTGGACCTCCAGGTGATCTTCCCCCTCTCCTAGTAGGATTACTTGTCTCAGTCTTACCCTAATCTCTGCTTCCTTCAAATACCCTGGCCTTCTAGAGTACCACATTCACATGACCTTGTCATCAAGCTACACCAGACTAAGGTTGATTTCATAGCTATTTCTCCTGCATATTAAGGAGTAGTCACCTAGATACAGCTTCTTACACCATAGAACAGGATACAAAAACAAAACACCTGACAAGTTTCCTAAGAGCCTTGATAATCTTATCCTTAGAATACTTTCACTTATTCCCAACCTGACATTCTCTCTAGTTTTCCCTTCTCATCCCCAAGACACAAGGCAAGACAGAGACATTTCAAAAATTAGCTTTCTGATTTGCCAACCTCGCCGCCTATGCCCTATGCCCCAATGCATGAGTAATTGGTAACTAAAGTGCCATTAGCAGTGTTGAGGTCTCAGAATTGAGTTTACCTTGAACCCTGAAGCATGGTGCCATTTTCTTTTCAATCTCCTGTGATTTGTTGGGCACAATCACCCCTATAGTAAGTCAGACCTATGGTCCATATAGGTGCCTTAAGGTCTTGAGTTTTATGGAATATCATTTTAAAAGGCACCATAATCCAAGACTTCTTGAAGATAAGAGCCTTTAACATGTTTAATATGGTATGTTAGGAACGTACTATATTGTCTACCAATTCATCTTAATCTATTCTTGTTATCTCTATTAAAAAACATACGTTGGCAGTATAGCTAGGAGGCACAGTGAGAAGAACACGGGCCCTGGAGTCAGAAGGACCTGAGTTCAAATCCACCCTCAGACACTTGATCCATTTACTAGCTGTGTGATCTTGGGCAAGTCACTTGACCCCAATCGTCCTGCCTTCCACCCTCAAAAAAAAAAAAACAACAACAACAAAAAAGAAAAAATATACATTGGCTTCAGGTCTTACATAATGGCCAACACCATTCTTTCTGGTTACCCTCAGTTTTCAGCCTTGTCATTGTTCCAGCTTCCTCATTCTTCCCCCCGCCCCACTCCTATATCTAGTTGTAGAATCTTATTGATTCCATATCTTCCATCTATTCTCTTCTTTCTACTTATATGGCCCCCACCCTGGTTCAGACCCTTGTTGCCTTACCCAGACTATCATGCCAGCCTCTCATCTAGATTCCTGGACCCTCATCTATTTCTCTGATTAGTTTCCACAAGGCACCAAAGCAATCTTTCTAAAGCAGAAGGCTGTCATATCCTTACCTGGGAACTTTCCACAGTTTCTTGTTGCCTCTGCAATTTTTTACGATCCATTTTCTATTTACCTTTCTAGGTTTATTTTCACTTTCTCTCTCTCCTTTTATAGGTTCAGTTCCAGCCAAGCTACCTACTTGCTGTTCCCCTAAACTTGAGATTCCTACTTTCAAATAAGATAGACCACTTACACGCCTAGAACATACTTTTATCTCCATGTCATGAGAGTCCCTGCTTGACTTCAAGGTTTAGTTCTTGTATTATTCTCCTACAGTAGACCTTTCTGGATCCCCCAATTGTAAGTTCTCACCATCCTCCAATATTTACATAGTAAAGTCTTCCTAGTTGAATGCTCCTTGAAGCTTGAGGCAATTGGGCATTTGCAATACATAGGAGCAACACTAAACAAATGTTCATGAGGTTACCCATCTGATCTCCAAAAAGATCAGTTTGATATTCATGTTCTGTGTGCCTGTAAGTCTGATACCTGTATATCACCAGCCACATCTTCGGACTGGCTCCACTTGATCCACAGGTTAGATAGGGCCTTATGGCAATTCTGCCCATCCTCAGAACCTTGCTTGCTTTGATAAGTCTGGTGAAACAAAGCATTTGGAAAGCTTGAAGACATAGGTCTGCCTTGTAACAGTGTTCTTCAGAATTGAAGTACGCTGGATTAAGGAGTCAGAAATCTATAATTCCTTCCCTATAGTTGGAGATCATCCTCCTACATACACGCCAGAAAGAGATAATTGCCATAATGGAAAGGCTAGCATGGCTAGGTAGAATCTAGAAGCTTGCTTCTACCACTTTAACAACCTCCTATCACCCACACATACCACCACCCCTGCACTTGCTGGTCTACCTTGCTACTTCTAGCAAGGTAAAGACCTGGCAGTGGGGCTTAACAAACAAGGCCAATATCCATCAAAGCTTATGAAATCCTGGGCAGTATCGAGACCTAACATAGGGTATAAGCTCTGACCAGAGCTAGATGTTTCTAATATGATCATTCTGGGCATTATATTTTAAGAACACTGATATAGTAGACATCAAAAGAGCATTCAGAATGTTGAGAGGCCTTAAGACCATGTCAGATGAACAGATGATGTTTAGTCTAGAGAAAGGGAGACTTTAAGGCAGGGTGATGATAGCTATTTTCAAGTACTTCAATGAGCTAATGTGGACAAGGTTAGTTTTTTTCATCTTTTGTTCCTAATAGGAAGAATGGGGGTGGGGGGAATGTAGAAGCTATAGCCAAAGGCAGATTTAGGTTATACATAAGGGAACTGTGTAGGGAGTGAGGGCAAGTTACTAATATTCAAAGTGCCCTGATAATGGGCTGCCTTGAGAAATAATGAATGGGTTCTTCTTTATGAGGGTCATTAAATAGAAGTTGGGTGTCAGCTTGTCAAATGATTGCTATGTAGAGAAGGAACAGATGGCTCTGACGTTTTATGCTAGATGGCCTCTTCCAACTTAGAGTCTGTAAAAATACCGTTAGGAAGGAACTGGTTGGTTTTAGAAGTAGCTTAGAGTATAGAAAATCCTACCAATTCAATTGCTTCATAGAGATGGTACAAGAGTTTTCTGATGGTGTTCTTGGTACCTCTGATGTTTTCCAATGCATGCTTATATTCCTGGAGGTTGCTTGGCAGAGAACCTATTGACGTGAAATAACCTTTGTCTCTTGAAGATTTTTCTCTAAAATAGTCTCCGTCTTCCTCTGAAGATTCTTGGATATTAGCTATATTAAATTTTGTTAAAAGCATTAATAATTCTACTAGAATAACATACTTAAATTAATAAACATTTACTAAGCATCTACTATGTGCCAGGCACTGTACTAAGGGCTGGGGGTACAAGAGGCAGCAAAAGAGTCCCTCTCCTCAAGGATCTTACAATCTAATGGGGGATACCAACATGCAAGTATATGTAAAGCAAGCTATATGCAAGGTAAATAGACCATAATTAACAGAGGGAAGGTACAATAGAATTAAGAGGGGTTAAGGACCGATAGTGACTCCATCTTAGCAACTGACAATCCATAGGTCTCTTTGCTTCTGTTGTGAGGAAAGCTAAACCATGCTACATGACCAAATCCATAAGGACATCCCATTTTCCTTAAACCAAGGCATCTGGCACCAAAATCAAATCAGCATCACATTCTTACTCAGGGCTAAATATGTAACAGCTATAATACATGCTGCATTCTTAAAGATAAACTTACATGCAAGTGATTAGTAGCATCTTTATATTTAAAGGATACTAAATGACTAAGTCATAGGGTACATCATGAAACAGTCTAATCAGGAATTAGCCAGATTATTGTACACTCAAATGCAAGACTGAATAAGGGAGAAGACTAGAGGAACTGTATCTAGCTTGATAGTTACTGACCCATATGCAGTGAGATTGGGAGGTATTTCTCCATAGTCTCTTTTAATTCTTCTAGTGTTTGTTTCTCCTCTTTGATTTCAGACAAGATTTTCTCTTCATCAGACATAGATCTTGTGGTAACACTATTGAGGCTTGTGGTATCTTCCTTGCTTGAGTCACCACTATCGGCATTCATTAATAAATTGGTTTCTTTCGATGGTCGAACTTCATCAAGTATGATCTCTTTAGACGAATATAGTTCCTAGAAAGGGTAACAAAAATTTACAATGCCTTAGGCTTTTAACATGCTTTGTTTTGGTACCATCCTGTTTTTTTTTTTTTTTTTTTAGCTTTTCTCATATCCCCAAATATGTACTAGTCCATACTACATTTCAACCAAACTAGATTTTTGGATCTATTAGATTGCATGTTCTAGTATCTCAACTTTCTTGATGCTTGCAACCATTACTTGGTGGGAAGTCTAACCTACCCTAAAGGTTTAGAAAGGCCTTCCCAGAATTCATAGGAATTGAAAAGTGCTGACAAGACCTACTCGAATAAAGGTCAGGAAATATTTCCATCTTTGTATCTCTAGCAGTGGTCTTTCTATATAGTAGGCATTTAAGTGGGTTTGTTTTTGTTTTTTTACCTTCAATTAGACAAGGTAGACAAGAAAAGGATCTAGTTTACCTTATATATCTGATACATATTTAGCTATTTGAAGTTTCTTGCAATAATTTCAGAGCCCTCTTTAATCTAACACTAGAATTTGTGTTCACATGTGCACTTTGTTTGTATTTTAATGTTCACGTTAACACAAAGGCTCAAAGTTCAGCGGCAAAAAACAAGTTGGAAGGGGAAGTTCTTGGGAACTACCAGTTTAGAGAATGAAGGAGTAGAGAGGCATATATAGTTCTGAGAGAAGAGAGGAAAACTAGATGAGAATCCAAAAACAAACAAAAGTTCAGGTTAAATTAAGTATCGGAATGGTTATCAGATGCTAGCCAAAAAGTACAGAAACGAAGGGAAATCTATAATTATGAAAACGTGAGGGTGGTGGTGGTGGTGGTGGTGGTGGTGGTGGTGGTGGTAGAGAAACATGCTACTAGGAGCGGGAAAGAATAGGTTTAAGGTAGGGTGAGTTGAGGAGGCTCCACATAAGCGTGCCAGCCTAGGGTTCAAGGCTGACAAAGTCTGCTAAGACAGCTTGTAGAAACGGGGTTTGGGTCTGTCCTGATGCATGAAGCTGGATGGCTGATGGAGGGGCAGGCACAAGGCACCACAGTCCTTTTGAAGGAATCCTCCTCTCTTTGATGGAAGAAACAAGCTGGTCCTTCACGTGACCCTGATGGTCTGCTGGTACTTTAATACCTACGTTATAGATTGCAGCTGGGTGGCTCTGGGCCTGGAGTTCAAATGTGATCTCAGATATTTACTAGCTTTGTGATTATGAGCAAGTCACAACCTCTGCCTCAGGTTTCCTTAATTGTAAAACGAGGACAAAACATAGCATCTACCTCACAGGACAGAGTAGACTTTCCTCTGTGGTAGATGAAGAAAACTTGATATTTTATTTACATTATCCAGATTTACCTTGCTGATAAGGTTTCCTTTTAATTAGTCAAATGTTTCCCCTGTTGATAGTGGCTCACTCCCTAGATTTTATACCAGGTTAAAGTTTATTGCTTTTATCTGTTAGCTTTGGTATTTATCCATTCTTTTTTGTATAATCTCTTCACAGCCTCTTTAGTCTGTCTTCTTCAGTTTTCCACCTTTGATTAGTGTAGACACTACCAATATATTCAAGTTAGTTCCCCTTCAAATACTTACTTTTAGAAAAAAAGGGATTTGTATAGAGCTCTTCTTTAGTCTACCAGGCTTACCTATGATCACAAGCTCTCAAATTTAGCCTTGAATTTAAAGGGAAATGGTTTTAAAAGTTTAGAAGGGCTATATGTACTGCAAAGCCTGTAAAAGGCCACTATGGACTGTGTTTAATGCGCCTAGGCTTCCTAATTACTTCTTATAATGAACTCATTACTAAGCCCTAATTGGATGCTATAAACTAAGATATTTTTGAAACATTAGACCCAGGACTAGATTGTTTTCATAGTAGAATCTGAATTAGCTCAGACTGTTAGTAAAAATTACCTCTTGTGATACCTGTGGTTCATTTATTCTCTCTTGGCTGATAGATTCACTTGAAGCTGAAAATAAAAGCATTATTAGTTAAAAACTAGGTGTTGATGGGCATAGCCTCCAATAAGGTAAACTAGTACCCATAGTGACCAGTCTTTGGGCCAAGAGCAATTAAACTACCACCTCTAATTTTTCCTTCTGCCTTTAAAAGAAATGATCAGTTCAAGGGAAGTTTCTATTTCACAGGAAATGACTGCATTGAATTCAGAGGTTGATTACTCTGAAATCTTTACCATTAATATGTTTAATTATTCTAACCTGTTTAGGTGATTTACAGCAATAATTCCATATTCAGGATCTCAACTCAATGCTATTCTTTAAGGCATCCGTTCTTTACTTTCTGATTGGTACAAATACAAATAGGTATTCTAAGATAGCATGCCATGATAGAAAAGTTATTGAATTTGGAGTCAGAGGATTGGGCTCAAATCCTGCTCTTCTACTTACTAAGCCTGTGTGACTTTGGATAAGTACCTTCCCTTTCTCTGGACTGGGGTAATTCATTTGTAAAAGGGAGGGGCTAGGTGAAATGATCTCTCCAGCCCCTTTCAGATCCAAACACTATGATCTATTCTCTAGCCTTGGGCTAGAAACATAAAAGGTCTTAAGACCCCAGCTGAAATGCTCATGGTAAGATTAGAACTTTGTCTGTAGATCAGTCATCTTGTTGGGAAGAACACTACACAAATATTGTCAACAAAAGGAAACTTGATAATTGTTTTATAATATATTTATATTACCTAGGTCTTGTACTTAGAGATTGTTTCTCCCATATTCCCAGACAATAGGGCTTGGGAGTGGGGAAAAAAGACTTTGGTTTCCAATAACCAAAATAGCTGTTTCGGCCCAATTTTAGAAGTAATCGGAGCTCTTAACTAATTCCGGGTCAAAACAGATTCTAAAGTTATTGAGTATGATATTTTAACATTGCTTCATTCCTGGCCAATAAGAGGGAGTTTTGCTTGAAGTAGTAGGCAAATGTTGTCAAATCCAAATTCGAGTTTTGACCCATTAAACAGACAGCACTATTTTACCTTGTCAATTTAAAACATGACAATAACCAGGACTATCTCTTCTTTCAAGAGGCTTTACTAAGTACATCAGGGTCACTTCTAATCAAAGCAATGTTCACTTACTTTTGGCATTGATCCTAGCCACAATCTCTTTTGCATTGATAAGTGTATCAGAGACAGTCTTCTCCATCTGTGATGGGCTCGTTCTGGTTTCTGCAAGACTGAGACACTTTTTGGCAATAGCAGACATACAGTTCATGCAAGCCTTCTTTGTGCCAGTATTAGTGATGTGGCTAAAGCTACACCTGGGCATTTTTCTCTTCCCATTCCAATTTAAAAGTAGGACTAATTATGTGAACCTCAAAGAGATGTTAAGTTATATTGGATGGAAGTACTCCTGGGAATTCTATCTTACCAGAAGAACACATGTGGCCAGGCAGTATAGTGGAAAGAACACCCGGGTTTGAGTTCTGCCACAGCTGCAATGTTGGGCAAGTACTTTTAACAACTTAGTTTGTTTCTAGATGTTGCAGTAGATAGAGCACCAGGACTGATCTCAGGAAGACCTAAGTTTAAATCTAGCCTCAGACACGTACTAGCTGTATGACCCTGAGCAAGTCACTTCACCCTGTTTGCCTCAGTTTCCTCATTTGTAAAATGAGCTGGAGAAGGAAATGACAAACCACTCCAGTATCTTTGCCAAGAAAGCCCCAAATGGGGTCAGAAAGAGTCAGACATGACTGAAAAATGACTATACAACAAATTTGTTTCTTTATCTAAAAGATGAGGGATAAATACTTGTACTATCTTGCTCACGGGATCATTGAGGACCAAGTGAATGGTGAATGAAGACCAAGCAAATTGTCCAAGCTACAACAAATGTTTTAAACTTTCTGATGCTTGGCCAAAGAGAGGGAGGTGGGGAAATCTGCTGATGTCTAAGAAGGATACAATACCAGTTGCTGTCCCCATATCCTTTGAGCCTTGTTTCTCCTTCCTTTACTGCACCTTTCCCCTCCATGCCACACCCTTTCTCATTTCTCCTCCTTTTGATGTACTGTCATAAATATGACAACTTCTGTAAGGATTCTGAACTCTTTGGGTTCCACTTGTATGTTCATTTCTCTTGTAATAAACCTGGTTTTCACATAAGTCTTGTGATGTTGCAATTGCCTGTTGACACTACAGTAAAGTTCTAGGGAAGACTCACTTCGATGCCATTCTATTGTGCATCTAGTTCTAATTTTTTAGCTAGTTTGGAAAAAAAAATAACCTACTTATTCCAAGGTATCATGGTGTAACGGGGATGGGGGGGAATCTTGGGATTTGGAGGTCAGAAGACTTCAGTTTAAATTCTGGCTTGATTTTTTTTAAAGATCTTTTAGTAAGTAACTTAACTCTTTGGCCTTTACTTTTCTCATCTATAGACTAAGGGGATTAGACCAGAGGAGCTGTAAAGTGCCATCAAACCCTAAAATGCAATCAGTTGCCACCCCCAATTAATTCTTCACCCATTTCTTATATTCTGAACCGCAACTTCGCTCTGGTTCTAGTCTTTGCTTGGACACACAATAAAAACCCTTCACTGAACAATAAATACGCCATTTCAAATAACCTTAAAGGTTCTCTACCCACCTACATTATAATAGCCACGGCTCCTTTTCCTTCATATACTTCCTTAAAAGGAGAGTAGTATTCCTGTACAGGAGAAAACATCTCCACTGAATTAAAGGGCTAAACCATTCAGCACAGCACGTCTCATTCTTACCCACTTACCTGGTGACGACATCTGAGAATACAGCCACAGAAGGTACTTTGGCTTTCTCATCATATATATACACTTGGGTGGTGAGTGGGCGTTGAACCTTTATCACAGGCAGATGAAGCAAATAAACAATCATCAAATGAATTTGAAGTCCTGCTGCCAATGAAGGCCACAATGAAAGTGGGCGGCAGAATTAGGAAAGAGTCAATGGCGTAAAAGGTTCTACATTAGTTCTCACACCTGTAATGCTTACTGACAAAGCTTCATAGCCTTTCTGACTTTACAGTATGTGCTTAAAAAACATTAATTTGTCTTGCATAGTTTATTAAACCTTCTTCATAGGCCTAATTGAATTATTTTATTACTGTATAAATAAATTGGAAATTTAAAAGATTTCTAAATGATTCTTTCCTTACAAATAGCCCTCTGGAGAATAGGGCTATTTCAATTAAGTGTAGGTAAATAGATGGATTATAAGCTACAAGTTCATCCACTTGCCAATCATTTATTAGTTGCAACATCGTGGGGGCAGGGAGGAGAAGAAATGAAGAGGGCTAATAAGGTTGAGGGATTTCGTTAGGATTCATGATCTCTTCTTACTTCTTTCCTTTCCTGGAAGAATATGGTCGATCATCTTATCTTACTAAGTTCTGCCTGATTGATGGTCTCCTCTATCTACATTGCTAAAGTGATTTATCCTGTCATTCATGCAGTATGGCGAAAGTTGGTGCTGTAATAGCATCTCTGACTAAATGATGTAGAAAAGTAATTGAAATGAGAAAGGTTAAAGGAAACTAGGCTGGGGTATGCATGTGCCTGTGTGTGTTCAACTGTAGGAGACAGCATGCTGTACGTATGTATATAAATAAGTCTATGCAGAATAAGTATAAGGGAATAAGGGAGTGGTTACTCATAGCTGGGAAGGAAATTAAGAAAGGCCTAATGTTCAAGGAGGTGCCGGAACGGAGTTCTACTAGAGATTTTAAGGGGTATAAGTAAGGAGTAAGGGCATTCCAGGCTGGAGGGACAGCTAGTGAAAAGGCAGACAGGCATGCAGTGCTATAGATGAGAAACCATAAGGAGGACAGCCTATCTGAAATGTTGAGTGTGTGAAGGGAGTAAATATAATAAGTCTAGAAAGGTAAGTTGGAGCCAAGGTGTGAAGGGTTTTAAATGCCAGACAGACGAGTTCCTATTTGATCCTGTGGGTCATAGGAAGAAGCCACTAGAATTTATTGAGTTGGGAAGTGGTATGACTAGACCTTGGCTTCAGGAAAATCATTTTGGGAATGATGTGGTGACTGGAGAGAGGAGAGACTGGAAGCTACGAGTCTAATAAGGATGCTACTGCAACAGTACAGGTGAGAAGTGTTGAAGGCCTGAGCTAGGGTTGTGGGAGAGTGTAACAGGATGAGTTAGAGCCTACCCTAGCTATCGTTGGACCTCCGCGCCCAGAACCAGCTGAGATAGCCTCAGGGCTCTGAGGTATGGGAGGAACAAGATGGAATCTGGAGGAAGGGTCTCGCCCTCGTTGGCAACGTGGTGCAGGGTTCTTTTCCGGATTTACCTGTGCACAGGTGAATCATGGAGAGAGCATGGGAAAGAAAGGGGAGGAGAATAGGCGGAGAATAGGTGGAGAGTAGGCGGACCAAGGCAGTCCTAGTACTACGCAATAAAGGCTATAAAAATCTGGTCACTGACTTTATTAAACAGAGCTGTTAACCATCTTTGCTTCCTGCCTCATTCATTGCCCACGAGACAGGCCTTTGCTGGACAAAGGCCTGGGAGTATGGGGTGAGAGACCCCTATAGGAGAGGAGGGGAGAAATGCAACCTGTACAAAAGATGGTAGTGCCTCAGTAGAAATAAGAAAGTTCAGGAGTGTTGGGCTCTGGGGAAAAGATAATGAATTCTGTTTTAGGGAATGTTGAGGTGCCTAGAGAATAATCAGTCTGAAATGTCAATTAGGCAGTTGGTGATAACAGGATTGGAGCTCAGAAGACAGATAAGCAATATATAGATCTAGGGGTCGCCTACAGAGAGATGATCATTAAACCTTCAGGATTCGGTGAGGTACATTGGTCTCTAGTTATATAATCCTCATCAATGGATAGGAGGTGAAGTTTGGAAGTTTGTCAAGATTATAAATGTTTATTAAAGAGAATACTTTGGCTAAGTGAGACTGGAATACTAAAATTTGACATTTGTGTATGTATCACATTGTGGCTTACAAATTGCTTTATATAAATTATCTCATGTGATCAACATAATGATCACGATGTTGGGCAGTCATTATTATGACCATTTTTAGAGATGAAGAAACAAACTCAGAAGGACAAAGTGATTTGCCCAGAGTAGTTGGTTTAAGAGATATGAAATAAGCTAGTTTCTCAGCAGGCTGTTTAGAGCAATATCAGGAGAGTTGACCAGTTATCTCAGTTATACTAGAATCTAAAACTAAGTTTTCATATAGTAGTAATAATCACTCAACCTGCATGGGGGTGGACATAGTGGAGGGGAATTAAAATTATATATACATATACACATATATGCATATATGTGTATATTTAATATCCACTCATACATATATATGTATGTGTTTATAAATATACATATATGTATGCACACATACAGTATAACACTTACTTTGAAATACAAGGTTTTCCCTGATTATTTCAGAACAGAAGGCATTTGTGTGATGGTACCAAAAAGCTTAGCCAGGCATTCAGCTGAAATCAATGTTCCTTTGTTGCCTTAGGGAAGCTGGCTGAGAAAATAATCTTTCTGAGAGTGTCATATTGACAGATACTAATACATTTGAAAATTATGGACTCCTGAATTAAGTGTGGCAAATTGATTTCAACTACTCAGATACTGAAATGGATCTGTGATCTCATCTATTCTGAAGTCCCCTCAGATAGTTTTGATTACAACTTATCCAGGCCTATCCATCTTGGATTATTTTTGGCCATCTCCTCCCATAAGCTTGTTACAGATGGTCTACCTAACATCCCAAGGACTTTTTTCACTTTCTCCTGACATTTCAAGGTCACATCACCAGTAGGTTTCTCTGACTGTCCACCTCTTTACACTTTTTCTCTCACCCTGTGACAAGCCCATGTCTCCTTTGTATCATACAATTCCTTTTAAGTGTGATAGTCTGTACATATCCATTCTGAATACCTTTGTTGTCATCTGTGTGATACTTATTTTGAATTACTTGAAGACAGGCGTAGTCCATGTCTTAGTGTCATATAGCAACGCGAGTAGAATGCTGGTATTAAAAAAGATGGGCCTTTGCTTTCATGGGAAACTTTAGGTCAGTAAAAGAACACTGCGGTTTCCCAAAGGCCCTTCCTTCCCTGAGGTACAACTCTGGACCCAATTCATTGTCCATCTATACTGTCTTAGATATACATATTTATGAACAAACTCTATAAGTTGTTCATCCAAATTATGTTGTGATCTGGACAATCAACATTGGGCCCACCCAAACTCTTTTGAGTGAATACAGATCTCTTCCAGGAGGCTCTCCAACATTCAGAGTTTGATGCAGTTAGCACCATGTCCTCCACAAAAAGAACCATCTGGAGGAGCTCACCATCCGCAAGACTTTGATGGATCTGTTCTAGCACAGCCAAGAACCCCTTTGGTGAGCATATATTTCCCTAGTTTATGCTTTGCCTGATGTTTATCATTAGAGTCGTGTTAAACAGAGTTTTAAAATTTTTTATTTATTTTTTGAAGCAATCAGGGGTTAAGTGACTTACCTGGGGTCACACAGCTAGTAAGGGTTCGAGACCAGATTTGAACTTAGGTCCTCATGACTTCAAGGCTGGTGCTCTATCCACTGTGCCACCTAGCTGCCCCTTGAACAGGTTTTTAAAAATATATATATTTTCAAGAAATCTTGAAAAATTTTGACGTGTAGATAGAAGTTTGTAATGTGTCATTTTCTTTTGTTGAATCAAATACTTTTTCATAATCAACAAACAATAAACACAGTATGATGTTAATAGTATCAACATTGGCAAAGATGTTGTCTCTTGTTGAATACCACTTGTGAAAGCCTCCTTTTTCCCATCAATACCTTCACTGAGAATTCCCTTGATTTGTATGACACGTAAAGATTCTGTATAGATGGGAGAGTAGGCCTATAGGTCTATAATTATTCATGTCTTAGTTGCCTTTTTCCATATTAATAATGAAGTCCGATATTTTTTTTACAACTTTAATATATTCCCCTCCTTTAGATACCTTGTATATAGTCCCCTCACCGCTTTCATAGTTGTGTCAATTCCAACACACACCACTTTTAAATAATTTTGTCCAAGAGGGACTTCTGGAAGCCAAGATAGCAGAGTAAGCAGTAAACTGCTGCAACGCTCCCATACTCACCTGCAAACAACCATAAAATAGAGCCGCAAAACAATTCTGGAACAGAAGAGCCAGCAAAAAGACAAGATGAAACACACTTTTAGCCCAAGAAAACTTAGAGGATCAACAAGAAAGGTCTATCTCGCTCAGATGAAAAGGGAGCATAACCCAGGATGGGAAGCATCCCAGCAAGCTAGCAGCAAGCCCCACTTCAGCAAACCAGAGGGAGATCCTGAGCTCCAGTGTAGGGGAGCAGGCATATGCCAATACCAGGACACCCCACATGCCTTAGGATAGCCAGGGGAACCAGCAGACTCCAGCTCTGAGAACCACCTGCTTCAACATAGCCCCAGGGAAACAGGCAGCCTCCAGTAGCCAGGCCTTCACATGCTTCAGCACAGCCTTGGGCAAACAGGTTAGGTACCTACCCTAAGGTTGCCTAAGCAACCAGGGTAGCTGGCCAACACCAGCCTCTCCATGCTTCAACTGTAGCCCTGGGCAAACAAACAGCCTCCAGAAGCCTGTTGACATGTGCTTCACTGTAGCCATTGGGAAACACAGAAACAAACACCCGTGCCTCAGCACACACCAGACACCACCACTAGGACCCCAGCTCAGCACCAGCTAAGCTGCCAGACCCCTAGGGTCTCCAGCAGCACCAGCCAACCCCCACCCCACCCCCACAGCACAGACACCAGACACCAGGGGCCTCGTGGCAACATCAGTGTAGCACCAGGTAAAAAGCCTGGGCCTGCAACCACTAGTACAAGAGGCCCAAAACAATGCCCATTCCACTTTGGGAGCAGAGCTCAAATTTAAAAGAAAGGACCCCTCTGTCCTCACAAAAAAAAAAAGGTGGGGGGGAGGGTGGAAGAGCAGAAAACAATGAAAACAGAATCTGACCATACTAAGTTGTTATGGTAACAGAAAAGACCAAGACACAAACTCAGAAGAGGACAACAATGTCAAAACACCTGTGGGTAAAAACCCAAAGAAGAATGGGAAGTGATCTCAAACCCTGAAAGATCTCACGGCAAAGCTCAAAAAGCAGCTTAAAAATCATGTAAGAGAGAGAGAAGAAAAATTGGGAAAAGAAATGAAAGTGATGCAAGAGAATTCTGAAAAAGGGGTCAACAGCCTGGAAAACTGCTTAAAAAATAGAATTGGTCAGAAAACTGCCTGTTCTTTTCCTTTGACCATTTCTCAATTGGAGAATGACTTGTATTCCTATAAATTTGGCTCAGTTCCCTGTATATTTTAGAGATGAGGCCTTTATCAGAGATACTAGTTGTAAAGATTTTCTCCCAACTTTCTGCTTCCCTCCTAATCTTTGTTGTATTGGCTTTTTTTTTTTAATACAACAGCATTTCAATTTAACATAATCAAAATTATCCATTTTGCATTTTGTAATGCTATATCTTGTTGCGTCATGAATTCTTTGCTTTCCCACAAATCTGATAGGTAAACTATTCCTTGCTCTCCCAAATTGCTTATAGTATCAGTCTTTATGTCTAAATCATGAACCCATTTGACTTTATTTTCGTATATGGTATAAGATATTGGTCTATGCCCAGTTTCTGCCCTACCATTTCCCAATTTTCCCAGCAGCTTTTGTGAAATAGTGAATTCTTAGCCCAGTAGCTGGCCTCTTTGGGTTTCTCAAAGGGTAGATTGCTATAGTTGTTGACTACTGTGTCTTGTGTACCTAACCTATTCCACTGACCCACGAGTCTGTTTCTTAGCCAGTACCAGGTAGTTTTGGTGACTGCTGCTTTATGGTACAGTTTAATATCTGGTATGGCTAGGCCACCTTCCCTAGCATTTCTTTTCATTGATTCCCTAGATATTCTAGACCTCTTGTTCTTCCAGATGAATTTTGTTATTATTTTATCCAGCTCTGTAAAATAATTTTTGGTAGTTCAGTTGATACGGCACTGAACAGATAAATTAATTCAGGTAAAATTGTCATTTTTATTATGTTAGCTCAGCCTAACTATGAGCAACTGATATTTTTCCTTTCCATTTGTGTGAAAAGTGTCTCATGATTATGTTCATATAGGCCCTGGGTTTGTCTTGGCAGATAGGCTCCCAAATATTTTATAGTGTATACAGTAACTTTGAATGGAATTTCTCTTTCTATCTCTTGCTGTTGGGCTTTGTTAGTACTGTATAGGAATGCTGAGGATTTATGTGGGTTTATTTTATATTCTGCAAATTTACTAAAGTTGTTTATTATTTCAAGTAGTTTTTTACTTGATTCTCTAGGATTCTCTAAGTAAATCATCATATCATCTGTAAAAAGTGATAATTTAGTTTCTTCTTTGCCTATTCTAATTTCTTCAATTTCTTTTTCTTCTCTTATTGCTACAGCTAACATTTCTATTACCAAATTGAAATTAAAGCTGTCTATAGGCATATGAAAAATGCTCTAAATCACTACTGATTAGAGAAATGCAAATCAAAACAACTCGTAGGTACCACACCTCTCCTGTCAGATTGGCTAAAATGACAAAACAGGAATGCGAGTCATTCCCCAATTGAGAAATGGTCAAAGGATATGAACAGGCAGTTTTCAGAGGAAGAAATTAAAGATATCTATAGGCATATGAAAAAGTGCTCTAAATCACTACTGATTAGAGAAATGCAAATCAAAACAACTCTTAGGTACCACATCTCTCCTGTCAGATTGGCTAAAATGACAAAACAGGAAAATAAGAAATGCTGGAGAGGATGTGGGAAAATTGGAAAACTGTTACATTGCTGGTAGAGTTGTGAACTGATCCAGCCATTCTGGAGAGCAATTTGGAATTATGCCCTAAGGGCTATAAAAATGTTCATACTCTTTGACCTAGATAGCAATACCACTTCTAGGGTTGTATCCCAAAGAGATGACACAAGTGGGAAAAGGAACCATATGTACAAAAATATTTATAGCAGCTCTTTTTGTAGTAGCAAAGAATTGGAAATCAAGGGGATGCCCATCAACTGGGGAATGGCTGAACAAGTTGTGGTATATGAAGGTAATGGAATACCATTGTGCTATAAGAAATAGGAATGATATGGACTTCATAATAACCTGGGAAAACCTACATGATATAATGCTGAGCGAGCAGAGCAGAGCCAGGAGAACATTATATACAACCACAGATATATGGATTCTGTGATAACTAACTCTGATAGACTTTGCTCTTCTCAGCAATACAATGTTCAAAGACAACTCCAAAGGACTCATGATGGAGAGAGCTATCTACATCCAGAGAAAGAACTATGGATTTTGAAGGCAGATTGAGGCACACTTTTGCTCTCCTTTTTTTTTGTTTTTTTTTTCTCTTTTGTTTTTGTTTTTTGTTTTTTTGGTTTTGTTTCTTCTTTCTCATGATTTATTCCATACTTGACTATTGTGTAAATAAGTTCAACGCGAAGTTATATGTAGAAGATATATCAGATTCCATGCCGTCTTGGGGAAAGGGAGAGGGGGGAAGAAAATCTTGAATTCAAAACCATGTGAAACTGAGTGTTGTAAACTAAAAATAAAAAATCTTAATTAAAAAAATTAAAAAAAATAGAATTGGTGTAATGGAAAAGGAGATACAAAAATTCTCTGAAGAAAATAACTCTTTAAAGAGTATAATTGGCCACATGGAAAAAAAAATACAAAAGCTAATTGAGGAAAACAACACCTTACAAGTTAGAATTGAACAAGTGGAAGCTAATGACTCTATGAGACATCATGAATCAATCAAATTTAAAAGAAAGAAAAAATGGAAGAAAATGTAAAACACCTCACGGGAAAAACAACTAACCTGGAAAATAGATCCAAGGGAGACAATATCAGAATCATTGGACTACTTGAAAGCCATAATCAAAAGGAAGGACCTGGACAGCATCTTTCAAGACATTATCAAGGAAAACTGCCCTGATGTCCTAGAACCAGAGGGCAAAATAGGCATTGAAAGAATCCACCAATCACCTCAGGAAAGAGATCCCAAAATAAAAACCCCAAGGAACATTACAGCCAAATTTCAGAACTATCATGTCAAGGAAAAAATACCATAAGTGGCTAGAAAGAAAAATTCAAATATCGGGCAGTCACAATCCGGATCTTGCCACATTAAAGGATCAGAAGTCATGGAACATGATATTCTGGAGGGCAAAGGAGCTAGGACTACAACCAAGAGTCACTTACCCAGCAAAATTTAAGCATAATGCATCAAGAAAAAAAACCACATAAAAAATGAATAGAAGGATTTCAAGCCTTCATAAGGAAAAGACCAGAGTTAAACCAAAAATTTGACCTCTAATATCAAAACCTAAGAGAAGCATAAACAGGTAAAAAGGGAAAAGAAAATATAAGGGATTCAATAGAGCTAAACTGTTTACATCCGTACATGGAAAGATGATACTTGTAACTCTTAAAAATTGTATCGCTATACAGTACAACTAAAAGAATAGAAGATATGAGTGTAAGGTGAATTTAAGGGAATGACATAAAAAATTAAGGGATGAGAAAGAGAAGTAAAATGGGTGCAGGAAGAAGGGAGAGGTAGAATGGGGTGAATTATCTCACATGAAAAGGTGAAAAAGACCTATTACAGTGGAGGAGAAGATGGGAGTATGAGCAATAGCCATTGCTTGAACCTTACTCTCATCAATATTGACTCAAAGAAGGAATAATTTACACAATCAGTTGAATATAGAAATCTATCTTACCCAACAAGGAAGTAGGAGGGGAGGAGATTAGTAAAAGGTGGGGGGGAGGGGTCCTGACACGAGGGAGGGCAGATTAAGGGAAGTGGTGGACAAACACAAAACACTGGTGAGGTGGGAAAGAGTGAAAGGAGAGAGAGGACAAACAGGATGAAGACTAGGATGGATGGAAATACACAGGTAGTAATCATAACTGTGAATATAAATAGAATGAATTCTCCCATAAAATGGAAGTGGATAGCACTGAAATATTCTCGTGGAACTGTAAGGCCAAAACTGTTCCAGTTAAAATTAACTTCCATGTTGACATGATCAAATTAGATTTTGTTTCATCTCATCCTTTTTTTGGTTCTGCCACTCCAGAATTTGTTTTGAGATGTTGTCTTAACATTGTTTAGAGAGGAATTTGGGAGAGCTCAGGTGAATCTCTGCCTTTATGCCACCATCTAGTCATTTTTAATCTCTCTGAGCCTCAGTTTCTTCAATCATAAAATAGGTATAAAAACAATTGTACCTGTAGTACTTACCTTACAGGGTTTTTGTAAGGCTCAAATGAGATTGAATATCTACAACACTTTGTAAACCTTAAAGTACTATACAAATGCCATCTATTATTATCAATTACATACATAGCAGTAGAAGGATTGGGAAAGGGTACATGTGGGATTCCTGTGTCTGGTTTGGTGAGGTAAAAATAAGCCATGTGCTTTTTGTTTGCCTTTGGTACAATACTGGCTGGTTTCAGAAAGACCATGTTTTAGATTCCCTGGTGTTGTTCCCTGGCTTTTAGCTAAATTTAATGACATGAATGTAAGAATGAATAAAACATTAAGGCACTGTGCTAAGCACTGGAGATACAAATAGAAAAGTAAGCAGTCCCTGCTCTCAAAAGTTTATATTCTAACACAGGAGACAACACCTCTGCTGCAAGTCAGATGGAAAAGTCCCATGGTTCTTAGAGTGTAGTAGTAAAGTAGATGGTAGCTCTTCTTCTGTACTGTTACTTCCACCAATAAAATCTATGGATATTTCCACTGATAAAAATCAACATTTTGTGATATTGAACCATTTAGCAGTGACAAGAAACCTGGTCTTCTTTCCAGGTCTTCTGCATCTGTGGGTAGGATCCTATATCCAGAGTACAAATTGCTACAGCTAAAACAAATTGAGCTGTGTTAACCACTAAAATGTTCCAGTTAAAATTAACTTCCATGTTGGCATTATCAAAATCTAATTAATCCTCCTGATTTCATCATTGAAAGATACGTTAAGTGGGGCCTGGGTTCTCAAAGGCTGTGCCGGTGGGGCACATGTTCTGGCTTTCCCTAAGGTAAATGCTTCAACTTATCAACTCAGTGAAGGACTACATGTCAATCAGCCAAAGCCCAGTTAGCTAAGTTCCAGAGAGGCTCTTCAGCAAAAAAATTAGTCACAAGTTAATTTTTTTTTTTTGGCCACAGCAATTCCTGAAGCCCATTACTAAGGTGCGGAGGGGTTGCCAACTGTTAGTGGGGAAAATACCAATAGTGATCGTATCACAAATCTCTTTAAGCTCTGGATAATAATTCACACACACACACACACACACACACATGCACACGCACACACACACACACTACAGTTTATTAAGTATTTTTCTCCCAACAGTCCTGTGAGATAAGTATCACAAGCATTATTATCTCCATTTTTACAAGTGAGAAAATTGAGGCCCAGTGAGTGCCTAAGAGCTTTGCCTATGGTCACAAACTGAGTAAGTGTCAGAGGTAGGATTATAAACCCAAGGCTCTCCTAACTCCAAGTTCAAGGCAATTTCTACTATATCATCAAGCATACTGATATAGAGCATCCCTCTGGGCTCCTCCTAGAATCTGAGCTCAAGGTAGGTTGCTAGGAGATGACTACCCCAGGTTCAAAGTACTATGGATTTATGTTACTAAAACCAAGGCTGAATATATGTATAGATATGTATATGGTATATATATATGTATATATATATATATACACACATACATACATATATATATAAATAATGTAAAACTATAGCTGAACGCCAGTGTGTTCCCTTGTAATAGTCATAGGACCCAACTATCTCAAGGAAAAGGCATTTACAGATATTTGTAAAACACGTTGAAAAGCATTTAAAAAACTACATAAATCCTAGCTGTTGTTATTATTAAATGGAATAATAAGAAACAAAATGTCGTCTTCATAAATTTGGAATATACTCTCCCACAAATACATACGGTGTCTGTGGGAAGAGTGGATATACGTAGAGTTCACAAGTGGAGAAGGGCACACGTAGGGAACACATAGCCAAGGCTTATGTGAGATTGGGGTAATTCATGCCTCCTTTGCCGGGCAGTTGCTGGGGCTCTCGTACTATTTCCCAAATTTTAATATTCTAGTCGTACCCGGATCCTGTTCCACTGGACCCTGCTGGGTGTTGCTTCATCAGATGTTGTTTAACTGCTGGGCTACACTCACCACAGCCTCTAGCTTTTGGTTCAGTTGACATCCTGGACTACAGTCTAAAGACGTAAGACTACTAAGTACTTTCAGAAAGAACCAGAGCCCATCCCCTAAGACCAGAAGAAACTTCCATGGGGGATTCTCATCTCCTAAGCAGGATCCCATCTCCTGGCAAGAGAATCTGCACTCCTTTTGCCAACTCAGCTTCACAGCCGAGACTGTGTTTTACTGGATGTAAGCGTTGACAGGGGTGGGGAGAAGTCCCTTCTCCCCCTCTTCCCCTTGCTGCACCTTCCAAGAGATGAAAGAGAAAAGTAGTAATTAGTGGTGGTGGTGGTGGTAGTTGTTTAGTTGTATCTGAGTCTTAGTGCTCCCATTTGGGATTTTCCTGGCAAAGATCCTGGAGTCATTTGCCTTTTCCTTCTCCAGCTCATTTTACAGATGAGGAAACTGAGGCAAACAGAGTGAAGTGACTTGGCCAGGGTCACACAGCTAGCCAGATTTGAACTGAGGTCTTCCTGACTCTAGGCCTGGCACTGTATTCACTGTGACACCTAGATCCTTTTTAGAAGTAGTGGTAGCTTTATTTTGGCATATGGTGTAAGATATTGGTCTATGCCCAGTTTCTGCCCTACCATTTTCCAATTTTCCCAGCAGTTTTTGTGAAAGTGAATTCTTAGCCAAGACACTGGCCTCTTTGGGTTTCTCAAAGGGTAGATTGCTATAGTTGTTGACTACTGTGTCTTGTGTACCTATCCTATTCCACTGATTCATGACTTGGTTTCTTAGCTAGTACCAGGTAGTTTTGATGGCTACTGCTTTACGGTACAGTTTAATATCTGGTATGGCTAGGCCACCTTCCCTAGCATTTCTTTTCATTGATTCCCTAGATATTCTAGACCTCTTGTTCTTCCAGATGAATTTTGTTATTTTATCCAGCTCTGTAAAATAGTTTTTGGTAGTTCAATTCGTATGGCACTGAACAGATGAATTAATGTAGGTAAAATTGTCATTTTTATCATATTAGCTCAGCCTAACCATGAGCAACTGATATTTTTCCATTTATTTAGATCTGACTTTATTCACGTGAAAACTGTTTCATAATTATGTTCATATAGGCCTTGGGTTTGTCTTGGCAGATAGACTCCCAAATATTTTATAGTGTCTACAGTAACTTTAAATAGAATTTCTCTTTCTATCTCTTGCTGTTGGGCTTTGTTAGTACTGTATAGGAATGCTGAGGATTTATGTGGGTTTATTTTATATTCTGCAACTTTGCTAAAGTTGTTTATTATTTCAAGTAGTTTTTTACTTGATTCTCTAGGATTCTCTAAGTAAATCATCATATCATCTGCAAAAAGTGATAATTTAGTTTCTTCTTTGCCTATTCTAATTTCTTCAATTTCTTTTTCTTCTCTTATTGCTACAGCTAACATTTCTAGTACCAAATTGAATAGTAGGGGTGATAATGGATATCATTTTTTCACCCCTGATCTTATTGGGAATGTATCTAGCTTAACCCCATTACAAATAATGCTTGTTGATGGTTTTAGGTAGATGCTATTTGTAATTTTAATGAAGGCTCCATTTATTCCTATGCTTTCTAGTGTTTTTAATAGGAATGGGTGTTGTATTTTGTCAAAGGCTTTTTCTGCGTCTATTGAGATGATCATATGGTTTCTATTTTGTTGTTGATATGATCAATTATGCTGATAGTTTTCCTATTATTGAACCAGCATTGCATTCCTGGAATAAATCCTACCTGGTCGTAGCGTATTATTCTAGTGATAAGTTGCTGTAATCTTTTTGCTAATATTTTATTTAAAATTTTTGCATCAATATTCATTAGGGAAATTGGTCTATAATTTTCTTTCTCTGTTTTGACTCTTCCTGGTTTGGGTATCAGTACCATATTTGTGTCATAAAAAGAATAAAATAAAAATGGATTCATGATTTAGGAATAAAGGCTGATACTGTAAGCAATTTGGGAGAGCAAGGAATGGTTTACCCATCAGATTTATGGAAAAGAAAAGAATTCATGACACAACAAGAGATAGCATTACAAAATGCAAAACAGATAATTTTGATTATGTTAAATTGAAATATTTTTGTATAAAAAACGATGCAAAAAAGATTAGTAAGGAAGCAGAAAATTGGGAGAAAATCTTTACAACTAGTGTCTCTGATAAAGGCCTCATCTCTAAAATATACAGAGAACTGAGCCAAATTTATAGGAATGCAAGTCATTCCCCAATTGAGAAATGGTCAAAGGATATGAACAGGCAGTTTTCAGAGGAAGAAATGAAAGATATCTATAGGTATATGAAATCACTACTGATTAGAGAAATGCAAATCAAAACAACTCTTAGGTACCACATCTCTCCTGTCAGATTGGCTAAAATGACAAAACAGGAAAAT
>CM053622.1:431317803-431335111 GCA_028646595.1 Phalanger gymnotis | reverse complement strand
CCAGGTCAGTGGTTTTTCCAATGAGATATTTCACATTATCTTCCATTTTTTCATTCCTTCGGTTCTGTTTGATAACATCTTGATTTCTCATAAAGTCACTAGCTTCTACTTGTTCCAATCTAATTTTTAAGGTAGTATTTTCTTCTGTGGTCTTTTGGACCTCCTTTTCCATTTGGGTAATTCTGCCTTTCAAGGCATTCTTCTCCTCATTGGCTTTTTGGAGCTCTTTTGCCATTTGAGTTAGTCTATTTTTTAAGGTGTTGTTTTCTTCAATATTTTTTTTCATGGTTTTCTCGAATCTTTCTCATTTCTCTTCCCAGTTTTTCCTCTACTTCTCTAACTTGCTTTTCCAAATCCTTTTTGAGCTCTTCCATGGCCTGAGACCAGTTTATGTTTTTCTTGGAGGCTTTTGTTGTAGGCTCTTTGACTTTATTGACTTCTTGATGTATGTTTTAGTTTTCTTTGTCACCAAAGAAAGATTCCAAGGACTGAGACTGAATCTGAGTGCTTTTTTGCTGCCTGGCCATATTCCCAGCAAACTTATTTGAACCTTGAGTTTTTCAGCAGGGTATGACTGCTTGTAGTATAAAGAGTACTTTGTTCTAAGTTTGAGGGGATGCATTGTTGATTTCAGAGCAATTTCTATACAGCCAGCTCTGCCACACCAGTACTCCTCCTTCTTTAAGAACCACCAGCCTGGACCTGACGAAAATCTTAAGCAGGCTCTGCACTCCTGCTCTGATCCGCCACTTAATTCCTCCCACCAGGTGGGTCTGGGGCGGGAACTAACTGCAGCTGTAGTTCTGTAGCTGCACCTCCCTGCACTGCCCATGAGGCGGTGGCCGAACTACAAACTCTTTTCACTCTGTCCCCCGCAGCTTTTCCCACTAACCTTCTCTGTTGTCTTTGTTTGTGGGTTGAGAAGTCTGGTAACTGCCACAGCTCACTGATTCAGGGTGCGAGGGCTTGTTCTGTCCGGCTCCTGGTCTGGTTGGTCCTGCCGCCGCTGGTGCTGGGCTCCACTCCCCTCTGCTCCGTGTGCGATAGACCTCCTCCAGTGACCATCCAGGCTGTCCTGGGCTGGATCCCTGCTTCCCTCTGCTATTTTGTGGGTTCTGCAGTTCTAGAATTTGTTCAGAGCCATTTTTTATAGGTTTTTGGAGGGACCTGGCAGGGAGCTCACGGAAGTCTCTGCTTTCCAGCCGTCATCTTCAAATTTTGGCTCTCTTAAAGGCTGCACAAGACAAGCAACACAAGTGTGAATATTAAATACAGAAAAATGAAGCCTTTTTCCCCACTGCATATACACACACCTGTTTTCTTTAAGGGGAAGCTTCATCTTATTTTTTTTTTCCAATTTTGTTACCTTTTTGTTTTCTTTAATTTATTGGTTATTGTATTTTGGATCACAAAAATAAAAAATGTGGGAAAAAAGAGTAGTGACTAGGTTTGGAAGGAAAACAAGATATTAGGAAAGAAGGCCAGGGAGAATAAAATAATGAAGGAGAAAGAAAAAGGAAAGGGATAAGAATACTCAAGTCTATTTGTGTGTATTGTGTTTGTTTACTAACTAATTTGGGCCTATAAGGAAAGAAATTAGAGTAGATCAGAATGATATTAGATTGTAGGTATGTAGCCGAGTATTTTTGTATAAATAGAAAGTCCAAACCCGAATATAATTAATTCTGTCCTGTGATGCTCCCTGTCATAAGATGCATTGTTGCCACCCAGTTCAGGGTGGGCAGAGATAGCTAAATCATTGAAGACAAGTAGTTTGGAGCTTACTTTAAGCTAACTAGGTCCATTCTGACCTTGTGGTAAAGCTACTTTTCTCACTAAAGAAAAACAGTTAGCATTTTAACTGAAATTTTCTTTTTTTCCCCTTGGAAGACTAAAGTAAATGAAAGTTTTTGTTCTCTTAGTTATATTCCTTTCTTCCGTGGGACATTGTAGAATTTAGAGCAGGAAAATGCCTTAGAGATCATCCTGTCCAAATTGTCATTTTGCAGATGAGGAATGTGGAGGCCAAAGAGTAAGTGACTTGTCCAAGGTCTGAACTAGGATTTAAGCCCTGGTCTTCTGGCTACCAGCCCACCGGGTTTTTTTTTTTCTAGCAGTTCACTGTAAGTTCAGGAATCAGAAAAATGTCTGTAGATAGATAAAAACAATGTAAAAATAATAAAGAATGTGAGTCTTTAAAGTGGGAAGTAAGTAAAGCTTAGAGGAGAGAGACCATTCCTGCCTAGCCCTCATCAGGCATGAGCACTTCTGGATCTCAAGGCTTTTCTGTGTGTCATCCTTCATTCTCAGAGAGAACCAATGACATCATCAAGGTGATGTCTTGACTTGCAAGTGAATTGGATTTAAGTGGGGCAGAGTTGTATAGAGTCATCAGCCTCACTTTCTCCTCCGGAGTCATCAGTGGCAAGACATAGGTCAAGAAGACTGGAGATGGCTCCAGATACAGTGGGAGACCTTGCCCTTTTTGCTTTGCTTAAGTACTTAAGTGTACTTAACATTATTGGGGGTGTTATTCATAAGTTACAGTGGTATTTTTAAAAGCATCAATAAAACAGCTAAAAGATAAATAAAAAAACAAAGTATATGAAAATGGAGCTGGGGGGACAAAGAGAGAGAGACAGGGACAGAAGGAAATAGACACACAAGGACAGAGATAGAAAGGAAAAAAAAAACGACAGAGAGAGAGAGACAGAGACAGAGAGAGAGACAAAGAGTGCCATAGAGTCAGAAACAGACTGAGACACTGAGACAGAGAGTCAGAGTCAGAGAGAGAGAATCAAACTATGAGAATCAAACGTATGCTTGAGAGTGTCTTTAAATTAAAATGAAAATAAAAATATGAACTATGTCACCCAACACAGCTGAGAAGTATCATTTTAAGTAATGTGTCAGAATCATAGATCTGTCACTGCATTTACCACTCCATGGAAAAAAAGCACAGATCATGAATTCATGAGAGTCTTCCAAATGACATTAAAAATGGCGTGACTAGAACGATACTACACTTGGGTTACTTACTCTAATGCCTCATAATGGTGTAGAGTTCACCTTGGGCTTTCCAAGGCTAGACCAACTGAGCACATGGTCTGGTAAATGCTACTGAGAAAAGGCTCTGCCCAAGGCCCACCTGAACCTTCACAGTATGCAAGTCTTGTGTTCTCCACTCACATGATTACCACCCAGCCACAAGCTCTCATCACCCTAGAACTACTGCAGTACCCTTCAGGTTTGGCTCCCTGCCTCAAGTCTCTCCTCACTTTAATCCATCCTCCACTCAGGTGCCGAAGTGATTTTCCTGAAAGTGCAAGTGTGTGTGACCGTGTCGGCCCCACCCTTACTCAGTAAACCAAAATGGCTCCTGGTTACCTCCAAGATCAAATAAAAACTCCTCTGTTTGGTTTTTAAAGCCTGCCTCCCTCTCTTTCCAGTCTTCTTACACTCTGTTCCCCTGAATGTAGCTAACAATCCACCAACACTGGCCTTCTTACTGTTGCTTGCACATAGCACTTCATCTCCTGGCTCTGCCTTCTGGACTGTCCCCCAAGTCTGGAAGACTCTCCTTCCTCACCCCTCATCCCCAGCTTCTCTCAGATCTTAAAATCTTAACTTCTGCTAAACGTGTTTTCCTGTGTGTGCCTTCCCTCTGTGACTGCCCCAAATTTAAGCTGTATGAATCTTGGTTGTATACCACTGTTTGCATGTTGTCTCCCTCATTAGACTGTGAGCAGCTTGAGTGCTGAGACCATTTTTGCCTTTGTTTGTATCCCAATGCTTAGTTTTAACTGGTGCTTGTTGACTTAACAGAGAGGCTTACCATCAGAAGACTGGCTGTGTCAGGATGATTTTTTGGGCGCAGCTAGGCAGCCCAGTGAGTAGAGCACCGGCCCTAGAATCAGGAGAACCTGAGTTCAAATCCGGCCTCAGAAGCTTGACACACTTACTAGCTGTGTGACCTTGGGCAAGTCACTTAACCCCAATTGCCCTGTCATCCCCCCTCAGAAAAAAAAAGGATGGGTTTTTTTTTTGGATATAGTAATTCAGAAGGACCATCTGATAAGGCATGGAGGTGACTGCGAACAGCATTGGCAGAAGGGATACCCATAGCAAGAGCCAAGTGGGTAGATACCTGGATCAGTGGCAGAGATAGTTGCTCCAAACGAGACATTCAAGTAGTAAAATTTGTCAGAGAGCTGTCCTTCCAGGTTCACGAGCTTCCTTCACCACACCGCACAGACGATTTCCAATAATGAAGCATTATTCATTCTCTGTGTCAATGTGGACCAAATGAAAAGCATCCACCTCCATATTTAATCGCTCTGTTCCCCACACCCCAAGAAGAATGTCAGAGTAGGTCTTTGATTTTAAATCAGTTATGTGAGCCCTTTGTTTCCAAGATCTCCAAGGTAATAAAAATGAGAGAGATCACTAAGCAAGGGCCATGTCATAGAAAGGGAAATGGAAGTACAGAGAAAAGCAGGAGACATACAGTGGCAAGACCACTGGATTTGAAGTCAGAGGCCCTCAGTTCAATTCTTGACTTTGCCTCTTTACTAGCTGTATGACCTTGGGAAGGTCACTTAACTTCTAGGTCCTCAGTTCCTCTTCTGCAAAATCTAGTTGTCCTTTTTATCTGATTTCTTGTTATTTCTCATGTCCCTCTTTTCCTTTCCGTTCCCATTGGGACCTAACTCAGGCCATCAATGCTTTTCCCCTGAACTATTTCTTGTAATAACCTCCCAATCATCTTTTCTGTCTCCCATCTCCCGAATCCATCCAACCACCATTGCCAAAGAAACTTTCCATATACAGAGCTCAGTTTGCATCACTCCCTTCCTTAAAACCTTCAATTACTCCCCATTGCCTACAGAATAAAGTCCAGATATATGTATGTGTATACATACACATTTATACATATATGTGTATATGTACATATACATAGATATCTACAAACATACACACAATCACTCATACACATGTATGTAAGACCACACTATGCTTATTTCCACTTGTCATCTGTTTCTCCGAAGGTGGATAGCATCTTCTTTCATAAGTCCAAGCCTTTCCACGTTTTTCCCAGATCAACCACTTCATCATTTCCTATGCCATTAACAATATTCCAACCCAATCACATCCTATCTGAAAGATTGTCTATGAAAATTTTTTCAGTTTTCTGCATTCCTTCTATTCTTGGCTGCATAAGTTTTATTTATACAAGAAAATTTTAATTTAAAATAACCAAAATTATACTTCAGCAGTGCCCTCACCTTATAATATAGTTTAAGGTATGAGACTACTGGATCTCCGTTCTTTACATCTTTTCCATCTGGTTCTTTGAAGTTCCTGACCTTTTGTTTTTCCAAATGAACTTTGTTACTATTTTTTTCTATCTCGCTAAGATAATCTTTTTAGTGATTTAATTGGGATGACATTGAATAAATAGATTAGGTTAAATTGTCATTTTAAAATTATATTGGCTTTACCTATTCATGAGCAATAACTATTACTTCAGTTATTTAGATCCGACTTTATTTGTATAAAAAGTGTTTTATGCTTTTATGTACAGATAGTTCCTGTATCTGTTGTAGCAAGTATACATACTCTTAGGTATTTTGTACTGTCTAGTTCTGACTCCAACCATTTGGTCTCATCTCTCACTCCTTCTCTTTGTGCATCCTCAGCATAGGCCAAGCTCCACTACTTACTGTTCCTGAAACGGCACTTATAGGCCTCTGAGACTGCTTTGCCCACTCCCGTTTTTGTGCCTGCAATGCCTTTTCTCTTTCCCCTCCTCATCTCTACTCATTGAAATCTTTCCCGTTATTTAAGACCCAGTGCGTTTTCACTTCCTCCATGAAGCCTCTCTTCTAGAAGCAATCTCTCTCACTCTCATCTAAATTCTTATTAGAATGTTTAGCCTTTTATGCTCTTGTTCGGTATTTGTAGAAATATTTCATCTTGTCTACCAGATTAACGAATAAGCTTCTCTTGGATTGAGACAATGTCTTTTTCATCATTTTGCCTTCAGGAGTACAATACTTTGCTAATGAACATTCATAATAGATATGTGTTGAATGAATATATATATCCTTTACCATACATATGCTTAGCACAGTGCCTGGCACATGGGAAATACTTAATAAATGCATTTTTTACTTGTTGGCTTACCAAATTTAGTGTGAGAAAACAGCCCCCTTTTTTGGCTATGACTAATTAGATTCTATGCTTTCCTTCTCATTTTTTAATTTTAAAATCCCTTTGATACTAATGCAGTTCCATAAATTAATGAACAAGTTCATTTTCCTTCTACAAATGTGGGAAATAAAGCTATAAAGAAGTTGTCAGTTGGCCAAGAATGCACAAATCAATGTGAGAGCCAGTTGTAGGTCCTGGTCCAGGCTTTCAATGAATCATTACCTAATGAAGGTAGAACCTTTCATGCCAGGTCCTTCCTTTTTAAAATTTCTCCAGCTAGAAGCTTTACTTTATTTAAACGAAAGGCATTCAGTTCTACTTTGCTTTGGCTTTACTTATCTGCTTTTCTTTAAAGCATGAGGAACTGTGTTTCTGCAGGGATTTCCATAACTAGGTAACGAATTTTTTTCATCCTTCATGTTTTCCCCCTACCTTTTGCCATGGGAGCCTTTGTGCTGTGGAATTAAAATTAAAGGAGTAGCTAGCCTATGTCTCCTAGGGACCCTGCATATGGAGTTGGGTACTAGTGAAGTCTGAAAAACAACAACAGCCCGCACTCACTTAGTGTGAGGGTATAAGAAATACTGAAGTGTGGCCAGAACTGATTACATTTTCCTTAAGTTTCCCAAGGGTCTTCGAGCCAAGGGCTTTAAGTTTAGAGTCTTTCTAACCTCTCTCTGGAACTGCATGTTTTCAGATCCCCAGGAGTCCCACAGCTATAATAGGGAGAGAAAGACGATTGGGTCTTCTCCAAGGGGCTGTTGATAACCTTGGGAATCTAACAGGGTGAGTCATAAACGACGTTCCCCAAAGGAAGCTTGTGTAATTTATACTCATCAGGGAATATCAAAGCTTCTCTCTCTGTCCCTGTCTCTCTCTATCTCTCTCTCTCTCTCTCTCTCTCTCTCTCTCTCTCTGTCTCTCTCTCTCTCTCTCTCTCTCTCTGTCTCTCTCTCCTTGCCCCTTTGAATACAGGAGCTACCTAACTTATTTTGAAATGTTCAAATTTGTATTAATGTCCTTTGTTTTTGTGTCATCTTCATTTCTGTGTATATTCTTCCCCCTCACTCAGTGAAGCATCTTTATTTTTTTTTAAAAAGATTAGGAAAAAATGCATCTCTGCAAAATCAACAGATTGACCAGATTTGACAATTTATGCAAAGGGAGAAAAGTACATTTCTTCATCTCTTCTTTGGGAAAAGTTTGGTCATTGTAGTTGCACTCAGTTTCAAGAGGGTTTTTTGGTTGTTCTTTCCATTTACATTGTTTTGGTTATTGTACATATTATTTTCCTAATTCTTCTTCACTCTGTATTAATTCATATGACTAACCATGCTTCTCTGAATCTTCATATTCATATTTCTTATAGAACAGTAGTAATATTTTCGTTTAGCTATTCCCCAATTGATGGACATTTGTTTCTAGTTCTTTATTACCACAAAAAGTGACATCCAATTTGTGAACAAATTGTATTGCAAAAATCTATTTGTAACTTGGTTTAGAGCTTGGAATATATTTTCTCACAGAAACAGTATTATAAATGCGTAGGTTAGCAGGACAACCCACAAAGATGTATATCTGAAGTATATAATTAGCGTTATTAATACTTTTTCTGGAAAATCTTTTACCCATCAGTTTTATCATTTGAAACAATGATGAGAGCCAAGAAAGAGGGAGTAGGGAGAACGCCTTCACACACACAAAAGCAAATGTCCCTAAAATGCATAATCTTATTCATAACAGAACCCCCAAGACTTTAAAACCTCTTTACTTTTTCTACATTACTCTAATGCATTTGGATCCAAGCCCTCAGCTGATTAGAAGTAGGAGAGAAGTTGCTGCAGGCAGATATACTGGCAGCAGAAAGATGGTAGGACTATAGATTGGGAGTCTTCCCTTTACTATTTGCTCACAGCATTACTTCGGCCTACCTATGTTATCTCTCTGGACTTGTTTCCTAATCTGTAAACTGTTGGTATTGAGCTACATGAACTTGCAGATTCTTTCCAAAAACCCTGGTTAACCTGACAGCAAGTGAAGAGAGAGAAACTATCAAAAGCAGTCAGAAAGACAGCAGTTGGGAGTTGTATTGTAGGAGCTAGCAATCTTATATACATCGTAGACCTCGAAGACAAATGCTGTTAAGTTAGTGACAGTACATAATAGACAGGCTGGAAACCACTGGTGTGAGAGAGAAAGTGTTTAACTTTCACCTTAATATAGGATAGTACTTTTGTCTCCCTATGCCGTAAGCTGAGAGGTTTCTGAGGACGTTGTGACCGTGTCTTTTAAGCATTATCATCATGAAAGCTTTGATCATGCACCAGTCTATACATAACATTGTGCTTGGTATAGTACAAAATAAATTAAATAGATGTCATTTCTGTTCTCCAGCTTCCTGACTGTGAAAACGCATATATTAAGGCCATAGAAAAAAGTAATTATACAATGAGTAAATAATATGGGTGAAATCAGTATTGTCATAATTTATAGCAATAGGACAGTGCACATGTGATGAGTTTCAGGAGGGTTAGACTTTCTGACAATGCTTATCTTCAGTGAGGGAAAGGCAGTGGACGATGACTTTAGTTGAACAAAACTCCTGGGAGAAGGCCTACAGGAACATAGGCCTTCCAGTGATGTCTGAGGGCATTACTCAAGCGAGAGAATGTGATGAGCCAGGGTCTAAGGAAGGGTATTCCAGGCACAGAGGTAGATTTTGGAAGAATGATGATTGAGTAAAAGAGGTTTTGAGTAAATTTTTGTGATGAAAGGATAAACCGGGGAGCAGGAAGAAAGAAGAGAAATGAAGAAGTGTGTAGTGATTGCATAGAGGGTACAACTCTTGATGCTGACCTAAATTTGTGGTCCCCTACAACAGCCTGTAGAGCAGAAGTTCTTAACCTGGTTCAGTGAACTTGTTTTTAAAAACATTTTAATAACTGTGTTTCAGCTTAATTGGTTTTCTTTGCATTCCTGTGAATTTTATTTTATTCATTTTAAAACATGGTTCTATGATTGCACATGTATAAGCTATATCAAATTGTTTACCATCTTAAGGAGGGGGGAGATGAGAGAAAAAAGAAGAAAAATTTGGAACTCAAAATTTTTTCAAAATGAATATTTAAAATTGTCTTTATATGTAATTGAAAAAAATAAAATACTATTTAAAAAGGAAAAAAGGTGGTTCAGAAGAATCCTCTTGGGTTTACCAAATTGCCAAAGGGGTCCATGACACAGAAACTATTAAGAAATCCTGCTGTGGAGCAATAGGAGAGAAGCCATTCCCTGTGTGAGATGGTACCCGCATAGAGATTGTGTGAAGTGGTTGACAGAATACCAGGATTTCATCCCTGGTTCTGTCAAATATTGTCATAATATCTTACATTTATATAGTTCTTTAAAGTATACTTTGTGACCCTGGGGAAGCCATATAACCTTTCTGCTCTAGGCAATTCTCCAAGATTATATGTTGCAGAGAGAGTGCCAACCTGCGTAAGTAGAGTGAGTTTCCACTTCTGGGAATTCCATGTACCAATGCAAACCAAATAGGCTGTATCCCTATTAAGAGTTTACAAAGTGCTTTCCATACAACAATCCTGTGACATAAAAAGTAAGATTTTGTTGCAGTTATCTTGTCGAGGGGCGGAAAGAAGTGTTAGGTTTGAAGACAATGTGTAATGCAAAAAATCACATATAGTCAAAATTACCTTTGAAAATCCCTTAATTTGCCCACTAAGTACAATATAGTATCTTTAAATTGTCGTAGCTAAAAGGGGGCTAGAGTCTCTTTGAAGGAAGGCAGACTATATCACAGAGCAGATGGGTGATTTGAGATGGTTGCTATGAAATCAATTGAACACAAAATTTAATTTTCATAACATCCAGTTATGCTATTGATTAGAGGAGAGGCTGGAACCAGAACTTCTACTCAAATGAAAAACAAAACAGATAAAGCCTTAGCTGGCAGAAAATTTGATTAGAGAATAAAATGCTGTGAGTATAGAGGGTGATTATATGACCACATAACTGTTTTTTCTTCTGGATTTACAGTGAGGTAAATGAGGACACAAGGAAGGACACAGCAAGAGCCTTCTGACTTAGGAAGAATTCTAGGAAGACCAGCCAGGCTGTCCTTTTTATTAGCTCTCTCAACATAAGCAGAATGAATAGGTCGTCTGCAGAGGTGAATAAAGGGGAAATTCTAGAATCATGCTTAGGCAGCTGCTGTTGGAAACTGAGACCACCTGAGGGAATGGCAGATTCAGGCACCTGTCTCATATTCGCTGCGAAGACCAAACTTTGTTTCTTCAGTTATTATAAATCCACTTGAGACATCATTCCCAGGGGCAAACTCAGTGAATGGAATGGCCCAGAATCATCTTCACTGTTGAAATGATTCTCTCTCTCCCTCCTCTGTCTTTCTCTGTCTTCCCACCCCCACAGTTGAAATTAGGTAAATTAAATGTTAATAATATAGTAAGTTAAATTATATGATGCAAACCATTGGATCTCCATTTTGAACATGAGGAAATGGAGGTTTTGACTGACTAATGGGTTTGTTCCTGATCACCCAGTTAATAGATGTGATCCAAATACAGGTTTTCTGGCTCCAAGTCTAGAGCCCCATGGATTCTACCGTACCCTTCTCTAGATGGAGTGACTTTGAACATGTCACATGTCTTACCACAGCCTCAGTTTAGATGCTCTCCAAGGGCCTTTCCAGCTCCAAACTTTATTCAATATACATTTATATTGGACATCGCAAACTTGGATGTCCTGTAGACATCTTAAACTCTACATGTCCCCAAATGAACTCATTATCTTTCCCCCAAACCCTCCCTCCTTTCTAACTTACCTATTACTGTCCTACCATCCACCCAGAGGCTTAAAATCTAGGTGTGATATTTGACTGCTCATTTTTCTTCCCCCGACCCTCACTCCACATCAAATTTGTTGCCAAGTTTGGTCAGTTCTACCTTTTCAACATCTCCTATATGCCTCCTTCTTTCCTCTGACAGGAGTGTAATGGTACAATGAGTCAGTCAGCAAACATTTATTATATTCCAGGCACTATGCTAAGCTTTGGGAGTACTAATACAAGTAGAAAAAAAGAGACAACCTCTGCCCTAAAGGAGCTTACATTCTAATAGGAAGACAATACATAAAAGGAAGCAGAAAAGCAGGGAGGGCTGGAGAGGTAGATGAGAGTACCCAAAGAGGGCTTTGTAGAAGTTTCTAGTGCAGCCCTGGAGAGGACTGAGACATTGCTGGTCTATTACTGGAGGTTCTGGGGGGAACCATCCAAAAAGAGGGAGAAGCCAGGGAGGTAGAGGGTACTTCCAATGTGGCAGGAGTAAGCTTCAGCATGAAGAGCTAGGGACTGGTAGAGGAAGTCTGGATTATAGCCACCTGTTCCCCAGTCTCTGTCCCAGGTCTGCTCTCATTCTCCTGTGCCATGGCTCCAGTGTCAGCAGGTACAGGGATCACTGGGTTGAGACCATAGGATGGGTTCTTGGTTGAGGAATCAGTGAGATTATAGATCCATTTAGAGCAGAGGTGTCAAACATGTGGCCCACAACTCTCCTGAGTGTGTGGCCTGAACTACATTAAAATATTATTGGGATATATTTAACAAATAAATAAAAACTCAGCAAAACATAGATAATGTTAATATGTGGTTTTCTGAGTTACTAGGCTCTCACAGGGATCCTTATGTATGGTTTAGTGTTTCTTTTTGAGTTTAACACCACTGTATTAGAGTATTGGGTATTTTTTTTCTACCTGTCTATGTCATCTCCCCCAGCTAGACTGTAAGCTTCTTGAGATCAGGGACTGTCTTCATTTTTGTATCCCAGCACTTAATACAGTGCTTACTATATAGCAGATGCTGAATAAATGCTTATATTAATTGATTATGTAGGTAATGTATAGAGACATAACACATAACATTTGAGTTAGAGTTGCCTGCTGTAGACGAAACAGCTCATAGAAAACTATATACTATGTAGTATTACATATTAGGATTGTACTGTGGGGTAGTAACTATACCATATTCCAGTGGAGAGCAGCTGACTTCATGCATAACTTTCTTACCAGCCTGATCCCTAACTACATAGTCCTGACACTTTGGGAGTGATCTGATATCACTTCTTCATCCCAAATTGCTACATTCTTTGCATTGGGTTGATATTCTCAGGCCTTCTGAAGAACAGTTCCAGTTCTGAGCCTAAGAATAGCGCAGGTTGAATGGTGCTATCTCTGACCCCTAATGATTTGGATATCGTAGGTAGCCTCTGTTCTTAGGAACCTCTACAGCAGGAGTATTAGGCAGGAAAATGATGTCATTATTGTTTTTTTTTGGAAAGAAATACATTGTCTATATTTTTATAAGTTTATTTATTTTTAGTTTTCAACATTCATTTCCATGTTTTAAATTTTCTCCCCCTCTCCCCTCCCCCTCCCTGAGACGGAATGCAGTCTCGTATAAGGATGTCATCTCTGTTGCCTGCTTTTTCCTGTGTTCTTCTGAGCTAAGACTGAGTAATAATTAGTTGTAAGTCTCTACATCTTCATCTTCAGGGACTCCATAGCCCAGTTCAGTAGGCAGCTGTGGCTCTCACCCGAGGATCAGTAGGCATAGAGTAAAGCCTACTTCTGTTGCTATAAAAAACATATGCTAAAAAGACCGTGCTGATAGCATGGATTACCATCCCAGCACATTTGTTCATCGTTGTTCCATTAACACGCTCCAGGTTGCATTGATGGACAGTATGGTGCGATGCTGGACTATTTTATTTGTGCCAAATTCTTTCTTGAGCAGATTGCTCTTTAAAAATCTCAACCTTGATCACGATGGATCCTGGAAGGAAAGCCATACACAAAAAATGCTTTTCATAATACCTAGGCTTTTGCGGAAGCCTTTGGTCCCTGGTTGGGTAGGCCTTGTGTTCTGGGTGAAGTAGTTCATCTCTAGTAAGATACGGCATATTTTCTTCCTGTCCGCTTCCAGGGACAAGGAGTTTATTTATATTAGCTTCAAAGACTTGCTTCTTTCCACTCATGCTGTTCAAGTAAATAGCTCAAATCGGTAGCTCTTCCTTTGAACTCATCAAGGCTAGGTCTTTCACTATTTATAAATATCTCTTGCTTTCTTGGGTCAGTAGTCTATTCTGTACCAGCACCCAGATTTTCTCTTAGCTTATGTGTCCAGCTAGGTGGCACAGTGGATAGAGTGCTGGATCTGGGGTTAGGAAGACCCAAGTTCAAATCCAGACTCAAATACTTACTAACTATGTGACCCTAAGCGAGTCATTTAACTTGTTTTCTTCAGTTTCCTCATATGTAAATACTACCTACTTTCTAGGGTTGTTATGAGAATCAAATTAAATAAAATTTATAAAGCACACAGCACAGTGCCTGGCACATAGTAGGTGCTATATAAATGTTAGCTATTGTCATAATCATTATTATGAGGGTCAAATTAAATGACATATGTAGAGCGTTGTAAACTTTAAAGTGGTATATAAATGCTAGTTATTATTTTAATAGCTTTGGATTAGTAGGCACTGAGTAGTACCAGCTACCTTTGCATGCCTTAAGGAAGTATGAGCAGTCATATTATGGTACAGTACTTCACTGCAAAACTCCCAACTTTTTGTACTCCCTCAGTAGCAGAGAGTTCTCTAAGGAACTAAGCTTGAATTCCCAAAGGTAGTACCTCCCTTCTTTTGGCCTATTTTCATTTCTTGTAGATCTTCATTTTGAATCTATACTTGCCATTAGTAATCCATGGACAGTCTGGAAAGGGAAGGCTGTCCAGTGCTAGAAGATTTGCTTTCACTTATGGCATGCTCTCTAAACACCCCAAATTGTCGGCTGCCATTTTTTCTTGTACCAACAGTTTTATTACCTGTGTTTCACAAATCTTCTTTACTCCCTCCCAAACCATTGCACAACATGAGAGTCACAAAAGTTCTGATCTCTTTGGAATAAGTAATTCACATCCTCTGGCAGGAAATGCAAGTGAAGCTCATAGTTGGACAGTGCCACTACCGGTCCCTGGCTGGCAAAATCCAACGTAGTAAAACCCCAGTCATTCTTGATTCTTTCCTTTCCCTCACCCTCCCGTATCTAAATTACTTGCCAAATTGCGATTGTTGTACTTAATATCTTTTGTATTTGCTCCCTTTCTCTGCCTATCACCCTAATTCATTCAGTCCCTTGTCACATCTCACCTGAACTATCACATTAATAGTGTTACTACTTCTGGTTTCTCCCCTCTCCAGGCCATCATCAACACAGGAACCAAATTAATATTCTTAAAATGGATTTGACTAGGACACTGTCCTACTCAAAAATCTTCAGTGGATCTTTCTTGCCCCTCCTCAGCCTGATATTTAAAGCCATTCCAGGCTGGTTTTTCAGGCTCATTTAATATGATTCACATTTACACACTCTGTATTCTAGCCCAACTAGCCTCCTTACTGTTCATTTTACTCAATGTTCCATCTCTTATGTCCATGCCTTTCTGAGACTGTCATGGCTCCCCACCCCCTTAGAATGCCTGGCTTCCTTCCACACCTAGTTCAGGGGCTACTGCCTAATTGAAGCCTTTCCTGATCTTCAGTTTGGGTGCTCTCTCCGTCCTTAAGTGTCTTTATATTTACTTATCCATGTATATTTTATATCTTCCCAGTAGAATGTATAAGACTTAAGCTCTTAGAGGGTAGGGGTAGTTTCCTTACATTTATAAATGCTTAAGAAATGTTTAATTCTTGAATGAGTTATATTAGTGAATTTTAGACCTTTTGTACTTGGAATTTGGTTCTAACAGATAATCTCAGAATTTATCAAATATGGCCCATGTGACCCAGTGAGCATATCTATGCCTTCAGGTTTGGTATTCACTCAGTGATTAAATAATATGCAAAGGCTCTAGAATTAACATTTGTTGGTTGGTTAGAAATCACTGATCTCACGGGTTGTCAGTCTGTCAATCTTTTTTTCCCTAAATTCAAACCATTCTTACAGTCTTGATATAAATAAAATAGTCAGTCAACAGGCATTTATTAAAAATGTGTGCCTTGTGACAGACACTAGGGACACAGAGAAAGGCAAAAACAGTTTCTGCCCTCAAGTGGTTCACCTTCTGATGGAGGAGACAATATGCAGACAACAGGCAAGATATATACAATGTAAATGGAAGATACTCAGAGCAAAAAGAACTAGAAGCTACAGGCCTCTGGGGAAGCCTCCTTCAGAAGGGAGGATTTGAGCTTAGTCTTGAAGGTTTCCAGGGAAGCTAAGAGACAGAAGTGAAAAGGGAAAGCATTCCAGCCCTCAGGACAGCCAGTGCAAAGAACCAATCACAAGATGGAGAGTCAAATGTGTGTAGACCAGCATAGTTCAATTGTAAAGTGCATTAGGGAGAGCTTTAAATGTCAAACAGAGGAGTTTATGTTTAATCTTGGAGGTGATAGGGAGCCTCTGGAATTTATTGAGTTGGGGGGGGTGGGTCACATGGTCAGATCTGCACTCTAAGAAGATCTCGTCGACAGCTGAGTAGAGAACGGATTGGAATTGCAACAGACTTAAGACTGGAGGACTGATTAGAAGGCCCTCACACTAGAACATTGATGACGAGGCCTGATCAAAAGTGGCAGCTGTGTGAATAGAGATGATGAGTACAAGAGATGTCGTAAAAGTAGAAACAATAGGACTTTTAAATAGATTGGATATTTGAAATGAGTGTGAAGAAGGAGAGCTTGAGTGACTGGGAGGATGGTGGTGCCTTAGATGGGAAGAGGAATATTGAGAAGAGGGAGGGTTTTGGAGAAAAGGTGACGAGTTCAGTTTTTGGACACATTGTTTGATATGCTTATAGCTCATCCATTTTGAGATGTCCACAATTCTATTGGTGATGCTGGACTGAAACTCATGAGAGAGTTTAGCAATAGGTAAATAGATGGGGGAATCACCTGCATAAAGATAATAGTTGAACCTATGAGAACTGTTGAAGGGAAAAAGTCCTAGCAGAGGCAAACCCACAGAGAGATCCAGCAAAGGAGACTGAGAAAGAGTGGAGAAACAGGAGGAAGTGGTATCATGAATACCTAGAGAAGAGAAAGCATCCAAAAAGAGATGATTTTTCAATGTTTTGCCATATGCTGTTTAATATTTTGTTTCATGTTTTGTCATTAATGAAATTGCCCTGTCATTTTCTTGTGTCTTTATCAGATTTTAGAGTTGGTATCTTATTTGTCTTATAAAACAAATTGGGTAGTATTCCATCTTTCTCTACTCTTAGAAAGTCTATGTAATTTTAGTAATTATTTGTTCTGGGAATGTTTGGGAAAATGTATCTATGAGCCCATATGGACCAGGTGGTTTTTTGGCAGCATAATTCGTGAAGCACTTACAGTATTTTATTTCTTCCTTTAAATTAGTCTATTTAAATGATATATCCATTCCCTTTTTGTTCTTTTTGGTCATTTATATTTTTGCAAGCATCATACATTTTATTTAAGTTTACAAAATTATTGGTATGCATGTTCTTCTCTGGTTATATTCTCCATTACTTCTGTAGTTTTCATATCTTCTTTGTTTTCATTTCTAATTTTGGTGATTCTGTGCCCTGTTTTGGATTAAATTTGCTAGCATTTTTTTGCTAGCAAATTTTATTAGCATATTTTTAAAAATCCTTCAGCCTTGGATATGTATTAGTGAAGTTAAATTTATTTATTTTCTATTCTATTTCTATTCTTACCTTTATTGTCTATGTTTTCTAATTTTTGCTAATGTCTTTAGGCATAGACTTAATTCATTTAGTCTTTTTTAGTCTTCTTTTGAGATAGAATAGTCAGTGCTATTAAATATATATGCTCCTAAAAACAACTTCATATGTATCCCATAGATTTTTAAAGTGATATTAGTATTTTTTTATTTTTTAAAATTTTTTTATTTAATATATTTAATTTTCAACATTGATTTTCACAAGAGTTTGAATTACAAATTTTCTACCCATTTCTACCCTCCTCCCCCACTCCAAGATGGCATATATTCTGGTTGCCCTGTTCCCCAGTCTGCCCTCCCT
>CM053622.1:431300554-431317303 GCA_028646595.1 Phalanger gymnotis | reverse complement strand
ATCTGTGGATTCTTTCAATTTCTATTTTGCCCTGTGGCTCTAGAATATCAGGGCAGCTCTCCTTGATAATTTCTTGAAAGATGATATCTAGGCTCTTTTTTTTCATTCCTTTGGTTCTGTTTTCTAATATCTTGATTTCTCATCAAGTCACTAGCTTCCACTTGCTCCAATCTAATTTTTAAGGTAGTATTTTCTTCTGTGGTCTTTTGGACCTCCTTTTCCATTTGGCTAATTCTGCCTTTCAAGGCATTCTCCTCATTGGCTTTTTGGAGCTCTTTTGCCATTTGAGTTAGTCCATTTTTCAAGGTGTTATTTTCTTCAGTATGTTTTTCAGTATTTTTTTGGGTCTCCTTTAGCAAGTAATTGACTTGTTTTTCATGATTTTCTCTCATCCTTCTCATTTCTCTTCCCAAGTTTTCCTCTACTTCTCTAACTTGCTTTTCCAAATCCTTTTTGAGCTCTTCCATGGCCTGAGACCAGTTCATGTTTTTCTTGGAGCCTTTTGTTGTAGGCTCTTTGACTTTGTTGATTTCTTCTGACTGTATGTTTTGGTCTTCTTTGTCACCAAAGAAAGATTCCAGAGTCTGAGACTGAATCTGGGTGTGTTTTCACTGCCTGGCCATGTTCCTAGCCAACTTACTTGACCCTTGAGTTTTTCAGCAATATTAGTATTTTCTTGTAAATATCCTGTAGTCATTTTCAAAATTTCTTTTTTTGTTTATCTATCAACAATTATTGTTTAATAGATTATCTTTAGTTTCATGGAGGCTTGTACATTTTATTTGTGTTATTTATTTCTATTTTTAGTCCACGTGATTTTAAAATAGAATATGTAGTATTTCTTCCTTTCTTAATTTATCCAGGGCTTCTTTATGACTATGTGATTATTTTTATAAGATTTTCGTTTGCACGTGAAAAATTCCATTTCCTGCTTCTGTCTCATTTAATTTTTCCTTCTATACAGTTGCCTCCAGCTTATTAGATGGAGAGTTCATATCTATACTTTCTTTGTTAATCTTTTTACTAGGTTGCTCACATTTTAATAACAGTATTAAAACCATCACTATTCCGTATGTTCACTTATTTCTTCTTCTATTCCTGTTAACTTTCCTTTTATGAAAGCCCTCTAGGTTTCAGTGAAACTGTCCCATGAAACACCATGTTCCATCACCCCATCTCTGTACCTTTCACAGGCATATCCCCCATGCCTCCAATATACTACACTTCTTTCTTACCTCTGCTTCTTAAAATTCTTAGCTCAGGTGTCACCTCCTATGTAAAACCTTTTCTGATTCCACCAGTTATTAGTGCTTGCTCTCACCTTCCTGCAGTTACTTTGTATTTACTTTTTTGTTTTGCTTTTTAGTAAATATTTTTTCAATTGATGAGCATTCATTTTCTCTCCTCCCCCACTAGAAAAAAGAGAAAAACAAAATCTTTGTAACAAATATCCATAGTAAAACAAAACAAATTCTCGGCACTTAATAGACATTTATTGTTGAATCGTTTAGTGATTTTCAGTAATTCTCTACTGGATAGTGGAAGAGGGTACTCTAGCTTTTCAATGAGTGCACTAATACAGCTGGCATCATAATCTGCTGTCCTCTTTCTCTAATATCCACGGAGATTTATTAGTTTTTAATAAAAAGTTATTACTTTTAGGTACTTTTTTATCTTCTCCCATCATAGCAGATCCCTAGCCTCCTGGCTTAAGTGACAGTTTTGAACACTACGTTGGCCCCTGTTTTCCTGCTTTCTAGGATCTTGCAGGAGATACATGTCAGAGCAAAACCAGAGTGAATAAGACTTGATTTTTTTCTTTTTGTTTAAGAATAATATTTTTTACTATTTCATAAAATCTTCACATTGAAAGGGACCTTAGAGCTTTTCTAGACCAGTATTTGTTGAGCTGAGGTCTGTGAACTTTGTTTTATTTTGTTTTTTTAAAAATATATTTTCACACTATTGGTTCATTTTATGTATCTTGAGAAGGGGTCCACACATTTCACCAGACTGCCAAAGGGGTCCATGACACAAAAAGGTTAAGGCCCCAACTCTAAAATCTGATAAAGACACAAGAAAAGGACAGGACAATTTCATTAATGACCGAATACAGAAATCCCTGGACACTTAATGATGTGGAAATCACTGCCTTATAAAGCAATGAGTCACGTTGTTGGACAGCTCCAGTCCTAAGAATATTCTTTATTTTGAACCCATGACTTTTACCAAATTCTGCTGCCTAGAGAGAATAAATCATTAGAGGTGGAAAGGTTGGCTCATAGAGGTTAAATATCCTGTCCAAATTTGTCCAGGTCGGAAGCGAAGGTCAGATTTTGAATGTTGGATTTTGACTCCAAGCCTAGTGTTCTTTTCATTGTGCCACACTGCCTCCATTCAGTTCTCTTGGTCACATGATAGACCTTCACATATGTGAAGGCAACTGTCCTGTCTCCCTCCAGTCTTCTTTTCTTCAGAATAAACATCCCCAGATATTCCAACTGTACCTAGGCAGTGCCCCTCTTAAAATGTGGTGCTCCCCAGTGCCGAGTCCAGCATAAAGAAGCATTGGACCAAGCGGTTGTTTCTGCTCTCTGGCCATGCTTCACTTAAAGCAGCCTGAGACTCTTTGCTTTTTTAAAAATTATTGTTGTTGTGCTGCTGGTTCATTTGTGGCAAGCTAGAATCATCAGATCTTGACATGCACTACTGCTAAATCGAATCCTCAGCCTATACCATTGATTTTTAAATTAAATGCAGAACCTTTGTACGTTACCTCAGTGCTTAAAAAGATCTGTAAGGCTGCTCCTTCCACCCCTGCAGATAACAACGCCTTCCTTACCTTAGTCACATGAATCTCCTGATGATGAGCTTCTTTAAATTTAGCCAACCTGCTTTTGAGACAGCAGTCTTTTGCCAGGTCTGTACTCATAACTTTTTCAGGTTGGCCGACTTGCTAGAGCTAGTTCATGTCTCACTCAATATGGTATCCAAGAATGTGCAGTCACCTTCACATCAGGATGAAGTATGAGAGTAGGACTTTTTTGGAGGTAGGACTTCTTTTTTTTTCACATTTCATCTTGTTGATTTGGACCTTTTTTATTTCTTTGCTTTTAAAAAATATGTATTTATTTTTAGTTTACAACATTCAGTTTCACAAGCTTTTGAGTTCCAAATTTTCTCCCTTCCCTTGCCATCCCTTCCCCAAGAGGGCATACAATCTGATATAGGCTCTATATATGCATTCACATTAAACATATTTTCATATTAGTAATGTTATGAAAAAGAATTATGACCAATGGAATGATCCATGAGAAAGAAGAAACAAAACAAAAAATAGAGAGAGCAAATAGTGTGCTTCGATCTGCATTCAGACTCCATAATTTTTTCTTTGGATATGGACGGCTTTTTCCATCATGCATCTTTTGGAGTTGTCTTAGATCCTTGCATTGCTGAGAAGAGCCAAGTCTACCAAAGTTAGTCATTGTACAATGTGGCTGTAATTGTGTACAGTGTTCTCCTGGTTCTGCTCCCCTCACTCAGTATCAGTTCATGTAAGTCTTTCCAGGTTTTTCTGAAGTCTGCCTGCTCATCATTTCTTATAGCACAATAGTGTTCCATTACATTCATATACCACAACTTGTTCAGTCATTCTCCAATTAATGGGCATCTCCTCAATTTCCAGTTCTTTACCACCCCAAAAAGAGCTGCTATAAATATCCTTGCACATGTGGGTTCTTTTCCCATTTGTATGATCTCTTTGGGATACTGGACCTGATTATTTTGGACCTCAGTTTTATCATATATTATATTAGCTATCCCTCCTGGCTTTGTTTGTCATCTGTAGACTTCACAGCCATGCCTACTTCATAAAAAGCAGGACTAAGGACAGAGCCATATGGCTGTCTACTAGAGACCTTACCATAGATTGACAAAAAAAAAACCACATTATTCTTTGGGTACTGTTAAACTATCTGTGAATCCAGTTAACAGTAGTGTTCGTGTACTGATTTATTTTTAAATGATTACCTACTCTCTGAAAGTACTATCTTATCCTCAAAGACATAATGGGAGATCTTGTCAAATGAAATCAAAATACATTTCTGTGGCATGATTTCTTTAGTGAACCTATATTGACTTCTGGTGATTACCATAATTTTCTAAATGCTCACAGGCCATTTTTTTGATGTTCTATCATGGAATTTTGACAGATTAGCATTAAAGTTAAAATAAATTTTTGTTAAAATTATTTTTGTAAAGTCTTTAGTTTTTTAAAAGCTAGAGATACTTTAAATTTAAGGTATATTATAGCTGAAAGATAACATGTGATAAATATGTTTACTTTTACTAATATGATATTTATAAAACAATATGAACATATAATTCTTTTTAGAAAAATAGTACATATTCTCCTTTTAACCACCATCTTTTCCAGCTGAAGTTGCCATTCTTTTCAGTCTTGTCTAATATTACAGTCCCTACTCTCATACCCCCTTTTTTATTTTACTTCTTTTTCTCTGGACCTTCTCCAGCTCAATTATGTTGTTTTACTTGCAGACTGACAAACACCAGGGTTGGGGAACCTGCAGTCCACATGTGGCCCTCTAGGTCCTCAAGTTCAGCCCTTTGACTGAATCCAAACTTCACAGAACAAATCCCCTTAAAAGAATTTGTTCTGTACAACTCAGACTCAGTCAAAATAATGCACTCAAGGACCTAGAAGGCCACATGTGGCCTCAAGGTGGCAGGTTCCCCACCCTGGACTATATACACAGTACTCAGGATGCCATCTTAAACTTGGTTTCCAGTGTTCTTCCTGAGAAGAGGCAGCGTGGCATAATTGGTAGAGCACAACCCTTCAAGTCAAGAAGACCTGGGCAAAGTCCTACAGAGACACATGCTGGCGCTGTGACCATGAGCTAGTCCTTTAAGCTGTCAGTGTGTTGTTTTCCCAGGCAGTTCTTTAAGACAGTTAGTTACAGTTGAGTTGCTAATCTGCATCAGTAAAGGAATTTTTCATACCAGAGTATTCCCTACACTGATTAAATCACAGGTCTAGACAAGACGTCTTTCTTGATTATGACTAGTGTTTTGATGGTCTCTTATCTAAAACATTGGGTCATGGTAAGGTAATAAATACTTGTTTTTCCCAGTGTCACTCTCCACGCCTCCCTCCCCCAGGTAGAGCCCTTCCTTATAACAAAGAACTACAATTAAGCAGGACAAAGCAGTACATTTGCCATATCTGATAGCATATATTTCATTCCTCATCTTTAGTTTATCACCTTTCTGCAGATACAAGAGGCATATTTCCCCACCAGTTCTCTGAAGCTGCCTTCTATCATCTCTCACAATCTTCATCTTGTGCTTGCTCCTATCGAGGATAATCAAGGCAAGAAGGATTAGTTCGGTTGCAATAAAATTCACATCCAGAGCCAGAAGTAACACATAATGACCAAGCTTGTGTCCCACATGTCAGTATCTCAGGTGAAGGTGCAATCCTTGGCTCACCCCTTCCCCACTAACATCCCCCACTTCGGTTCCCAGACCCTCCTAGAACCAGCTGCTTAACCAGACAGCCCCTTTGCCAGACTTGGGGTGCCACTTCCTCAGGTTCTCATGGCTGGAGTGTGCCTTCTGCCAAATGAAGCACCAGGCTTGGAGATCCATATGAAGTAGGGTACAGTAGAATAGCAGTTATCAAACTTTTTGATCACAGGACCTCTTTACACTCTTAAAAATTGAAGACCATAAAGAAATTTTGTTTATTTAGGTTGTCTGTTAATATTTACTGTGTTAGAAATTAAAACTAATACCATTAAAAATGTTTATTAATTCATTCATTTAAAACAATAACAAATACGAAATCTTTTTACAAGTAACATTTTTATGAAAAACAACTTTTCAAAAATAAGAAAAAAATTAATGAGAAGAGTGGCATTGTTTTACATGTTTTTTTTTGCAAATCTCTTTAATTTTTGGCTCAATAGAAGACAACCAAATTTTCATATCTATTGCATTCAATTTGTAGCAATATGTTATTCCATTTGCTGTATATGAAGAAAATCCCACCTCACACAGATTTGTAGTTAGAAAAGAGAAGACTATTTTGATAGAAAAATAACACCTTATTGTTATTATGAAAATAGTTTTGACCTAACAGACACCTGAAAACGTCTCAGAGACTCCTATGGGTCCATGGACCACACTTGGAGAGCAGCTGCAGGAGACTATAAATTTGCATTTGTTTCCTTCATGCCTAACATAATGCCTGATACATAGTAGGGTTTAATAAATGCTTGTTGCTTGCTTGCTCTATCAATCTGAGATCATCTGGGGAGGGGATAAGCAGGAAGGAGGTTCATCACTAGTTCTTAAGTCTACTGCTGCTGCCATCACCTTCCCTCTCCTTTTCCATATAGTGAATTCAGTTGGAACCTTCCCCCAGTCACTAGTCACCTCTGCCCTCCCTTTCGACTGTATTCTCCTGAATTCTTCTTTATTGTGGTGTAGTGGAAGATATATGGATTTAGAGTCAGATGATCTGAATTCAGGCAAATCACTTCACTTTTGGACCTCAGTTTCCTTATCTATTAAAATGGGTAGATTGAACTAGGGTCCTTCTAGCTCTAAATCTATAATCATGGTATCCTATAACAGTACTTTTGCAAAATATTTAACAATTTAGAATTTATACCAGTAGAGACTGGTTGACCCTCTAGTTAGTCAAAATTAGCAAGCGTTAGCTGTGTCTTTATAGCAGCCCATTCTCATTGAGTGTAAGAGCCATTTTTCATTCTGCTCAGTGTAACTAATATGATTCAGGTTTTATGTTTTCTCCAATCCTGAAGGACTTACTTCATTGCTAAATGGATCTATGATCTCATCCATGTGGATTCTCTGTATAGCTCATAACCCAATCACATCTTTTTATCCTTTATTATTCTTGTTCATATTCTTCCACAAATCATTTATAGGGGATTTATACATGTTGGGGCCCTTTTACCATTTAGACTGTCTATCTTTTTATTCCTCACTTTCTCCACATGACCAGTCTTTCTACTTTTCTGATCACACATTTTCTCAATTTTATTTTTCTGTGATTTTTTTGCACACAATCATCATAAGTAAGCCATGGCCTACTTTTATCTACTATACAGTCCTTCATTGCCCTTTAGGTCATTTGTACTTTTGATTCTTTGAAAATAATTATGTGTTATTATGTTACATATTTTCATCAGAAGGGTATCATTGGTATTAAAACATTTTCTATGTGTATGATAACAGAGCAGCTTTGAATCATTGAAATCATTGATCCATTTCCCAAATATTCCTAAGCCCATCTAATATATCTACGATACATTTCAAAAATATGTACTAATGTGCTAACATAATGGGTTATTCATCCTACTACATTTCTTAGCCTGGAAAATAAACATTCTTAGGGGCAGAGCCAAGATGGTAGCTGGAAAGCAGGGACTTGCTTAAGCTCCCCCCAAGTCCTTCCAAACACCTATAAAATGGCTATGAACAAATTCTAGAGCTGCAGAACCTATGAAATAGCAAAGGGAAGCAGGGGTCCAGCCCAGGACAGCCTAGATGGTCACTGGGAAGGATCTATCACATGGAGCTGGGAACACAGCCCAGCATGGGCAGCACCAGGACCAACCAGACCAGGAGCTGGGCAGAGCAGGCATAGTTCCCTGAATCAGTGAGCTGTGGAAGTTACCAGACTTCTCAACCCACAAATGCCAAAGACAACAGAGCAGGTTAGTAGGAAAAGCTGCTGGGACAGAGTGAAAGGAGTTCATGGTTGGCCACCGCCTCTGGGGATGGCAGAGGTGGTATAGCTCTGAGGCTTCTTCCAGAGCTACAGCTGCAGTTGCTTCTGTCCCCAGGCCCACCTGGTGGGAGGAATTAAGGGGTGGATTAGAGCAGGAGTACAAAGCCTGCTTTGCCCTGCCTGGATCTGAGTCGAAATCCTGGTTGGCGGTGCTTGGGGGAGAAGGAGCGCTGGTGTGGCAGAGCTTGCTGTGTAGAAGTAGCTCTGAAAATAGCAGCGCAGCCCCTCAAGCTTGGGACAAAGTGCTCTCCACTCTACAAGAAGTCATACCCCAACAAAAAGCTCAAGAGTCAAATAGTTGGCTGGGAACATGAACAGGCAGCAAAAACAGTCTCAGATTCAGACTCAGGCTTTGGAATCTGGCTGTATGTTTTGGTCTTCTTTGTCACCAAAAAAAAAGAGTCTACATGAAAAGCCTCCAAGAAAAATATGAATTGGTCTCAGGCCATGGAAGACATCAAAAAATATTTGGAAAAGCAAGTAAGAGAAGTAGAGGAAAAATTGGGAAGAGAAATGAGAGTGATGCAAGAACACCATGAAAAACAAGTCAATGACTTGCTAAAGGAGACCCAAAAAATACTGAAGAAAATAACACCCTAAAAATAGACTAACTCAAATGACAAAAGAGCTCCAAAAAGACAATAAGGAGAAGAATGCCTTGAAAGGCAAAATTAGCCAAATGGAAAAAGGTCCAAAAGACCACTGAAGAAAATACTACCTTAAAAATTAGATTGGAGCAAGTGGAAGCTAGTGACTTGATGAGAAATCAAGATATTATCAAACAGAACCAAAGGAATGAAAAAATGAAAGACAATGTGAAATATCTCATTGGAAAAACCATTGACCTAGAAAATAAATCCAGGAGAGATAATTTAAAAATTATTGGACTACCTCAAAGCCATGATTAAAAAAAGAGCCTAGATATCATCTTTCAAGAAATTATCAAGGAGAACTGCCCTGATGTTCTAGAGTCAGAGGGTAAAATAGAAATTGAAAGAATCCACTGATTTCCTCCTGAAAAAGATCCTAAAAAGAAAACTCCTAGGAATATTGTCACCAAATTCCAGAGCTCCCAGATCAAGGAGAAAATACTGCAAGCAGCCAGAAAGAAACAATTTGAGTACTGTGGAAACACAATCAGGATAACCCAAGATCTAGCAGCTTCTACATTAAGGGATTGAAGGGCTTGGAATGATATTCTGGAGGTCAGTGGAGCTAGGGTTTAAACCAAGAATCACCTACCCAGCAAAACTGAGTATCATGCTCCAAGGCAAAATATGGACTTTCAAGCTTTCTCAATGAAAAAATCAGAGTTGAATAGAAAATTTGACTTTCAAACAAAAGAATCAAGAGAAACATGAAAAGCTAAACAAGAAAGAGAAATCATAAAGGACTTACTAAAGTTGAACTGTTTTGTTTACATTCCTACATGGAAAGATGATATAATTCATGAGACCTTTCTCAGTATTAGGGTAGCTGAAGGGAATATACATACATACATACATATATATATACATATATATATATATATACGTGTATATATATGCATATATATACATATACATGTACATACATATATATGTACATATATATGTATAGACAGAGGTCACAGGGTGAGTTGAATATGAAGGGAGGATGATATATAAAAAAATAAAATCAAATTAAGGGATGAGAGAGGAATATATTGAGAGAGGGAGAAAGGGAGAGATAGAATGGGGTAAAATATCTCACATAAAAGTGGCAAGAAAAAGCAGTTCTGTACGAAGGGAAGAGGGGGCAAGTGAGGGGGAATGAGTGAATCTTGTTCTCATCAGATTTGACTTGAGGAGGGAATAACATACACACTCAATTGGGTATCTTACCCCACAGGAAAGAAGGAGGAAGGGGATAAAAAAAGGGGAGAAGATAGAAGGGAGGGCAGATGGGGGAAGAGATAATCAAAAGCAAACACTTTCGAAAAGGGACAGGGTTAAGGGAGAAAATTGAATAAAGGGGACTTAATAGGAGGGAGCAAAATATAGTTAGTCTTTCACAACATGAGTATTGTGGAAGGGTTTTACATAATGATACACGTGTGACCTATGTCTAATTGCTTGCCTTCTTAGGGAGGGTGGGTGGGGAGGGAAGTGGGGAGAGAATTTGGAACTCAAAATTTTAGAAGCAGATGTTCAAAAAAAAGTTGTTTTTGCACGTAACTGGGAAATAAGGGAAAAGGGAATGGGAGGGGGAGTGGGATGACAGAATGGAGGGCTGACTGGGGAACAGGGCAATCAGAATATATGCCATCTTGGAGTGGGAGGTAGGGTAGAAATGGGCAGAAAATTTGTAATTTAAAATCTTGTGGAAATCAATGCTGAAAACTAAAAATATTAAATAAAAAAGAAAAAACAACAAAAAGGAAAATAAATATTCTTCATCTGTTGTTTTTTTTAAGTGACTTCTTTGTCCTATCTCTTATGAGTGGCCATGAATCTCATTGAGGGTGCTCAGTAGTATTCTGAGGCTTGATTCAGTAGCACAATAGCACATTCATCCCCAAGCAAGGGTATCTAGAAGACTTTATCTCTTAATGAGAATGCTTCTTTCATTTGGACTCGTTGGATATACTCTATGACTCTGGTGATCACCTTTAAACATACATTTCCCTCTTTTATGTATTGTTTAATATTTATAATCAGAAGATTATTGAACAAAGTTATTGCTAGGATTTAATCCATCAAGCAATCTTGTGTCATCTTTACATATGTACCACAGACATTTTTTTGGAAGAGAACCTTTAAAGCTGCATTTTGCTCAGAGATTTAAAGGAAGACTCCTGCTATGTAGGGTTGATGCCCTGTGGGGAACACATGAAAGGAAATGAACAAGAGTAGTCACACTTGGAGATATGGTTGTGTTGTGGTCTGTACCATTAGAAGACATAACCACTTCAGTGAGACCATAGATCCATCAAAGTATAGAAGTCAGATGCCTTTAAAAAAAATCCACTGAGCTCAGGGAGATCTTATATTCTTTGCCTCTTTCAGAAAATTGTGTTACTGGGAACATATGATCTGCTATCAAACATTCAATATTCACCAAACAATTTATTAAGTGTCTAGTATGTGCCAGTTACTGAACTAAGCTCTGGGGTTACAAAGACAAACAAAAAACAGCCCTTGTACTCAAGTAGTTTATGTTCCATTGCAAGGAAATCATACACACACACACACACACACACACACTCTACACAGAAAATCAAATACAGAATAAATACGTCAAGTAATTTCTGAAAGGAGGGCACTAACAACAGGGGAGGGGAGAATCACAGTAGGCTTCCTGCAGGAGGTTTCACTTGAGCTGAGATTAGAAGGAAGTCAGTAATTATAAGGGACAGAGGTGAGGAGGACATGCATTCTAGGCATGGGGGACAACCTGTGCAAGGCAAGGAGATGGGAGAAAGAATATGGCATACAAGGGACAGTAAGTAGAGCAGTTTGGCTGAAGCAGTTCACTCCAGCAATATGGCAGCCACCTCTGCCCTGTGTACCCTCAAGATCTTCAGAGACTATACCCTGGAGGGCTTGACCTTCTCATTTGTAGGTCTCCTTCCCTGATGTCCTTCACTGTCTGGATTGGTGAATGCGTCACATGGCCCCAGATCATACTTTTCATCCCAGCTGTCTACTTGGACTATCTTCTTGCCATCTACTTCCCTTCCCCTCCTACTTTGAATGATAAAGCATGATGCTGATACAGCATTTATTATGTTAAGTGCCGGGGATACAAATACCGTCATTACTACTGGAAAGGCCATGTCAATCAACTCCCCTGTCGCTCCTCTCACCATCCCTTTGATTTCTCAAACCAAAACACCCTTCCTTTGCCACCATTCCCCATATGTATGTTCTCACAATTTTTTTAAAAAGAAGTAATTTAAAAGTTGTATCTACTCCTGGCATGGAACTGGTTAGGATAATATAATATTTCTGGATACTAAGTTCTTAATTGTCTATAAAATTAAAGTTTATCTTTATTCCAAGAAAAAAAAGAATGTAAACATTTTGAAGATAGAATCTATTTTGCTTTTGTCCCTGGTGTGTGACATGTAACCTGTGCTTAATAAATACTTTTTCATTTATTCAATATAAATTGAAATAAGCCTAGACGAATAGGCTGGAGCCAGAAAGTGAAAGGGCCTTTAAAGGCCCAATGACTTTGCCTTTTATCCTAAGGGTAAGAAGCAGTCTCTGGTGCTTGTTGAGTGGAGGGTGGTGCTGTCGCTTTAGGAATATCAGTCTGACCACTGTGTGGATTGGGAAAGGGTGACAAATTTGAAGGCTATTGCAAATTGCCTATCCTAGGCAATAGGAATGAAGGCCTTAGCCAGAGTAGTAGTTGTCTAAGTTTAGAGAAGGGGACAGATGTGAGAAATACTGTGGAGGTAGAATCAAAAAAAAAAACTGGCACCTGAATGGATGTATGAGAGGAAGGAGTCAAGGATGAATGAGGTTGTGAGCCTGGGTGACTGGGAGATAGTAGAGCCCTCAACAAAAGTAGGAAAGTTAGGAAGATTAGAAAGGTTTGTGGTAGGGACAGGAAGGAGGAGATAATGAGTTACATTTTGGACTTGCTGAGTTTGGAATATGCAGTTGGAGATATCAGATAGCTAGTTGGTGGTATGGGTTCAGGAGAGAGACAGGCTAGATATGATGAAAATAATTTGCAAAAAATCCTGACAATTTCCTTTTATATTTCATTAAAGCTACCTTTGATAGAATGTAGATCAATCTCATAAAGGTATTATAGACATAAGAAAATAAGTATTCAGATCATTAGTTATCAGTTCCCTCTCAGTTACCTCTGGAGGTAATTATGTGATCTATGATTCATTTAGTATTTTCCCCATTTTTAGATACCTTGGAAATTCACACACACACACACACACATGTGCGCGCTCACGCGCCCCATACTTTTAAAACTGTGTTTCCACTAGCCTCTTTCTTTGTCTGGCATAGGGAAGAGATTGGGATTGATGAAACATAGATGTGTCCCCAAGAGATGATCTCTAAATATTTGTGCTAAGAGAATTGGCAATTTTATGCCAGTTACTGTTGCTTGGCAATCCAGGGTGAATCCAGAATCTGAATATTTGATGTTTGGGAGAAGCAATTCAATTAGGCTTTTGGAAAGGAAGACCCAGTACAACTGGTCTTTGTTGGAGGAGAAGTAGAACACGTGGAAAAAAATTATCATGGAAAATTGTAAGAAAATACAAATTAAATAAATAATAGTCATTATTATGAATAAAAATGATTTTTATTTAGGCAGCTCCTTTCACTCGAACATGCCATGGAACTTTTTGGTCATAGTTTCTCATGACCATGGCAGGCCCTCTCCATGTAGCTGTCAGTTTCCTAATGTCAGAGGAGACCCAGGAGCTGACCCCAGGCAGCTAGATGGCATAGAGGATAGAACACTGGACTCGGAGCCAGGAAGATCTGAGTTCAAATCCCATCTCAGATGCTAGCTGTGTGATCTTAGGAAAGTCACTTAAATTTCTGCCTCAGTTTACTCATCTGTAAAATGGAGATAACACTAGCACCTGCCTCCCAGGGTTGCTGTAAAGCTCAAATGAGTTGATATCTGTAAATACTTGGCCCAGTGCCCAGCACATTATAAATGTTCCTTATTATTACTGTTATTATTACACTTCCTCTAAGTCATCTAAATTGAGAACGGAACTCAGGCTTTCTTTGTGTTCCTAGGTCAAGTAGACCTCAAGCAAAGTTAAAAGGAAAACTGAACTGTCTACCTAAAAACTGATGGTCTTATTTTATGTCTAACCTCTGTATGTGCTCCCCATCTCTCAGGTGACATGGAGGTAAGTGGTCTTCCACTGGAGCTGTGGCGCCTGATCTTAGCCTACATGCGACTTCCCGACCTTGGCCGCTGTAGCCTCGTGTGCAAGGCTTGGTATGAACTCATCCTCAGCCTGGACAGCACCAGGTGGCGCCAGCTGTGCCTGAGATGCATCGAGTGCCGGCATCCCAATTGGCCCAATCAGCCTGATGTGGAGCCTCGGTCTTGGCGAGAAGCCTTCAAACAACATTACTTGGCTGCGAAGACATGGACCAAAAATGCCCAGGAATTAGAGTCTTCTAACTGTTTTTATCTCTTCCGAAGGAGAAAGGACCGGCGCATTCTCTATGTTGGACCTGGTTGTGAGTTTGACAACCTGGGCAGTGCCTTGACCTCAGCCAACATTTATGATAAGATTGTGCTATTCCCAGGCATCTATGAGGAGCAGGGCGAAATTATCCTGAACGTGCCTGTGGAGATCATGGGCCAAGGGAAGCTTGGCGATGTGGCTCTGCTGGTTTGTGTGGATCAGCACTGTGCCACAACCCGGCTGTGCAATCTTGTCTTCATGCCAGTGTGGTTCAGCCCTGTTATGTACAAGGTGGGTGTGGAGCGAGACTGAGATCATACAAACCCAGATACTCGTTTTTCTAATCTTAATCTTCAGCTCTCGGGACAGGTCATGCTTTTTCTTTCTTATTCTTGGTTAGAGGCAGTGGACAGAGAGCTAGATCTGAGTCAGGAGGATCTGATTTCAAATCCAGCCTCAGATACATATTAGCTGTGTGACCCTGGGCAAGTCACTTAACCTCTTTTTGTGCCACTTTCCTCACCCGTAAAATGGGGATCATAATAGCACCTACCTCTCAAGGTTGTTGTGAGGATTAAATGAGATAATATTTATAATGCACTTTGCAAACCTTAGAGTGCTATATAAATAGTATTATTATGCTAATGTATGGATTGTACACATCCCTTCTTTCTTTTCCCATCCATTATACTTTGTCCTGTGGCTTTTTCATTATCCATTTTTATCTCATTATCTACTACAATCAGGATAGAAGGAAGGGTAGAGAAATCCAAAGTAGTCTGTTTTGGGGCAAATTTTATTCTTTAAAATGATAGGAAAAGAAAGAAATTGGAAATTGTGAGTAAAAAAGGTTTCTGCATCAGTTAGTTGTCAATAATCCTTTTATACTTGAGAGAAACCTTCAGAGAAACTAAATGATTTTTCCTAAATCACATAACGTATACCTAAATGATCTGGAAGAAGAAAGTTTGTGTCCCTAATCTGTTTCATCTGGACCACTAAACCCTCCTAAAGCTGGAACAAAGACCTGGAGACAAATGTTGAGGTTTTTTTTCCCTACAAAGTATGAGGAACAAATAAAGTAATTGACATTTTTTTTGCCTAAAAAAGAAGTTAGCAAGGGGTAACAATAACTCTTTTCCAGTATGTGAAGACTTCACTTATCCTCCAAAGAGGTTATTCATTTACAAGGAGAGGCCAACAATAAATGAACTTAAATGATAGCAATGAAAATTTAAGTTGGCCATAAAGGAAAATTTTAATGGCAGCAAAGATGATTAAATACTAGAACACATCAATAGAGCTTCTAATCACTCATGAAGAATTTTTTAAAATGGATTCCTGTTTTATGGACCTCTATAAATTAAAAAACCTCTTCAGACCTCAGCCAAGTCTATGATCTCATGATTCAGATATCTCAAGGAGGTTAATATAAAATTTTAAAATTCATTTAAAAAAATAAATCACTCAGTTCTCATCTTATTTTGCTTCTTAGCCAGGTTTAGGTATCAGAAAAGTTTAATGCTTTTACTCAAGGCTCTGCAGTGGCAAGAATGGTCAATTCATAGAAAATGAAGATTTCTAGCAGGTGCCCATGACAGTGCTCTGCTGTGGGAGTCTCCCTGAATCTGAATGCTCAATCCTTGAAGCAGTTTTTGGCAATCCCAAGCTTAGTTGAAGCTGTTGTATTGTTAATGTATTGAATGTATTGTTAATGCAAATGGAAAGATCTTTCCCATCCATTAATAGGCCCATGTGACCTACTTAAGTCACATGGAAGCCTATTGAGTTTGAGTCACATGAAGCCTGTGGTGGGAGTGGAGCAGGAAGGGTAGAGCAGAGCTGAGAGGAAGTTGGTCAGAGTAGTCAGAGCTGGGGAAGGAAGCGGAGAAGCAAGGCAGCTAGCTGTGAGTGAGAGAAGGGCCTTTTGCTTGAGGGTGTTTATTCGTGGGAAGTCCCTTACAGAGGGAAGGCTAGGGATGGCGGTGCCCCCTGCATTGCTAATGTGTGTAGATTTCTTTGTTGCTGTGATAGATTTGGCTTTCTAGTGTTTGAATAAATGTTTTAGCTCTGGCTTCCATGTAGAGAGTCCGTTATGTTTTGCGATTCAGAACTAAGCTGGCATATTCATAGTTGCCATAGGTGCTGTGAATATCGCCTTGGCACTGAAGCTGTAGAGCTCTATAATTCTTGAACCAATCTATATGTCAGGTATTATTGTTTTTGTTGTTAGAACCAGACCCACAGGGCTTTGAGTGACCTCACTGTAATGGGAGTTAACTGGAGCTGGGTTCTCTAAAATGGATAGGTTCTGTTCCTATTCCCCCATCCTCTCCAAAGCACCCTGCCCAAAGAGTTCAAGATGCTCCACTTGGGTACCAGGGGATTGTACTTCCACTCTCACTCTTCCCTGATACTGTTCTTTTGAATTTTGCCTCTTTGACTGTGGAAGGGCATCCATCCTCTGACAGGAACTGGGCCTATAAGCATCTGATGGGCCTAGTCAAGTTCTCTTCTGCTTTATCAACGACCCAAGACTGGCCAGGTCTACGATATGAATTACAAAAAATAAGAAGTCTCCTGGAATCTCTGTGTTCAAACTGGTAACCTGTAATACATCTGTTAGAGCCGCCTTACCATCATCACTGCTTCTCTGAATTATTCCATCCCCTAGCTCCAAAACTACTACAAGGATTCCCAGTTGTATGGAAAGGGCTAATGTTATATTCTATTTGTTCTATTCTTTTTTTTTTTT
>CM053622.1:431272312-431300054 GCA_028646595.1 Phalanger gymnotis | reverse complement strand
ACTTAATTAACCTTTGAATTTTTCAATGGGGCGTGGCTGCTTAAAGACTAAAGAGTTCTATGTTCCTTGCTTGGGTGGATGTGCTGCTTTTTCAGCTACCCTCCTCCTGACCCAAAAGCCTGCTTGCGATGGCTTAAATCAGCCACTAAATTCCTCCCACCAGGTGGGCCTGGGGCCAGAAGAAACTGTAGCCTAGTTCTAAAGCTGCCCCACCTCTGCTGCCCCAGGGGCAAATGGCCGGAACCGCAAACTCAGTCACACAGCTTTTCCCACTAACCTTCTCTGTTGTCTTTGCTCTTTGCGGGTTGAGAGGTCTGGTACATGCCACAGCTCAGTATTTCGGGGTGCCAGGGCACTTTCCGCTCATCTCCTGGTCTGGTAGGTCCGCGTCTGGTCCGTTCGCTGGTCTCAGCTCCGCTCCCCTCGGCTGGGGGCTGGCAGGTCCGTGTGGGACCGACCTTACCCAGAGACCATCCAGGCTGTCCTGGGGTGGGGCCCTGCTTCCCTCTGCCACTTTGTGGGTTCTGCAGCTCTAGAATTGGTTCAGAGCCATTTTTTTTATAGGTTTTTGGAGGGATTTGGTGGGGAGCTCACGCCAGTCACTGCTTTCTGGTCGCCATCTTGGCTCCGCCCCCTATTTGTTCTATTCTTGAAGGTGGCATTTGTGCCTATTAAAACTTAGGGTAGAGGGATGTGATGAGAGAGGCAGACACATACATTTAGTTTAAAATGTGTCTCTTTGGCTAGTTGATACTTAGCAGTAGTAAGTGGGACCAGGAAGGTCATGCTGAAGTACAGTTCTTATGGGTGTGAGAGGTGGATTGGGCTTCAGAGCTTCATTAGTTGCTAAGAAATACATAATTCATTAGTTATTTGAAAGAAAAAAATCCTTTCTGAAGGAAGAAAGAGATTAGAAATAAGGCAGGGAAATCCCTAGTTGCTTTGTGATTTCATTTTCTTATTTTCCTTTTTTAGGTATCTTCAGGTCATGTCCAATTTGATAACTGCAACTTTGAGAATGGGCAGTTGCAGATTCATGCTCCAGGAACCTGCCAAGTTAAATTTTGTACCTTTAATCAAGCCAGCATTAGCCTTCACAGTGTAGCCCTTTGTGTCCTTGAAAATTGTGAGTTTGTTGGGAGTGAAATTGCCTCAGTGACTGTGGAAGGGCATCCATCCTCTGACAGGAACTGGGCCTATAAGCATCTGATGGGCCTGGTCAAGTCCTCGTCTGCTTTATCAGCTACCCAAGACTCAGCACCTTTTAACCCATCAAACCAAGAAACCTTAGGGCATCTGCCCACAGTGAACTTAAGGACTTGTGAGATTGTCATAGGTGAAGACCAGAGCAACTTCCTTGTGACTTCAAAACCCCCACAAGCATGTGAGAAAGACTTTGAGAAGGAGAATGAAATTAGCAGGGACCTTTGCCCCGCCAGGCACAGGAAGGGGATTGCCTACGATGCCAACTCCAGTGACAGCAGCCAGAACTCTAGCAGTGAAAACGAACCTGAAGACCAGTTTGTGTACAGGCTCTCTCACCAGGCGCCCAATCTGAGCCACACACTGGCCAGGTCTCTGCTCAGCAGGCCACAGACCACTCAATTGTCCAACCTTCAGAATGGCCTTGAATTGAAAACCCTGCACCAGGAGCTTCAGAGAGACAGTGAGGCTCAGTCCCTCGCCAGTTCCTTGCAGGGCTGCCTCATTAGGAAGTGCCTTTTCAGAGATGGGAAGGGGGGTGTCTTTGTCTGCTCCCAAGGCCGTGCCAAGATGGAAGGAAATGTCTTCAGGGACCTGGTGTATGCTGTCCGGTGCGTGCAGAATAGCAAGGTGCTGTGAGAAGTGTTCAAATGCACATCTGTAAACAAGCAAAAGTTGAGTCCTTAAGATGAGTTTTTAATCAATTGAGTCTAATTGTTTGCCTGTTTCCAGATACCTGACTCCTGATTTACCCAAGGGACCTATGTATAAAACATCTATGTGCAGTGAGTGCTTGGTGTGTCACTGGGCTTATTGGATAACTTAGTTTTTTCAGTGGTACTTTTTAAATGTATGTGTTGCATTTCCTTTGGTCTGCTTGCTTTCCCAGTTCTGCTGTCTTCCATCATTACTCATCCCTTTGTAGAAAACATGTCCATGTCCATAATTTTTTTAAAAGAATGTCGTTGAGAAATTTAGAGCAGTCGTGAAGGTAAATGAGTACTCATTTGTTCATTGCCTTGAGCAGAAAATCCAGTGGGGTCAGAATGCCCATACCTAATTCTGTCCACACTCTGAGAGCACCTTCAAGAGTTCAGGAAGGCAGGAAAGACGTGGTCTAGGCAGCATTCCTGATGTCTGAAACTTGATTCCTGCTGTACCAGGGAGGCTGTGCCTTATAAATACAGATTTTCATTTGGTCAGCACACATTACTGCTCTAACCCAGGTCCAGCAGAATCAGTGAAACAATGTGTCACTGATTAGTCAAGGTCTCTTTTAAATGACATAGCCCCCTGAGCTGCCTTTGTTACTAAAGTACTCAAAGCCATTCTGAGTGGTTTCCTTGTGCTGCTGAGAATCACTCTTATTAGTGAATCACATAGGGGGAACCCCTCTACCCCAACATAACCCTAAAGCTACCCCTGAAATGACCCCAGAAAACCCTCTAACCCAACTCTATAACGTATTCAGAGGACTGTGGTACTTGTTCACACAGTCAATTGTGGCATTGGTAAGTTCTGTATGGGTATCCTTCTAAAAGTAATGTTAACTTGCCCTTTTCAAATCTGGAGGAAACTGCTTTATATAAGAATGTAGTTCAGGAAGTTAATACTCAACTTGTGTCTAAAATGCTAAAATTGATTATCTTTTTTTGGCCCAAATTCAAAATCCACTAATATTTATGCAGATGACTTTGAACTAATACTTTTTCTTAAGACAAATTTAGCACTCTACTATTTGTCATTCCTTAGTAGAAAGGAATAAGGGAATTTGCCAACTTAAGGCTATTTACATATTTATCAACCCATTTGATTTGTTCAAGTGTCTGTGTTTAGAAGTAGAGGAATGTGGGTTAACATGAAGGAAGTACTGCTGCATCCTGGGGCTTCAAAAATGATGACTATCTCAGTGAAGGACTTGCTCCATCAGGCCCTACCAGACTCAAAGATTCTAAATATGGGCCAGGGGCAGGATATGTGTCCTCTGAGGACCAGCCTAGTTAAGGTGGGAGAGGCTAATCACCAGAGCAGGGGCCTCCAGGTGATGATTTTTTTTGCATCAGAATGGAAATAAATGTTACAGACAGTATTATCTTGATGCTGGTAATTTAAGTTTTAGCAGATTAATTATCAGTGGCCACTTCCCTTCTCCGCACAGTTTCTTTCCCTATCCTCTAAAAAGATTACTGCCTCTTACTCAGTAGAATAAATTTGCCCGTAGAAGTTGGCCCTCTGGTATCAAGAAGTAGATTTTAATTTTTGATCACCTGAACAAAAAGAGGGGCTCCCCATGTTTGAGTTGGGACAAAAATCAGTTTAATCAAAGCTTAGGAAAAACTTCAGTGTAAGAGAATAGGAAAGTAATAATAATTAAATGAATGAATAAAACATTTATTAAGTGCTTTCTGTGTGTAAAGCACTGTGTTAAGTGTGGGAAGCACACATTCTAATGGGAGAAACAACACATGAAAGTTTCAGCTGCCAGGCAGTAAATAGAAAAGTCTCATGGTTCTTAAGATACTGCAGCAAATCAGATGCTAATATTTCCTTTTTAATGCCATTTCTACAAAATCGTATTAGTTTCTGATGTTGAACTTTTTGACAATGCCAAGGACTGTTTCCCAAGATCATGATTGAGGATACTGGGCTGGAAGCATTGCTATTCCCAAGGCTCTTGGGTTCATGTTCCTGGACTGTCTCCATCCGGATCCAAGGGGGGATGGCAGTCAGGTTGGTTTTGGTGGTGGCGGTGGTTTGACATGCGTGGCAGATGCTGCCTCCTGTCTCTTCCTCTGGGCACCCTACTACTTCAGCAAGGCTAGCTGGCCTGCCCTGCATGTGTTTGTTGATGATTGGTGAGGATGGCTGAACCCCAAGAGTTGCCTCCCCGGATGATGGCTTTGAGAGCTGGATTGAAAGTGGGACAGGTGGTCTGCAGGGCACTGCCATTCCTAAGTTCCCCACAACCACCTGCCTTTTGGTAGCAATTGGGAGGCTGTTGTTGCTAGTGGTGATGAGGAAAGTGGGCTGTCTGCCAGGTATCAAGGAGCAAATCTGAACTAATTAATTATCTAATGAAATGAAGCATTAAACATTCAAGACAAAGCAACCAATATAATGATTGGCTCAGCCATTTTCTCTTTACCCATTGTAGGATGTTGTTCTATAAGACTTACAGGAAAAGAGAAGGTGGTCACCTCTTGAAAAAAACAGAAGAGCCCATAGTACCCTCCTAGCCAGAGAGAGAGAATTCTTCTTTTGAGGTAATTGCTGCCATGGAGCAGGTTCTTCTTTCAGCAGCTCTCTTGTACAGGAAAGCAGCACTGTCAACAGCTACAGATACCACTCACTCACCAGCTGTTGGTTTGTGGTTCTCTTGTGAGTATCCTTCAAGAGGATACTCTAGAAAAAAAAAGGAGGAAAGTCCATTTTTCTCTTCTTGGAAGGAATATTGTGTCATCTGGGGGAAAAAAAAAGCCTCATACCCCTTAGAAGAAATTCATTAACCATTTAGTTGTTGTGCCAGAAATCCCCAGGAATAAAGAAAAGTCTGCTTGTACCAAATGATAATAAGGACTTATAAAGGGTGGTAAGCACCCTCCAAACAGAGGTGTGGAACTAACTGATAGCTTCTGGGTTAGTTGTTAGGTAATCAAATGTACACAGAATGTTCTGTTGTGCTAATAATGAGCTTCTGCAAAATACTGCTTTTAACCATGGTTGCTATGGTACAACAAGTAGTTAGTTTGCTGCCCTTTCTATTTCCTGTGGAAGGGTGGGAGAGATAGAAGACTACCCATGGAAACTGGTCCTAGGGTTTTTTAGGAGGCAAAGATGATAAATGATAAAAAATGAGAAGTCTATTGGGTTGGAGCTTTGTGAAACATCTAGAAACTACTCACGTGGTCCATAAAAGGAGTGGTTCAGGGACTGGACTAAATGAATGTGATTATTATGAGAGAGTCCAATACACTTGGATATTGAAATGCTAAATCACTAAGTCCAGAGAGTATTCCATCCAATAGAGAGCCATTTAAGGTGTTTTAGGGAGGTAGCAGAATTTTCAATTCAGCAATCCTGAAGCAAGATGCTGTGCCTTGGTGCTGGGAGGTAAAAAGACTAATAGTCCTTCCCCTTCAAGGAACTTATATTCTGCAGATTAGTCACATTACAATTCTCCCCAGATACAATTATATCACCATTTTATTTACTCTTTCCAAGCTATTAATTAATAGATTCTTATGTATGCTTTATCTCCCTCTCCCAGTTCCATTAAAACAAAGAAAAAATAAACCAGTCATTATCATTTAATAACATTTCAGATTCTTCCATTTTGATCTATAAATGAGTAGAAGTTCCAGAAGAGTTTCTAAAAATAAACCTGTAACATGTAACATGAAAATAAACATGTAATCTAGATTTTAAAAACTGTATTTAGCCTCCCCCAACACCTGCAACAAAAAGTTTTTGCTTAAAAAACATAGTAAAACTGTTTCTGACCATGGATAATTTAGTTGTAAACAAAAACTTAATGGGTCTGATTGAATGTAGACAGCATGGTAAGAAATAGTTTATTTCCGAAATTGTAGGGTGATAGATTTTGGCCTAATATAAGGAAAAACAATGGTTCAAAAGTAGAATGGCAAACGCCTTGGGAAGCAGTGAGTTCTATGACTGGAACAATTCAGACGGAAGCTGTCAAGGATGTTAAAAGGGATTCTGGCATTGAGCCCAGGGCTTAGCACAGGGTCTGGTGCTTAATAAATACTTGTTGACTGACTGATCTTTAAGGTCTTAGGATTACAGATCTAGAGTTTGAAGGTGCCTCAGAGGCCACTTTACCTATGAGGAAACTGAGACCCAGAGAAGTGAAGTGACTTGCCCAAAGGCATGCAGGTAGTGAGTGGCAGAATCAGGACTCAAATTCAGGTCCTCTGCTCATTCCAAATTTAGTGCTCTTTCCACTAAACCACTGATTTTCAGTGAATCGTTCCTTGACTTACCCCATAGACTATGTCAGTTTCTTTTCTCTTGCCCTAGATGCTGAATATATGTTGCTATGTCAACACTGAAACTAACCAGTCCCTAAAGATCCTTCTAGGTTGAACACAAGATGAGTTTTTATCAGTTCAAGTGTTTGTGTTGAGGATATCTCTCATGAGCACAGGAGAGCTCTATATTTTCTATATTAGATTCAATCTTTTGTACTATTAATACCAAAGAGCCTCAAAGTTCTTTATCAAGACCACATAAAAACAATAGAGGTTTTAAAATTTTTTTTTATAGTGAAGCAGTAGATTTTTAAAAGAACTTGGGTTTTTCTCAGCAGAAATATTCCCATTTCTTTTTCTTTTTAAAGTCAAATCCAGTTGATTTCAAATAAAGGTAGACTTTTTTGGAAGCAGTTTAATTCAATTTTTAAAATTGGGAACAAAAACCAAAAAAAAAATCAGTTGAAAAGAGAAATACGTAAAATTTTAAAGATTAACTATATCTACACTATAAAGAACTCTAAAACTAAAATGCGTTTCAGTTTTCTTAAAATAAATATCTCTCTGATTTAGATTCTTCTGACATTATCTTACTTAACCAGTTGACTCACCTGGTTTTCTCAGACCCTGGATAGAGGTAGAAACAGTTGCAAGAAACATACATAAAAGGAATGAAAGCAGATTAAAAAGGAGTTTTTTGTACAGACCAATGTGGATGCACAAGGAACACACTAACCAGCATGGATTTTTAAGAAGAAAGTGGAAGCAAGAGCAGATAATACAGGATGTTGAAAAAAGCATTGCATGGTCTTATAAGAATAAGGTCAAGAGTGTTAATGCTCAGAATAAGCTGAAGCTGTGGAGGAAAACTAAGGATGAAAAAGAGGTAATTTTTTTTTTTAAGTAGCATGAGAGGTTGGAGGGAAATGGAATCAAAGAAGGAATGTAGATGGCCTAGTAGAAAACAAGTTATAGGGAAATTATAGGGAGCTTGATTTTGGCCTAATATAAAGAACAACTATAGTTAAAAAATAGAGTGGTTCTTCCTTGAAAGGCAATGAGTCCCATGCCTGGAAGAGTTCCGACAGTGCTGTTCAGGGTGGTCTTATTAACTGACGGGAATGAGAAGGTTCTGTTTTTTTCTGCTGAGGACAATGCTCTTTGGTCTGGAAAGAGGTTAAAGTTAAGGGCAAAAGGTTAAAATAGGAAGCTGATACCCAGGATAAGTAAGAGGTCACTATCAGCCCTTGATATTGGTTTGGGTCCCCTAATCCAGATGAATTACATGGTGAAAGAACTGGTAGATGTGATTGCTGAGCCACTGTTAGTGATATGTGAAAGAATGAGAGAAAAACTCCAGAATTGGAGAATGGTAGCTTTTCCCAATTTTCACAAAAGAATGGAATCTGCAGACTATAAGCTAGTGAACTTGACTTCAGTTCCTGGCACAATTCCAGAATATATTTTTAAAAAGATGATCAGGAAAGTCTGAGGGGAAAAAAAGCAGTGATGACAATGATTCAGCTTGGATCAAGGACAGGTCACACCAAATTAGCCTCATTTCCTTCACAGATAGGATTACTAAACTGGGAGATCAGAGGAATGCTATAGATATAATTTACTTAGATTATGGCAAAGCATTTACGAAAGTGTCTCATGCTATTTTTGTAGAAAAGATGAAAAGTTCTAGGCCAGATGAATGTGTAATTAGATGGGTTTGAGGACTAGTTGAGTGGCTGGATCCAAAGAGTTGTCTTGGTGTCATAGCTTGATGTCAACTTAGAAAACTCTAGTGGAGTGCTCTAGGAAATTATTCTTGGCCCTGTGCTAGTTAACATTTTTATTGATATAACTGGCATCCTTAATCACATTTGAAGATGAAACAAATATGGGAGAGCGGGCATCATAGATTTAGAACTGGAAACCTTAGAATCCATCACATTTAGCTTCTTTATTTTTTTACAGACAAGGAAACTGAGCTAACACACTGGATGATGATCAAGATCCTAATAGGACACTGGCCCCAAAAAGATGAAATTTAATAGGAATAATTGTAACATCTCGGATTAAAAAAAAAATCAGCTTCACAGTACAAGATGGGGGATGGGGAAGAGGCATGGTTAGCAGTTTATCTGAAAAACATCTAAGGATTTTTAAATTTTTTTATTTTATTGAGGGGGGAAGGCAGGGCAGTTGGGGTTAAGTGACTTGCCCAAAGGTCACACAGTTAGTAAGTGTGTCAAGTGTCTGAGGCTGGATTTGAACTCAGGTCCTCCTGACTCCAGGGCTGGTGCTCTACTCACTGCGCCACCTAGCTGCCCCAGATCTAAGGATTTTTGAAGACTGAAAGCTCAACATTTATAAAAAGCATGAATATGACATTAAAATAAGTTCGTGCAATCTTGGGCAGCACCGAGTGGCGTTCTTTCCAGGAATAAGGAAGGTTGTTTCCTCTCCTCGCCCCTCTGTTCTGCCCTGGTCAGACCACTTTTGGAATATTTTGTTCAGTTCTTCTAAAGGTCATCAGGAAGCTGGAGAAGATTCAGAGGAGAGCAGCTAGGATTGTGAAGGACTTTGTGTTCATATTATCAGCTCATGCTATGAGGATCAGCTGAAGGAACCAGGAATGTTTGGCTAGAAGACTTGTGGAGGGCAGGCTTTGGGGGGGAAGAGAGCAGGAAGCTGTCTTCAAGTGTACAAAGGGCTGTCATTTGGAAAAGGGATGGGACTTGTTCTTTGTCTCTCCAGAGAGCAGAAATAGGTGCTGTAGGTGGAATGTGCAAAAAGGCATATTTAGAATTTATGTAAAGAAAAACTTCCTTAACTATTAGGGCTATCCAAAAGTAGAATGGGGCTGCTTCAGAAAGTAGTGGATTCTTCTTCATTGACATTCTTCAGGCAGAAGCTGCATGACCATTTGTTTGTTATGGTGTAGAAGGGGTTTTGAGGGGGCTGAGATTTATGAGTCCTTTTAGGCTCAGAAAAGCTGTGATTCTTTCATTTGGAGTTTCTTTTTAGAGCCATTTTTGGAAAAATTGGGGTAACGTTATCCAGTTGGCATTTTTTTGCCTACAAATGGAAAATAAATTTGATTGGCTAATACATTTTAAGGGCTCCTGCTAAAGTGTCACTAGCATTAGAACTGGAAGAGCCCTTAGCCTTAGGTCAGCTAGTCCAGCTTCTTCACTTTAGGCTTAAGGAAAATGGGGAGGCAGAAAGGCTGTGGCTAGTCATGCTCACGTAAGGTTAGGACTAGAATTTAGAACCTGACTCAGTCCAGGGCTTCCTCCACTCTGCTTCATGTTTCCTTCCATCTTTACAGATCTCCTACCTTTCTGGTATGGATCAAGGAGAGAAATCTGTTTATTTCAGAAAGCTTTTAATTTATTTTTCAGCTTGAATCAAGTATATTTCATTTGCTCCTGCGGATTGTCCTGTTTTCTGGCATCTTAGAGAAGCATTTCTTGTATGTTTTCTATTTCACTAGTTTGATTTTAATTGCTGACAAATTGAATGATGATTAAGCCCGTCAGAGCGCTATAGTTGCTGCAGATTTCCCATGTTAGAAATTAGCCCATATCTTCCCTGAGGAACACAAGTAACGGGTTCTTTTAGTTTTACTGCAAAATCTTGGTCTCCTTGTTCTTACTAGAGGCTAAACACCCTTCTTCATAGTTAAAATAGGCAACATATGATTTACTTTAGAGGTTATTGTTGAAAATTCGAGATCAAATCTGCATTCCTTTCATACCTCCATAGGATTTAGGGACATATTATCCGGCTATTAATATTTAGTTTTAAAATCATTCTAAGCCTCTATCAAAACCACAAAAGAATGAGGTTGGCTTAGAAATCCCTGTCTGTCTTTCACTCATGCTTTTGTGAAGTTACCAGGGACAGACATAGGGCCAAGAATGCTTGAGGAGACATCTGCAGTCCTTCATATTTGTGCAATTGTGGCTTAGATGTATAATGCTTTTTTGTAACAAATGGACAGTTTGACTTTTTATATGGTATTTCCAACTTCAATGTTGTTGGCACTATCCCTAAGATAGAGAGATCTCTCTAAGTGGTTTCAGAGAATTGCTGCAGTCTTGAGTTTTTTAGAACGTTAAGTAATTATTCTGAGATTTTCTCAATGGGAAAGGGGTATGGAAGGCTTTCTGAATGAGCAGGTATCATGTGCTCTTCCAATTGTGCATTCAAGGCATGAAGCAGTGCTCACTTATGTTCTCTTTATACAATAGTCACACTCTTTACAAACCTAACTTATTTTGGGGTCTGTGTGACAATTTATAAAATTCTGAAATTTATCTCTTGGTATTTCCCTTGTGATTATTGCCAGAATAGCTACCACCTACTCCAGTAATCACATTGAAGAGCTTTGACTGAATAAATTTTGAGAGATGAAATAGACTCCCATTTAAAGAAGCCACAGTGCTAATTTGCCTGACTCAGATTTCTATGTGTAGGCAAGTTGTAGCCTAAAAGTTCCAAATTAATATTTTATGCTCATTGGAATTTGAACCTCCTTGAGCAAATATAGCTGCCTCTAATTACATAAGCAGACAGCAGATTGTGTGTTCCATGTTAGAGGCAGGGGAAAGAATGTGGCTGGATTTGGTGTCAGAAGACCTGAGTCCAAATCTAGGCCTTGCATGACTTTAGGCAAGTGACTTAACCTCTCAAGGCCTCATTTGTAAAATTAGGGGGTTGAACTAGCTCTCAAAGATGCCTTCTAGCTTTAATCCCTATAATACTTGTAGAAAAGGCATGGTTTTCTTTTGCTCTTATAACATTGAAGAGAAGTGATTATTTTTCTGTTATATTAATAACCAGTCATTAAATTAGGATTAAGATTTCTTCCCCTTTATTTCTTCATTTAGGGACCAGCCCCTGTAGAGGGTTGAAGGACCAGGCTGACAGATGAGATTACTCAGCTCCTTGATCTAGAGCAGGACCTCACCCAACCAAAAGACCTTACTTCTGTTTAGAGTATAAACGAATCTAATCTAAGTGAATTCCAGCCCTAAAGTCTATGCCCTTGCTGCCACCCACTCACTGTGGTTTATTAACCCAGCTCATGAAGGAGAACTAACCAGAGTGGTCTGGATAGAGATGAATTTTTTTTGCCCAGATAGCAGGGAGGTAATTGAGTCTCATGATCAAACCATGTTCTCAGCAGGAGGAGCTGAAGGCTTTCAGCCCACCTCCTCATTTGAAAGTCTACCCCCTCATTAATTGTTCACCAGTTAGGGTTGATTTTCACCTGTTGGGCACACGCACCCCTTTTTCTGAAGGTATTTAAGCATTCTGTGATCTCATGGTTTTGTCTTTGGTTAGCAAGAAAGACTACTGCCCATCAATTTATTGATTATCAGCTGGCCTAATTAATAAATTGATTATTAATTACCCAGAAAGTGTCTCTCAGGCTTTTCATTCATCTCAGTATTTAATAGTTTCATAATACCTTAAGCCAAAGAAATTCAAAATACTATATAAATGTCATTTTTATAGATGAAACCATGTGATGAGAATCCACCTTAAGAGTAGACAGAATAAGTTTGTATCATTAAGGTGTGATTTGAAGAGCTTTTAGAAGATACCTATCCCCACCACAATAGCTACTCAGGGACCTCAGTGTCTGAAATTCTACCACAGAGGATTGGTTGCTATTTGTTAAGCCTAGGTCTTTCTGGGAGTCTTCTGTTAGAATTCAGGTAATCCTTGTATGAATATCATATCAAGCCAAACTAGATCCTTATTAAAACAATGGGATGCAGAAGGGCTGGTGAGGTAAGATATACTTTGCCTCCTTCAATAGTTTTGGCTAAGTTAGGCTCAGCTCTTTGAAATTGGTAAAATGTAAGGATTTCTATTCTTCTTATGCCTTAAAGCTAAACCAAAACTAGTCAAAGGGAAATAAAAGTTTGAGATAGCTATCCACATTATTTAAGGCATGTATGGGATGACAGGATTTAGGAAGGAGGAAGAGAAGGTGAGAACATTGTTTGAACCACCATCTTGGATATCCTATCGAAAAGAGCTTTCTCCTGGAAGGGCCTTTAGCCTTAGGTCAGTAATGGTTCTGGAGTCAGAAAATCTGGATTCAAATCCCTCCTCTGCTCTGTACTACCTGTATGATCTTGCATTAGTCACTGAAGTTTCCTGGGACTCAGCTTCCTCATCAGTAAAATGATCCAGTTGGACTAGATTGAGGTCCCTTCCAACTTTAGCTCTATGATTCTCCTAACCCCTATATGTTTATCCATATACTTTATTTAGTGAAATAAATAGAGCTTTAGGAAAGCATTCAGGGCCTCATGTTTGGACTTGATCCTTTGAAGAGACCTGATCGAGACCTATTTCTGTGCCTTTGGCACAGACTTTGGGGCTATCCTTTCTCCTCTGTATGAATCAGTTTCCCTTTCTGTAAGATGGACTTTTATTAGAACTGTATTGTAAGGGCAAGGGGCATTGTAAAGACAAGTAATAGTATGAGAAATTCTTCTAGTGACTTGAGAACAAAGGTCACAGTTGACATCCGGGCCTTTCCTGGACCTACTCGTGTTAGAGCTGTACTTTGTATTAAAACTGTTCCACCTCCACAGTTTATATATGTTACAGCTGTAACATGGACAGCCATTAAAAGGAAGGGGACTCAGTCTCCCATCTGTGATGATCAGGGATGAAGAGAGTACATTTTGAATCCCTAATGATAGGTTTTACTCTGTTGTTTGCCCTTTCCTTAGCTTAACCCAGTCCACTCTTATCATGGTACACTACTGGGTGAGGTCTTAATTGCCATAGAGACAGGTTTTGCATTCTAGCTATCATTTGCCCTTGGTATGAGTGAGGGCAGCAGTAAATGACTATGAGGAAAATGAGGAAGAAAATCTTGATTGACTGATTCACCGTTTAATGAAGGGATTGAATGAATCACTTCCACAGTAAGAAAGCAAGGGAGATATAATTTAATGTTTCTTCTGATACATGTTGTTCACTAAAATGAGACTATGCAAAAGCCATTAGCAAGCTACGTCCTGTCACTCATGGTTTTTAACAGCTTACTTGACAGGAAAGAAATACAATACCAGGGTCACCTGTGTGGGTGGAATGTGGTAGAAGAAAGAGCCCCGTACTTGGAGTTCAGAGGTTTTAGATCTAGTTGTGATTCTGTGGACTCTTTAGTAAGTCACTTTTCTAATTTGAGCCTCACTTTTCCCATTCTTAAAATTCATGTAATACCACTTGCCTTCTTTGCTTTGCCAGTTGTTGTAGAATTATATGAGGGCATAACAATGACAGAGCTTTGATCACTATAAAGTGTTATTCAAATATAAGGAATTATTGTTATTAGTATTAACATTCTTATCACTAATTTAACAGTGGTCATGGTGATATGGTTTTGTTTAACCGAAAAGGAAAACTAGCCAGTCTTCTCTGACCTGACCTCGGGTAGGCAAAACCACTCTTTCTCAGTTCTTCCTGTCAGGCTTTTCCCTTCATCACCCTCATCCATTCTGCTCCCTATGAAGGGGGCCCAGGATGGCACTCTTTAAGCCTTCCTTGGAGAGGCAGTGGAGGAGAGGATTTGCCATAGACCACTACCTCAGAGAAGGGCTTCCTCCTGCTTGAACTTACTTATCAAACCTTCTTCCATCATGCCTTTGGCTCATTCTAGATATAAGTCCAAATTCAGTCAATCTTTTCCTTGATTTGGGGAGCTGTAATGACAGATACCACTAAAAATCCTTTTTGTCCATCTCAAGCCCCCAGCTGTTGATCTCAACCATAGAGAAGTTTTCCCCTTTTCTCTCTGTACCCCAGAGTGACTGTAGTTTCCAGTTTAGTTAGTTCTTTAACTTTTTCCCCAAGGAAACACACATACACACAATGACTGTATCTTAGAAAAGTATTCTCAAAGTTTGACCACTAAGTGAAAACTATCTTCATAATAACACTAAGGTGTTTTAATTTCTAATATGGTAAAAAAAAACCCACTATAGTTATGAACATCATTAACAAAAGCTCTTTGGAGAAGAGACCTCAATAATTTTCTCAGAGCATAAAGGGATCCTGAGATCAAAAAGTTTGGAAACTGCTGTCTTAGAGAAACTAATTTCTTTTTGAGAACATTTAGCAAAGATAGAAAGCAAACAGATTAAAGAAGTAATAAATGGGCTATGTGAGAGGGGTGTGTGTGTGTGTGTGTACACATAGATATACATACACGCCATTAACCTCAAGAGTCAGAGTGAATTGAGACCCCTAGGGAGGTAAGAGTTTCACCATTTGTAGTTATGCCAAACAGGGACAGCTGCAGTCTCTTTTTAGTCCCATCCCCTCTCCTTCTCATAGGGCACACAGGGTCCCATCCTCCTGCCCCTCCCTTCCCCCCCCCAAAGAAAACTGGCCTCACTGGAATTTCTTCCTGCGTCCCAATAGCAGCACTTCCTACAACCACCCTTCAGTGTGCTTGCATTTTTTCCTGATGGCCATGCCCTCCTGGGACCTTTCTGACAATTCCCTCTCCCTTACAGAGAGAAAGGAGCGGTCTAGCTTTGTCAGTTTCGTTCAAGGCTGTTCAAGGCTGAAACAAATATGTATTTGTGAATCCCCAGTTACGTAACAATTCAGCTAGCAGCAGCTGTTGACGTGTAAGACCCAACAAGACCAGCAACAAGAGCTGCCAGAACAGGTTCTTTTGATCTGCCTTTCTAAGGAAAGCAACTTTAAGGGTTAACAATCTGACTTTAATCAAACATACATATACCATTCATTTAGTTCAAGGGAAAAAGCCAGCCCTCTGAATTTCAGAGCAAATACAAATAAATTACAGAGACAATATAAACAGACCAAATCACAGTTCAGCTACCAGAGAAGAACCAATGAGCCTGGGTTAGCAAAGCCGGGGTTGTGGGGGTGGGGGAGGCAGTTACAATGGCTTGCCCAGAGTCTCATCCTTCCATGAGTGAGCCCCAAAGTGAGTCCTTCCATGAGTGAGCCCCAAAGGCACAACGCCAGACTCTGAGTTTATATACCCCGTTCAGGGTCAAAGGGCATCACAACATTCGACTCAAACCCATGTGACCTAAAAGCTTCTGGCATCACAAACATGTGACTCAAACCCATGTAAACTAGGCTTTCCCTTGAGGTAAGCAGGTCATCAAAGACTCCTGACTTAATCAAAGAAACAAAGGCCGGACTCATCCAGGGCACTTTATTAAATAAGTGCTCCAAAAGAGAAAACAGTAAAAAAAGTCCCGCCTTAATTACTGATACAAGTTATTATGAGAATTATTTTTATCATTTATTATTTTTATTTTATTATTTTGTTACACTATGAGAATATTTTTTAAACCAGCCATTAAATAAGACCCATTTTTTGTTTGCTTCCTGGAGAATGAACTAACTTTAATTAAAATTTTTTTCCCAAACATAGACTCTGTTTATCCAGGAATTGACTGGATAAGTGGAGAAATGAGCAGGAACAGTCTTATGTGTCAGGTAAAATCCATAGGATGCCAGAGGGATTCATTTCAGACCCTGAGCAGCACCCAAGTTTGGAGTGTCCCTGAAGTCCAGTTACCATGACAAAACAGGAGCATTAACAAATTCCCCACACGCTTAAACCACAATGTCATATTGTGTAGAACAAACAGCTTTATCTTTTGTCTCTCCATCACTGTGCAATTGAATTTCACCCAGTCTATTGTTTTCCCCATTCTGAAGATTGCTTAGGAGAAAAGACCAAATCAACTCTTTCAGAAATGAGTTTGTCTTCTATCAGAAATATTATTTATCCAGAACTTTGTCTAACAACCTTAATCCAAGTTATTTCCAGAATTGTGAATGGACAATGTCATTTATGCCCAATAGAACTCAGTCAGATGTCTCGTAAAGTTATGCAAGGTTAATTAGACTCTCAGTATGGTTTCATTCTTTTTAACAAGCTCTTGTGCTCACAGTTTGTTCTCTTACTTGAAATATTTTTATTCTCGTACTGTGATCTTTGTGGTTTACCTTATTTGCAGAGCCTCCTGATTTGACTGTCATGTTTCATGGGCAATCATTGAACCTTTCAGGAAAAAAATTGAAGTTTAAAGGGTAAGCTAGACAGAAAAGGCTTGAAAATCCCTAGAGGGTATCACTCAAGCCCAACAAGGTGCTTTGGACATTTGAGCGAACCAGACTCCTGTGATCTGAGTTTATTTTTAGAGAAATTAAGCTGATAGTGGAGTAGATAGTAGATAAAAGAGACTATTTGGAGTGATAGGCTGTGTGACCTTGGGTAAGTCACTTAACCTCTCTCAGGCTCAGATTCCTCATCTGTAAATTGGGATTTATCATAACATCTAGTTCACAGGGTTATTATGATGATCGAAACAGATAATATACATAAATAGCTTTGTGATCTTAAAGAGCTATGTAAATTCTAGCTAGCTAGGTGGCTAATTAGCTAGCTAGTAGTAGCAGAATGACCTGAAATGCACCACTTAGAAAGGAGAATTAAGGGTTAGCCATTTAATATTGACAACAATAACAGCCTTTCTTTTTCAAGAGTTTGCTTCTTTGGGCAACAATGTACTCTTATGTTTACCAGGCTGTCCTAATCTGAAATGTTTAGGTTTTTTCCTCACATTAACATGATTTGATTTCCCTAAAGGATCATCAAGTAAAGACAGATTTAAAACTGTAGGAAGTTATAATAACACCACTGGGAGAAATTCTAACTGATCAGGAAAGATTTTAATGTTTTTGGTTTATAGTTTTAACATTTCTCATTAAATGAAGAGGACACAGGCACTAGCTCTGAGAGAACAGTTTGCAAGTTTCTTATCCTTTGTCCTTCATTCTGAAAGAGAACCATGACATCAGGAAAGTGATGCCATGACATGCAAGTGAATTGGATTTAAGTGAGGGAGTGCTGTGCAAAGTCACTGGTGTCTCTGCTAATGTTTTTCCTCATGCTTAGCAGCCTAAGGATTAGGATGAGACCAACTGTTACCATCAGCTGCCTCCTCAAGACCTGCTTCCAGGTCATTCCAAACATCCCGGGGAGGAGAGGCCACTTGAAAGAGGTGGCATTTAAGTTGATGCCCGAAAGGAGCTAGACATCCCAGGAAATGAAGAGAAAAAGCATTCCAGACCTGGGGTCAGATTGTATGAAGGTGCAGAGAAGGGGAATGGGGATGTCATATGGATGGCAAGTTGATTACATTGCCTGGAGCTTGGGGTGTGTGAGGGGGAATAATGTAGAGTCAGTCTGGAAAGACAGATGGGAGCCAGATTGTGCGGGCCTTGAAATTGCAAACAGAAGTTTGTATTTTGTCCTAAAGGCTGTAGAGCTGTTGGCTCCCATGTTATCCAAGCCTTGTGAGGGGCCAGGCAGCCTTGTCAAAGGAAGAAGCTAAAGGAGTGGGTGCCTCTGGTAGTGACATGTCTTCCTAACAGTGGGTCATCCCATATGGGTTCTAGGATGGTTTGGAGCTGAGTAAGAGTCTACACAGAAAAGGATGGGGGTGGGAATACATAGTAGTGGAAAGGCAGATGGCAAGGTCCTTGAAATGGCTGAGAGTGTGGAGATGAAGCTTAACCTGGGACTGGATAGTTGTAGAAGTTCAAGTAGATTTTTAAAAATTTTTCTTGCAATGATGGACTGGGCATGCCTGCCATAAAGAAATGCTAATAACCAAAAAGTAAGTCACACACTAGCCTTATGACCCTGGGCAAGTCACTTAACCCTGTTTACTTCAGTTTCCTCATCTGTAAAATGAGCTAGAGAAGGAAACGGCAAACCAGTCCAGTATCTTTGCCAAGAAAACTCCAGATGGGGTCATGAAGAGTCAGACATGACTGAAAAGTGACTGAACAAGAACAAAAATTATTAGCGTAGGATTGAGCTCACCATTCCATTTGTATTCAACCCACATTTCAGTGCTGGTTTTCCAAAATGATATAGCAATGGCAAAGGGACTCGGAATAAATCATTGCCTTCCTGAACATCTCCATATTGAGTACGCCAATGAACATTGCTGATGTTGATCACTATTCTGTGGGTGTGGCTTCCAGTTTTCCACAGTGCACAGGTGAACACTGTGTTGTGTTGTGTTTTATTTTGTTTTGTTTTTGAGGCTGCAGCCATTGTTTTTAAGAGCCTTTTGTTTCTGGCTTCATTTCAGTGCCCTTGCTCAGAAAATCCCTCCCTATCCCTTCCCTCCTTTTCTTTCTAGCTACATGATAGCTACTATTTTCATTTCCATGGGGTCCTATCAGTTCACAGCTAGGCTGCATGATTTAAAGTTGTGATTTTTAAAAAATGGTTGCTTGGTTTTGTTTTTAAATAATATTTCCATGTGTCTACCTATAGATAAATGTAGAGTAAACATTAAACTCTGATCTAATTTTCTTTAAGAAATTGACAAAAGAGTGAGAAGAAAACCATAGTTCTGAGTAAAAGAATGAGAGGTAGAGTGGAATGGGAAATACACTTTTGTTTGGAAGCTAGGGCCAGATTATTTATATGTACATATATATGTGTGTGTGTGTGTACACATATATGTATGCATATACACACGCTTATTATGCCTGCATACACATGTATATACATATTAAACTGAAGCATTAAAAGAAAAGAATTGAAAACAATTCAGATACATGTCAACTGGTAAGGGATGAGACTTTTCATTGTGTCATGCATTTTAGATCTTTGTAACTGGACAATAAAAAATACTTTATCTTTCTGGTTTAGATCATCATGCTAAAGAATGACATTTACCATTGCAAAGCATCAGGAATATTTTTGCGCCTGGAAGCAGGAGGCTTGATTGCTGACAATAACATTTATTCCAACTCTGAGGCTGGTGTGGATATCCGAAAGGGAGCCAACCCATTCATACTGGTATTACTCCATTTACTCTTCTTTTTTAATTTTTTTTTTTAGAAACTTGACTACCACACTTTTCTAGTTTCTGCTAACGTTTTAAAATTGCATTTGTTAATTTGTTCAGTCTTTCCATTTCTATCTCTGTTTCATGACTCATTCTCTGGCTCTGTTCATCTCTCTCTCTCTCTCTCTCTCTCTCTCTCTATCTACATATACATATGTGTGTGTGTGTGTATACATACATACATATCTGTCTCTCTTGCTCTCTGTATATGTGTCTGTCTATCTCTCTCTCTCTCTCACACACACACAGAATTTACTCTATCTAGTTTTCGCTTCTCCTCACACTTTCTTTTGTTGCTTTCTTTCCTGACTCTTTATCCTATTTGGCTTTTTCTCACTCCTACTCTATCTTATATTTTTCTTCATTCTTTTTTTTCTTTATTTCAGTTGCAGGACATTCATTCATTTAGTAAGCATTTAACACATACTGTGTTAAAAGTATTGGTGAAAGAAAAGTTCCCTATTTGTAAGGACACTTAATACTACAGAGACACATCAGTAATTCAAGTAAAAAGTTAATTTAATGTTATAGAAAATTATATTTAGGATTTTAGTTCTACCTTAAGATAATTTGTTGCATAGGCATTTTGAAACTAGAGTGAATTTGGTTTTATACCAGTATGAGTCAGCATCATTTATTAAGTACCTACCATGTGCCAGGGAGTATGCTAAGTGCTGGGGATATAAAGAAAGGCAAAAATAGTTCCTGCCCTGAAGGAGCTCATAGTCTAACATGGGAGACAACATGCAAACAAACAAACAACTGTACAAACACCATATAAAAAGGATAAATTGGAATTAGTCTTAGAAGAAAAGTATCAACATTACAGGGGATCAGAAAAGACTTCTTGTAGAAGGTAGTATTTTAGCTGGGCCTTGAAGGAAGCCAGGGAAGCCTGGAGGTGGAGATGAGGAGAGAGAGCATTCCAGATGTGAAGGACAGCCAACAAAAATACACAGAGTAGAATGGAGCTGGAGTACCTTGTGCAAGGGGCAGCAAAAAGGCCAGTGTCACTGGATCAAAGAGTTTGTGGAAAGGAATCAAGTATAACAAGACTGAAGAGTGGGAAAGGGCCAGGTCTTATGAGGGCTTAAAAAAACAAGTGGAAACATTATTTCTTTGAACGCCAAACTCGTTCCATCTCAGTTATAAAACTATTCTCCAGAATTCTCTAGAAGCAGCTGTTCTCAGGACATATTTACTGAAGCCAGGGGGAAAAATTAAGCCCTCCCTGTTTCCTTTGAGGCACAAGTGAACAATTAAAAATCTGTATTTCTGTTGCCTTTAACCATGAAACTGTTTTATAGATAAAAAGAAATGCTATTATGTTCTATTCCAGGATCCGGAGGAGGACAATAATAAGGTAAAATGATAGGTTGGATTCCTTAGGCCTGTAGGAAAATGCCCTTCTCTGATAGGGTAAACCAGGCCTATTGATCTTTATGTCCGAGTAATCTTTAGTTCTGGGAATCTCAGTATGAATCAAAACCATCATTGCAAAATGAGAAGGAAGGTTCTTGGTGACACACAGTAAGTCACATAATGGAAAGTGTACTTAGCCCTGCAGAGGATTAATTTCTGAAATAAGAGCCTTTACTTTTAAAACTGTTGTTTAAGAAGTATTTCGCACCTTCACTGAAAAGAAAAATAAGTGCTATGTCTTTTTATGGACAGAGAAGAATGTTGCTAAGGTTAGCTTGTGGTGGCTACAGTTTATGTCCAGATTACTGAAAGGGGCTGGAAATGGAAATGCCAATAATCACAGTGGTTAACATTGATTTCTTGCTACCCACATCAATAGAAAACCCTATGAAGAAATTATACCATTATCCTCAGTTTATGGACAAAAAAAACCGGATACATTCAGAGGTTAAAAGTCTGAGGATACATAGTGAAGTAGAAGTCTTTCCCTCATGTTTCTATATTATATTCTTTTGTTAGGAGACATATTATTTGGACTTTTCTTCATCAGAATTGTGTAACATTATATCCACAGCTAGGTTTATTTAGGGAGTTTGCAGCAGCTTACTCTAGTTAGTATTTTAGGGTTGTAAAGCATCATATTTGAGCTTTTCTCCCATGATCCGTATTTAGGGAGCTTGAGACAGGAGCCTGTCTCAGGGTTGCATTTCTGGGATGGGACGTAGTTTGGTAGCATATCTTTTTTTCCAATCCAAAGGAAAACATGCTGTTATTATTAGTGAGGAGGCAAAGGACATCTGCTTCCTCGGAAGAAATTGCTTTGGTCTATGTCAGCCACCCTGCATTACCTACAGTTCAGGGTTCGCTTTTACCAACCCGTGCAGCATCATCTATTAAACAAGATAGGTGTGTTTCATCCTCTTTAGGTGGCCTATTGGGATCCTGAAAGACCAACAAAAAGCTTGTTAAGATTGTCTTTCTTTTCTTTTAATGCATCTTTTTTAATACTATGAAATATCTTGAGACATGATGGACGGGATAAATTTGGAGTACCTTGTGCAAAGGTCAAATCCTGCCACAGACATTTAACTATCCACATTACCCTGGACAAGCCCCTTAACCTCTCTCAGCCTCAGTTTCCTCATCTCTAAAATGGGGATAATAAGAACATCTTATAGGGTTCTTGTAAGGAACAAATGAGATAACATAAGTAAAGTGCTTTACACACCTTATAGTGCCATGCAAATGCTGTTCTTGTTACAATTTGGCCCTCATAAATGACATCAAAGAGAAATGGCAGCCACCATTTTAGATTCGCATAATGTTAAAGAATATATCTTTATTAGATTATTCCCATTGACATTCCCTCCTTTTCCAGTACAAGAATGGAAGGTGAGAAATCTGTAATTAGACAAGCAGTCTACCATTAGACAAGCGTGACCAAATTATTTTCAGTAGATGAGCCAAAGAAAGGAAAGCACGTGGTCCATTATAATGGCTTTGTGTGTTTTAAATCCCAAGCAAAATGAAATTGGTTTTTTTTTTTCATGAAAAAAAAAACAACTATTATTTGTCTAGATGTATGGAAGCTTTTTGTCTTTGTCATCCATCATTCACTGTCATGACTGACATTTCTTGTTTTGCCTTTTATTCTTTTTGTATGTGCATAAAAATCCTGCAGTGTAATAAGATACACAGTGGCCTTCGTTCAGGCATTGTCGTCCTTGGCAACGGAAAAGGCATCATCCGTAGCAATCAAATATATGGAAATAAAGAAGCTGGCATTTACATTTTGTATAATGGAAATCCCATTGTGAGGTATGTTTATTCAGCCTCCTCACTCCTCTTCTCTCCTACCTCTTGTCTCCTGTGGCCTCTACTCCCCTTCTCCCCATGTAGACACATGTACTTTTGAGTTTCATACTAGATGTTTCCACAAGTTAGTTGAAAAAATATGGCTACCTTACACAAGCACAATAGATTCTCTTTTTTCCTTTTATTGATTTAGTTCCAATAAAATTGTCAAAGGATGACACGACAGAAACTGAATGATCATAGGTTGTGTCTCTAACAAACTAAAGTAGAGAACGTTTTGTTAAAACTAATTTCTAAAACTATCTGTAAATTAACCCCCTGACTATATACTTGAGAGTTGTGACTCATGTTCATGCAGTTCTAACTGCATTGACAAGAATATTATGGTCTATAAAGCACCCACATTAGTACATTATAATAAATTGTTACCAAGAACATTTGGCCTTTCATATGTGGGGGAGGAAGGATCCAACAAAATGTTTCATTTTGGAGGGAGAGGGAGATTTTATATATATAAATATATATATATATATATATATATGTATATATGTTATGAGTGGTTCTCATGACATCCTATTAATCAGAGCCACAGGCTTTGGTTTAGCCTTTAGGATATTTGGGAACCTCTGATATAGATCTTTTTATGCTTCTCTGTTAGCATTTAATCTCTTTTCAAGAAAATTTCCAGTTAACTAATCAGGTAACATAATTCATATAAAATGTCAGTATCTCAGTTAATTCAGATTTTTTGACTAGATTATTTAGGTAATTGTGGATATATTTGGCATTAAATATAGATAAAAGTGTCATAAACATTTTGAGATTTGATGTCATTATCATTACGGCTAAGCTTTGCTATTATGGAGTGTGTCCATGGCATTCATATACCCCAGTCAATCCTTTTCTATATCCTACCCATTGCTACTACAAATTTCCATCATTGCTGCGGGCCTCCCTGCCCCCAGTCTGCCCCAAGCATATGTTTTGCATTTTGGAGAGTTGAATGGTTGCAGCTGCCCTTTTCTTGGTCAGACCATATCCATTCTGTATCTTGTTTTTATTCACATTGGTCTTATTCACAAAAAGCAACAAAGTTTAAAATGGATGCATTGGTCCTAGGGTAGGGATGCTACTTTTTGAGGATTTGTATGGTAGCAACCAGTTACCTTATCCTTTTCAAGATCCTGAGAGTTGTGCATGCCTTTCCCTTTGTGGTTGTCTGCATAATTTGTGATACATAGACCATTCCTCATTGGAATGTCTTCTGAGCTTAAACAAATGGCATTTTTCATTCTACCAGTTTGATTTATCTTTGTGTTATATTGATTTTTAAGGCCTTATTTTTCTTTTCTCCCCCACTTAATAAATCATATTTCATTTTTTTCCAATTACATGTAAAGATAGTTTTCAACATTCATTTCTGTAAGATTTTGAGTTCCAAATTTTTCTCCCTCGTTCTTTCCCTCCCTTTCCTCCTCCCTAAGACAGCAAGCAATCTGATATAGGTTATGCGTATACAATCATGTTAAACATATTTCTATGTTAATCATGTTGTAAAAGAAGAATCAGAACAAAAGGAAAACCATGAGAAAGAAAAAACCAAAAAAATGAAAATAGATGTTTTGATCTAGTTCTTTCTGTGTTATGGATAGAATTTTCCATGATAAGCCTTTTAGAATTGTCTTGGATCATTATATTGCTGAGAAGAATTAAGTCTGTCATAGTTGATCATCGCACAATGATTCTGTTACTGTGTAAAATGTTCTACTTCTGCTCACTTCACTCAGCATTAGTTCATGTAAGTCTTTCTAGGTTTTTCTGAAATCTCCCTGTTCATCATTTCTTACAGCACAATAATATCCCATCACAATCATATACCACAACTTGTTCAGCCATTTCCCAGTTGATGGGCATCTCCTCAATTTCTAATTCTTTGCCACCACAAAAAGAGCTGCTATAAACATTTTTGTACATGTGGGTCCTTTTCCCTTTTTTATGACCTCTTTGAGATACAGACCTAGTAGTGGTATTTGCTGGATCAAAGGGTATGCATACTTTGGGCATAGTTCCAAATTGCTCTCCAGAATGGTTGAATCAGTTCACAACTCTACCAACAATGCATTAGTTTTCCAATTTTTTCCATATCTTCTCCAACAATTATCATTTTCCTTTTCTGTCATGTTAGCTAATTAGATAGCCGTGAGGTGGTACCTCAGTGTTGTTTTAATTTGCATTTCTTTAGAGCATTTTTTTCATATGACTGTAGATAGCTTTGATTTCTTCATCTGAAACTGTCTATTCATATCCTTTAACCAGTTATCAATTGGAGAATGACTTGTATTCTTATAAATTTGACTCAGTTCTCTATTATTTGAGAAATGAGGCCTTTTTCTGACTGCAGACAGACACTGACTGCAAATATTGTTTCCCAGCTTTCTGCTTTCCTTCTAATCTTGGTTGCACTGGTTTTATTTGTGCAAAACCTTTTTAATTTAATGTAATCAAAATTATCCAGTTTGCATTTCATAATGTTCTCTTTCTCTTGTTTGGTCATAAATTCTTCCCTTCTCCATACATCTGACAGGTAAACTATTCTTTGCTTTCCTAATTTGTTTATGTTTTATTTATTTGTTTGTTTGTTTTTCTCTAGTCAATAGTGATTTAGAGCCTTTTTTATATATGACTGTAGATATAGCATTGATTTCTTCTTCTGAAAACTGTTTCCATTCTTTGACCATCTGTCAATTGGGGAATGTTTCTTATTTTTATATATTTGGCTTAGTTCTTTACATATTTGAGGTCTTTATCAGAGAAACTTGCTGTAGATTTTTCCCCCAGTTTCCTACTTTCCTCTTTCCTTCTGATTTTGACAGCATTGATTTTATTTGTGCAAACCCATTTTAATTTCATGTAATCAGAATTATCCATTTTACTTCCTGTGATCCTTTCTATCTTTTACTTGTTCATAAACTCATTTTGTCCATATCCGTAGATCTGACAGTTAAAATTATTAGTGCTCCCCTAATTTACTTATGACGTGATCCTTTACATCTAAATTATCTACCCATTTTGACCTTATTTTGGTATATAGTGTGAGATGTTAATCTGTGCCTGCTTTCTGCCAAACTTTTCCAGTTTTCCCAGCAATTTTTGTCAAATGATGTGTTCTTGCCCCAGAAGCTTGGATCTTTGACTTATCAAACTCCAGATTACTATGATCATTTATTAACATATATTGTGTACTTAATCTATCCCACTGATCCACCACTATTTCTTAGCCAGTACCAGATTGTTTTGATGATTATCATTTTGTAATAAAGTTTGAGATTTGGTACTGTGACCCTTGATATTCTTGACCTTTTGTTCCTCCAGGTGAATTTTGTTAGGTTTTTTTTCTAGTCTTATGAAATAATTCTTTGGTAGTTTGGTTGGTATGGCACTCAATAAGTAAATTAGTTTAGGTAGAATTGTCATTTTTATTGTATTGGCTCAGCCTACCCATGAGCAATTAACATTTCTCCAGTTGTTTAGATTTGTCCTTTATTTGTGTGAAAAATGTTTTTGTAATTGTGTTCAGATAGCCTCTGGGTTTGTCTTGTCAGGTAGAGACCCAAGTATTTTATAGTGTCTGCAGTTATTTTAAATGGAATTTCTTTCTATCTCTTGCTATTGGACTTTATTGATTATATCTCTATATCCATATCTATAAATGCTGGTGATTTATGTGGGTTTATTTGATATCTTGCAACTTCGATGAAGTTGTTAATTGTTTCAAATAGTTTTTTAGTTGATTCTCTAGGATTCTCTAAGTGTATCTTCATATCATATGCATGCAAATAGTGATAGTTTTGTTTCCTTGTTGCCTATTCTAGTTCTTTCTATTTGTTTTTCTTGTCTTATTGCCGTAGCTAGCCTTTCTATTGCTGTATGGAATAATCATGGTGATAATGGACATCCTTTTTCACAGCTGATTTTACTGGGAAAGCTTCTAGCTTATCCACATTGCAGATTGTTTGCTCTTGAGTTTTAGGTAGATACTGCTGATCATTTTAAGAAACGTTCCATTTATTCCTGTGCTTCCTAGTGTTTTAATAGGAATGGTTGTTCTATTTTGTCAAAAGCTTTTTCTGTATCAATTGAGATAATCATGTGATTTTTATTAGTTTTGTTATTGATATGGTCAATTATGCTGATAATTTTTCTAATATTGAACCAGCCCTGCATTCCTGGTATAAATCCCACCTGGTCATAGTGTATGATATTTGAGATATATGTTTTAATATCCTTGTTAGTGTTTTATTTAAATTTTGCCACAATATTCATTAGGGAAATTGGTCTATAATTTTCTTTTTCTATCTTGTTCTCCCTTGTTTAGATATCAAAAGCATATTCATGTCACAAAGGGAATTTGGTAGAACTCCGTCTTTGCCTACTTTTTCAAATAGTTCATAAGGTTTCAGGATTGATTGTTCTTTAAATGTCTGGTAGAATTCACTTGTAAATCCTTCTGGTCCTGGGAATTTTTTAGTGAGCTTACTTATGGCTTGTTCAATGTATTTTATTTTAGTATTCTGATTCCTTTTCTGTTGATATGGACAATTTATGTTTTTTGTAAATATTCATTCATTTCACTTAGATTGTTAGTTTCACTGGCTTATAATTGGGCAAAATAACTTCTACTAATTGCTTTAATTTCCTCTTTACAGAAGAGGTCATACATTCATCCTTTTCTTTTTTTTTTTAAGAAATATTTATGGGGGGTGGAGCCAAGATGGCAGCTGGAAAGCTGGGACTAGGGTGAGCTCTCTACCAAGTCCCTCCAAAAACCTATAAAAAATGGCTCTGAACCAATTCTAGAACTGCAGAACCCATAAAATAGGATAGGGAAGCAGAACACTAGCCCAGGACAGCCTGGATGGTCTCTGGGTAAGGTCTATCCTGCACGGAGCTGGGAGCAGAGCAGAGCCCAGCGTGGGTTGCGCGGACCAACAAGACCAGGAGCTGGAAAGAGCATGCCCTAGCGCCCTGAATCAGTGAGCTGCAGCAGTTATCAGACTTCTCAACCCACAAACACCAAAGAAAACAGAGAAGGTTAGTGGGAAAAGCTGCTGGGGACAGGGAGTTTGCAGTTCAGCCACCCCGCCAGGGGCAGTGGAGGTGGGGTGGCTACAGAGCTACGACTGCAGTTACTTCTGGCCCCAGGCCCACCTGGTGGGAGGAATTAAGTGGTGGATCAGAGCAGGAGTGCAGAGCCTGCTGAAGATCTAAATCCAGTCCAGGTTGGGGTTTCTTGGGGAAGGAGGAGTGCTGGTGTGGCAGAGCTGGCGCATCCCCCCAAGCTTGGAACATAGAACTCTA
>CM053622.1:431237587-431271812 GCA_028646595.1 Phalanger gymnotis | reverse complement strand
TGTTGAATTGCTTGACTTCTTAGGGAGGGTGGGTGGGAAGGGAAGAGGGGAGAGAATTTCGAACTCAAAGTTTTAAAAACAGATGTTCAAAAACAAAAAAAAAAGTTCTTGCATGCAACTAGGCAATAAGATACACAGGCAATGGGGTATAGAAATTTATCTTGCCCTACAAGAAAGGAAGGGAAAAGGGGATGGGAGGGGAGTGGGGTGATAGAAGGGAGGGCTCACTGGGGAATGGGGCAACCAGAATATACGCCATCTTGGAGTGGGGGGGTAGAAATGGGGAGAAAATTCATAATCTAAACTCTTATGAAAATCAATGCTGAAAACTAAATATATTAAATAAATTAAATAAATAAATTTTAAAAAACAATACAGGATCACATTCCCTCTGAGTAGCTTGTGGCATTTCTCTCAGATACTGATTCAATGCAAGCAACTATACCCAAATTCAAACTCAAAACAAAATTAGTTATGGTCCCAAGTGCCTTTTGCCTTAAACAGCAAGTTTCACCAATGATATCTTAGAGCCGGGTACAATTGCTTTTACTTTCATGGAGTTGTGATAAGCAATAAAGATTTGCTAGGACTCACATATATAAGGTATTCCATTAAACATCTTTCCTTCTCATATTTAAACTTGTCCTGGTGTAAAAGCCAATCATTAGAATCTTTTCTATATATTGTACATAAACTTGAGGCTTCTCAGCAAGCTAAATTTAGGACCTACATAAATAAAACAAGTTCCTTTCTGGGGCTGATGAACTAGCCCATAGACATGGTTCACAGGAGCCTTGGCAATTTTACAAAATAAGGAGAATTAGCATGGACCCCAGGAAGGGATTAATACTGGTGTCCTTGCTGCTGACTTCCATGCATACAGGAGGACTGTTCTGAATGGGCAGAACCAACCTGATAAGGCTTTACACAATTCCCCTTTTTCTACATACAGTAATCAATTAATAGTTTTAGGTTTTAGCATTAAAACAGTCACCCCAAATAAGTTAGTTAACAACTTTACAAGTTTCATAAGTGATAGCCAGATTGTTTTAGCTGTAAACTTCCTATTAACTACAGGTAAAGGTAGAGGTACCTGGTTTTCTAAATGGCAGTTATAAAACATCATAAGACAGAGTGAGCAAGGCTGATAAAGTAACATAACTGATTTTACACAATTTTTTCCATCTTTAAGTTTCAACAAAATTCAGATTAAAAATTGCTTTGTCTAATTTCATTTCTGATTCACAATGGTCACTCAGTTTTTATAATATAGGAGAATTTTACTACAATTTAGAAACACAAGCAGAAAATTTCACATGACATTAAGTATATTACCAAATCATTTTGTGATACCTCCACAGGAATTTTGTGAAAATGAAATATTTTATATGAAAGTGCACTGAGAAGTGTAAAATGGTGTTAAAAATTTCAAGTCCTCTCCTCATTCACCCCCTTTTCCAGCTGTCTCCCCTGCAGGTCAGTACACTGGCGCAACACACAGGACGCACCCTAACAGCTCCCATTTTTTCATGCTGCTTCAAGGTTTGCAAAGAATTTTTTAGACCCTTACAAAGACTCCATGTTACTCATACAGCTATGGCTATGGGTGTCCCTGTGTGCCAAAGGCTTACATGTGTGTATGGGCATGTGTTGCCTGAATATGTATACATATATCTGTGCCTGTTCATATATTTATATGTATTTGGGCAGCTAGATGGCATGATAGAGTGTTTGCCATGGAGTGAGAAAGACTCACCATCATGAGGTTAAATCTGGCCTCAGATACTTACTAGCTATGTGACCCTGGGCAGGTCACTTAACCCTATTTGCCTCAATTTCCTCATCTGCCAGAGAAGAAAGTGGCAAACCACTCAAGTATCTTCAACAAGAAAACCCTAAATGGGGTGATGAAGAGTCAGACATGACTAAACAACAACATACATGTATTTATGTGTATGTATGTATGTATACATATATAAACAAAAATCTTAACTTATTTTTATATAATTAACTAAGGTTAACTTCATGAGACTTATATTATGTGTATATTATATATATATTCATATATTTCCATCAGTTCCCATTTACATAGTGTTTTAAGGTTTGCAAAGTGCTTCACAAATATCTCATATCATTTCATTTATATATATATATACATATATATATGTATATTTCTTTTGCATTTACCTTTTTCATCTTTTAAATGGCAGGGATTCTGTCATTGTCCCATGACCTTTGAGTTACATAATCAGTTCTAAGAGATAATTAAAACATGTCCCTGAAGTTACTTGAGTGAAGAGAACCAACCACACATTTGTTCACTGTGACACACAGCCTATAATTCAGAGTGCCAGCAGTTGTTCTTAGAGATAATTATATAATACTAGCCCCTAGGTCAGGGACCAGTTAATGCCCATTAATCAAAGGGCCATATATAATAACCACCAGGTGATTTGAAACCTAAGAAGATAAAAGCAGCCTGTTCATATCCATCCTACTGATTTTTTTCATCTAATCTCAGATGCATATAATTATCACAGATAATTTCCCCTGTTTAACTCCAATAATTTTAAGATAGAAGCAAAATGTTTTTGTCTTTCACAGCGTGCAAATGAGTTGTTGCTTCTGTTTCTGGGAAGTCAGTCTAGGTAGTCCTGTCCTGGTCCCTTGTCTGATCACTGCTACAGATGGCAAAGAGGGTTAATCAAGGTACTTTGTGCAAAGAAGGCCCTGTAGGAGTCACAAAGACTAGTCAGCTCAAGCCCTGGCCCTGGAAACACTTAGAGTCCAGAAGAAGATAGGATTTAAATATAAATAACTCTAATATAAGGCAAACTTGTAAGCTTCATGAGAAGTACACAAATAAAAATAAATGCTTATTATACCATTGTGGGATATAAAAAACAGTTTCCTGTGATGTGGATATTGAAAATATTATGCCTGTCAAAAGATAAAGAAATCGAATCTCAGAGAAGTTAAGTTTTCCCAAATGCACAAAACCACTATCAGAGCTAAGATTCGAATAGGCCACCTGAGGTCTAGAGTGCTGCCTCTCTCCAAAGCATTTTGGCAAATTAATTTTTCTCTCCAATCAGGTGTCGAATGAATGGCACAGACAGTGTTTACTGAGTAAGTGGGACTTGAACACAGCCTTGAAGAATAGGTAGGATTTAGATAGGTTGGGGAAGAGGTAAGATAGATAGCCTAAGTAGGATGGATGACTTGAAGCAAAGGCAAGAAATCCTGAGCCCTGTTTGTGAGAGCAGTCTAGTCTGAATTGGGGCTGGTGGGGTTGGAGGGGGTCAGGGTTGGGGAAGCTTCTTGGAAATTTATCTTATGGTCAGTTAGTAGAAGTCCTCAAAAAAAACTAGGCTAAGAACTTAATTTTTTTTAATTTTGTTTTCTGTTATTTAAAAAAATTTATGCCTTGTTATTAATATATATTTTATTTCGTTAAATATTTCACAATTACATTTAAAAATTTTTAGATTCATTTTTTAAAAAAAACTGTTGAGTTCCAAATCTTCTTCTTCTCTCCTGCCCCTCCCCTAACCCTTGTGAAGACAAGCAAAATGATGTTGATTATACTTGTGAAGTCTTGTAAAACATTTCTGTGTTATCCACACACATACACACCAAGAAAAATTAAGTAAATGGAAAAAAGCATGCTTCAGTTTGCACTCAGAGTTCATCAGTTCTCTTTCTGGAGGTAAATAGCATTTTTCATCATGACTCTTTTGAAATTGTCTTGGACCATTGTATTGATCAGAATAGCCAAGTCATTCACAATTGATCATCCTGGTGTTACTGTGTACAGTGTTTTCCAGTTCTGCTCACTTCGCTCTCCATATCAATACATATAAGACTTTCCAAGTTTTTCTGAAATCATCCTGCTTGTCATTTCTTATAGCTCTATAGTATTCCATCACAATCACATACTACAATTTGTTCCACCATTCCCCTATTGATGGGCATCCCCTCAAATTCCAGTTCTTTGCCACCAGAAAAAGAGCTGCTATAAATATTTTTGTACATATAGATCATTTTTCTTTGATCTCTTTGGGCTGTGGACCTCTTAGCAGTATTACTGGGTCAAAAGGTGTGTAGTTTTACAGCCCTTTAGATAATAGTTTTAAATTGTTCTACAGAATTAGACCAATTCACAACTCCAGTTAGACCAGTTCACAACTAATGCACCATAATGCATTAGTATCCCAGTTTTTCCACATCCCCTCAGCATTTATCATTTTCCTTTTCTGTCCTGTTAGCTAATCTGAGATATGAGGTAGCACCTCAGAGTTGTTTTAATTTGTATTTCTCTAATCAATAGTGATTTAGAACATTTTTTCATGTGACAGTTGATAGCTTTTATTTCTTCTAAAAACTACCTGTTCCTATTCCTTGACCATTTGTCAATTGGAGAAATGGCTTTTATTTTGATAAATTTGGCTCAATTCCTTATATACTTGAGAAATAAGGCCTTTATCAGAGAAAATTGCTGTTAAATTTCCCCCCCCCCCCAGTTTCCTGCTTTCTTTTTAATTTTGGCTGCATTAGTTTTATTTGTGCAAAATTTTTTAAGTTTCATGTAAAGTTAATGGTTTTACTTCCTGTGATCCTGATTCCAGGATTCTGCTTCCAAAGACTCCTACCTCTCAAGTGAGAGGAGTAAATGCCATAGTTAGCTAGGACCAAAATTGATAATTAATTAATTGTAAACTGTAATTAATCTCAGTTTGTCTATAAAGCATATTTTTAGGCAATAGGGAACCATTGAGGATTTTTGATCAGGAGAGGTTACATAATTAAAGTGGTGTTTAGGAAAGTCACTAGAGATTCTTGTGTTTGGAGGGTAAGAACCTGGAAGCAACATTATCAGACTTGCAATACAAAAGACATTACTGCTAGCGAATAGAGCTCTAGGGGATTAGCTTACATTTATATAGGACTTTAAATTTCACAAAGCTCTTTATATAATCACATTAATTGACCCTAGAACTAGAAGACAGACTAGAGATCATCTAATTCAGCCCCTTTCCCAATTGCGTGATATTTTTACATCAGTCATTCTTTGCCCACTATTCTTACTATCTCCACCCAAATCCAGATAGACCAGGAGATAAAAGTTGCTCTAGGCAATCTAAGCAAATGATTTCCAAGGTAAGTTATTACTGCCACATTTTTTTTTTGCATAGATCCACTGGAATGATAATCATGCCCAAGGCCCACTGGAAGAAAGCATCAGGAAAGCTTTTGATCTTTGGCACCTTATCTCCAGTATCCCATTATTAAAGCATGAGACTATCGTAGAGGGAAGAGTTCTGGACATGGAGTTCAAAGCCCTGGGTTCTGATTCTGGTTCTGAGATGTTGTCCAAGTCATTTAAACTCCTTGAGCCTCAGTTTCCTCATACATAGAACAGGGCTAGTGATACCTGCAGTGCCTGCTCAGAGGATTGTGGGGAGGAGCAAATCAAATAATACATGTGAAATCATTTTGAAACATAAGGCTGTTATGACAGCAAAAATATAACATAGCAACAATATAAGTATATGTAATAAGACAGCATTTATATAGTACTTTATGGTTTTCAAAGCTCCTTACAAATATTATTTGATCCTTACAACAATCCTGAGAGGTAGGTGCTCTTAGTATCCTCATTTTACAATGGAGGAAACTGAGACAGACAGTAGTTAAGGTACTTGCCCAGGGTCACACACGTAGAAAGTGTCTAAGACCAGGTTTGAACTCAGACCTTCCTAATTCGGGTCCAGTGCTCTACCCACTGTACCACCTAGCTGCCTCTAAAGAGAAAGGTTGCTTCTCTACTGAGTGGCAATGGTGTTGTTCCATTAATTAAAGTAACAAGATTGTGTCCTTAATTAATTCTTCAATGACCTCATAGTTCTTCCGAGGCAAATACAGTTAGTTCTATTTGCAAATGGAGAAACTGGAATCCAGAGAAAGGACAAAGATCTATAGCATAAGATATGATATCATGTGGAGTCAAAGACAAGGAGACCTTTTATTTTTCCCTGTCTTGGCATAAGCAGCTCCATTTTGGAACTAGCTTCCATGTCAGTGTGGATTGAGCAAGCCACTGTGTTTGAATTCATTCCCATCCCACTTTGCTCTACAAGAAGAGTATTAAGTTATCCCAGAAAAGTGTAGGGGGAAAAAAGTTACTTTGCCCCTTCCTTGCAAGGTGAATTTTAGAGAAAACAAAGTTCTTTGTCCTGTTTTCAAGAACAGTTATAGATAGTTTTCAAAACACCATTGTTTTCCTTATGGTGTGAAATGTCTGCTCTCTGTTCAGTTTCAGGGTTGGGGGCCTGGTGTGCAGAACTCTGCAGTAGGCTCCTCTCCATAGTTGGATGTATGTGGAAAGACTACTGTTTCCTGTAGCTGTGTCTTTGAATAAACTCCTAAACTGTTATTCCAAATTGTTTTGTTGAGCCAGATGTTTTTATAATGACATCACTTTCCAGGTCTGCAGACATAGTTTTTTACATGCAGATACCCAGTGTGTAGCCATTTTATAATGGTTCAGATATGCTCTGTATGGCTTTACACCCATCTAGAAGCCATGCTTCTTTGTACTTTTCATGAACATCATCAATGAAAAACAAGGAAAGTAGCCTCTAAAGGAGTGTATTTCCATTGGACCTGCCTTCACTACTTGTTTTAAAAACTTTCTTTTTCCATCTATTTTCCTCCTAATGATGCTCCTTATGAAATGCTATCAGCACATAGAAGGAAATTCTGATTAATGAAAAAAATTAGCTTAAAAAAACCTTTATTCTTAAAGAATAAAAATCATCCAAAGAATGTTTTATGATGCTATCATTTTGATTCATCAGGAAAAGAAAACACATTTGGAATTTATTTCAGTTTTGGCCATAGTTTTGTTTTTGTTACTCGTTCTCTCTCTCTCTCTCTCTCTCTCTCTCTCTCTCTCTCTCTCTCTCTGTGTGTGTGTTTTTGGTGGGTTTTTTTTTGCTTTGCCTTTTATAAATTGTTATTTGGACTCTGATCTGATTGCTTGGTTTTCTTCTCCTTCCCTTTTAGTGGAAACCACATTTTCCAAGGTCTTGCTGCTGGCATAGCAGTAAATGAGAATGGAAGAGGACAGATAACAGGTATGAAAATAAACATGCTTTATTCCAGGGTGATAACTCCCAGGACAGTGCCCTATTTCATTTTGAAGTGACCAGGGCAACATATTCTTGAAGATATAGTTGGGTTCAGCAAACTCATCCCAGAATGTGGGTAATCACGGACCTTAAATTCTAATCCCATCTCCAGTATTCACAGCTCACATTTCTGTAGCACTTTGTAGGTTACAAATAAAGGTCACAACCACCCTACAGAGCTAGGAGTGCCAGCTTTAGCATTCTCATCTTATAGATAAGGGAACTGGGGCTCTGAGAGTTTCAATATTTGCCCAAGGTCACATGGCCCCTAAGTGTCAGATCCAGATTTAATTCTGGGCTCCTGGCGCCTAGTGCAGCATTCTTGCATCTCCAATTCTGCTAACGAGCTGCTAAGTAGGTATAGTTAACTAGTAGTTAGCTAGCTAACCAGTTATAGCTGCCTTTCCATCTGTATCCACACAATCATGTTAGTGAGAAGTCTTGGTTCTTTCACCTAATTATCCATGTGACCCTGGACAAGTAACTTAAATGCTCTGAGCCTCATCCATTTCCTCATCTTGAAACTAGGGTTGGGATTTAATTCCCTACCCCTTTTCCCCAGAGCACTAGGACTATTTTGAGGATCCAAAGGAAACAAATAAAATGGGGAATTTAATGATTAGATCAGATTCTCCTTTCCATATTACTTCCTAAATTTAGCAACAGTTGCCTTGTAAATGAGTAGGTTTTGTTTTTGTTTTGTTTTAATAAACTAATTAATACACCTAGCAAAGAAAGAAACAAGCCACATATATGTAATTTATAGAAGGTACATATTCTAATGAGGTTTATTGATGGATGCTCTTTGTAGGCTTATAGAAACTGTGTAGGAGTACTAATGATGGAATGCTGTGTTTGTTCTAAGTATTTTGGTAGATTTCCACTGTCTAAAGGACTCAATTTCTTATATTTGCTTAAGATGTGGAAATCAGTTAACTAGGTTGCAACAAAAATCTACTTCATTTGGGCTGAGATGTTAATTTGAAATTGTAATTTTGGAAATAGGGAAGGAACTTCCAAGAAATTTTGAAATGCAAAGGTGAACATAGGAATTTCTTTTGCTTAACTCTACACATTTGCTAAAAGGAATTTTCTTTCCCCCCCCCCCTTATTGGAGAGTAGAGTGTGTTATGGGAGAAGATAGGGCTAGAGATAGAGTAGCCAAAAAAGAAGGACAGCAAAGAAAAAGATGGTCATTGACACATTTTTTTAATGTACAGAAGAGATCAAAAGGAAGCTTAGAAAGACTCCCCAACCGGCAGGATAGCTTTGAAAATAATGTGTTGATTTTATTGCATATTTAGAAAAGAAAAGCAAACAGTACTTAGCAGAAATTCACAGTTTCATATGCAGTCTTTTTTTTTCCATTCCACTATATATATATAGAGAGAGAGATGGCCATTTATTTGGTGTTTGTTACATGTAGAATTCTTTAAAAAAAAAAAAAAAGATTATAGCTATAGGATGCCCAGAGGAAAAACTGTATGTAAGGCAAAATTTTTGCAAGCAATAAATTGTATAGGCAAGCAGGAAAACAGTAGTCCATCTCCATTATGAAAAGGGTTCTGGGAGCCAGACATCATGGAAATTTATTATCAATCATTGCAGTTTAGCCAACTCTAATATGAGTTGTTATGAGGAAAGTGTCTCGTCAGCCTTAAAAACACTACATAAAAAAGTGTGAGCTAGTAATGACAGCAGTACAATCATGCTCCTGATTGTCTTCTTCCCTAAAACCAGCTGAAAAGTTTTCAGTGAAAGGCGACTCAGGAAAAAAGTCTCCCGCCTGAGTCACAGTCAAGTAGACAAGCATTTAAATGAAATTGAATTTTAAACTGCTATTCTTTTCAATTAGATTTGTTTTAAAGAGTGGCGGTGATGTTGTTCTCAATATAGTCAGTACCTGTCAATTCCCTCCATCTCCGGTTGCTTTAGTGAGACCACAGCATTTATTGACAGCTGAGCTTCACGTTTTGTGCAGCCCTTCAGAGACTCAGAGAAAAATCAGGCAATTTCATCTTCCTTTGGTGTCCTTGACTTATTGTAAAGGCTGGCATCTGTGTAATTGGCTCAGACATTTAGCCATTGAAAGATCATCCTCCAGAGGACGGGTTCATAGATTAGATTTCTACTTCAGGCCAATTACTTCTGACCTGTTCCATGATCACAGGCTGAACACTTGTGGGGGCTGGGGGAGGAGGGGGATCAAGAGGGGAACTGGGCGAGACCACCTTGGGAAATCAGCCGCAGAGCTAGAAAAACAGGAGAGCTAATACTCTATTGACCATGTGTCAAAAGCATCATTGGCCCTTGTCAAGTCCAGGACGTGCCCCCTTTACAAGCCCTAAGAAGAGAAGATAAAACCTTTATCATGCCCAGAAAAGGATTCTTAGTCAATCTTCTGCTCTGTCTTACCTTAATTTCTCCACTATCCCAACCTCTTATCACTTTAGTTATTGGGTTTATTTTGGCTGCTGCTGGAATACTTTTATTCATTGTACAACAATATTATTATTAAGTGTGTCTGGATGACATCCAAGCTGTGTATTTTCCTCCCATCTCTGTTCTGCACTAATCATTTCCTAGCAACAGGACTGTTCTTCCCTCATTAATTCACTACTTCTCAGCACTTGTCAACTTCTCACTTCATTTTCTCTGCCCAAATTTCCTTACTTTTCAGAATATATATCAATGACTTTTAGACCTTCCCCTGCTGCCAGTTAATTCATAGACCCACCCCACATTTTACCCCTTCAGCTATGGTAGGGTCTTTCTACTTTGGTTTAACCTGGGCAAGTGGTACCTTCAGAGGAATAGATCTCTGAAGAGGGATGAAATTGTTGGCGGCTAATACAATCCTTTTCTGAGGTCTCTCTGTATTCTACTTAGCATAGCTCCCAGGCATACTAGCACAGGCCTAGGTATGAAGAGGTATGAAAGAATTTGTTGGCCCTCTACAGCAAGAGTTGGTTCTTAACTGGAGTCTATATACTTATTTTAAAATATGTATATTTTGATAACTGAAAGTCAATATAATTGGTTTCTTTTGTAATCCTATGTATTTTATTCTATACATTTAAAAATATTCTTCTAAGAAGGGATCCATAGGTTTCATCAGACTCTTGAAGGGTCAAAAAGGAAAGGAAGGGGGAAAAAGCATTAATTAAATACCTACTATGAGCCAGATAGTATTCTAAGCACTTTATAAATATTATCTCATTTGATCCTCATAAAAACCTGGGAGGTGGGTGCTATTATGATTCCTATTTTAGAAGTTAAATGACTTGCCCAGTTAAACACAGCTAGCAAAAATCTAAGGTCAAATTTGAACTCAGGTCTTCCTGACTCCAAGCTTAGTGCTCTAACCACTGTGTCATCTAGCTGCCTTGAACCCATGAGCTAAACAAAGGACCCAGCTGTAATGATAGTTAACGTTTTCAAAACACCACAGACTTGTTTCCCCCATTATAGAGGGTGTCCCAAAAGTATTAGTACAGTATTAAGTTTTAATAGCTGTATAGAGGGGGAAAGACAACAGTGTGATAATAACAGTAGAGAAGTTAATTATGAAAAACGCAGTGATAGTATTAAGTGTAATTAAAGTTAGTCATTGAATATGCAGCAGCCCTTTACTCAGATTTTCAGACTTGATGGCCAAAGTGGTTTAGAATGACAGAATTGTTGAATTTTAGAACAGGGAGGGACTTGAGAATAGGGTCTAATTGTACTTATTAAATTGTCCTAGTCCTTTCACATGATACGACTTTTTAAAGCCTTCCTTATTCTCATTAAAAGAAAATTTAGAAACATGGGATTATACTAAAAATTGCATTGTTTTCTCTGTGTTCTGCCTCCAAAAACCCGACTCAACTAGTTCTTTAGAAATTGCAATGAGAGAAAATGCTCATTAGCAAAGAGAAGACAATAATAGAGTAAGACACCAGAAGTAATTTATTTTTTAGTCCAACAGACATAATGACTCTCAAAAACAATATAACTGCCTGTTTTTACTGGATCTGTTTGCCATGGGACCTATTACAGTTCCCTACTCTGCCCTCCACCTTTTCTCTGGCCTTTGGTTATAGAAGAGGTTCTCTGAACCTTCTATTCAAGTCAAGACTTTAAAATGAGGGGATGGATCACACACTTAAACTTTTTTATGTCTTGGACCCCTTTAGCAGTCTGATCAAGCCTTCTCAGAATAATAGTAATAGATATTTTATTATCATGCTTTGTATATGTGTAAAGTTAGCATAACAGAACCCCAGAACTTAAAGGGAACTCAGAGACCATGTAGTCTAAAATTAATTTTATAGCTGAGGGAACTAAGGCACAGATGGGCGAGGATAAGTCCAGAGGATCTATGATAACTATGTATTTGACTAGATTAAAAATAGATTGCATTGGCAAGACTTCTGAATCCCCTTTTCTCATTCTCATTCCTATTATCTACTTTTCAACCTAGAACCATATGATTATTGTATTAAGTCAGTCGATATTTGTTCTTTCTCTTGAACTGAGACACAAGCTTTCTACATAGGAATAATTTAGAAACCTCTGTAGGATTGATTCTACACTCTGCTTCCTTTCCCAAGGCCAGCCTGATTATGGTTATTTAAGCCAGATGCTGAATACATATAACCAACTCTTAATTAGCTTCAGCTAATTATCCACTCTGTGCTTCATCATGCCCTCATTTCTCTCTGTTCTTCTTTCTGTTATTTCATTGTTTGTTAAAATTTCATCAGAGAGGAATTGAGATAGCCATATTTGTTCCTTATGGTCTGTTCTGGTAAAGTAGTCCTTCAAATAGTGGTTTCCAATGTGGCTTTGGAATGATTTGTGGATTTCATTTCTCATGCCATTCACTTACTACCATGCTGTCTTGCTACCACCAAGAATTAAACATTTGGTGTTTTTCAGTCGTTCAGTTGTGTCCAACTCTTTGTGACCCTGTGGACCAGACTGTCCATGGTGTTTTCTTGGCAGAGATGCTAGAGTGGAGTGCTATTTCCTTCTCCAGGACCTCTATAGGATCACTGATTTTCCAGACATATTTGTGTCCAGAATCTTTTGTGGCTACATCATAAACGGACAAGGCCATGCTACAATAACCGTTCATTTGGACGAGGGGTTCTTAAGTGGTTTTGGGGTGTCCTGGACCCCTTTAGCAGTCTGGTGAAATCTATGGTCACCTTTTTAGAATAATAATGATTATGATAATAATCACCAACACAGTTACAGCTACACTGTGCTATGACTAACTGACAGACTTGGCTCTTCTCAGCAATGCAGGGATCTAAGACAACTCCAAAAGGCTCATGATGGAACATGCTGTCCACATCCAGAGAAAGAATTACAGAGTCTGAATGCAGATCGAAGCATACTATTTGCTCTCTCTCTCTTTTGTTTTGTTTCTTCTTTCTTGTGGTTTATTCCATTGGTTCTAATTCTTCTTTACAACATGACTAATGTGAAAATATGTTTAATAGGAATGTATATGTAGAGCCTATATCAGACTACACGCCTTCTTGGGGAGGGGGAAAAATGTAAAACTCAAAAGCTTGTGGAACTGCATGTTGTAAACTAAAAATAAATGATTTTTTTAGAAAAGAAAAAAATAATCACCAGCATTTATGTGAGATAATTAATATGTGTAAGGCAGTATGTGTATAATATTTGTCTAGCACTTAGCACAGTGTCTGACACATAGTAGTTGCTATGTAAATGCTAGCTATTATCATTATTACATAACATTTCAAAGTTTGCAAAATGCATTATGAATATTTTCTCGTTTATCCTCACAACAGCCTTTGGAAGTAGGTATTATCCCCATTTTACAGATGAAAGAGCTGAGGCAGATAGAAATTAAAAGACTCACTCAGGGTTATCTGCTCTAGTTTCCTTTCCTAGGGCAGAGACTAGCTCAGGAAATCTAGCAGTCTCAAAATTTCTCCATTAAGTCATCCCTGGTCCCATTAGTCAGAAGTGATCTCTCCCTCCTCTGAATTCCCATATCACTGTTTGCCCTTCGTGTATCACTCTGAGCTTCCACCTTATATAACATTAATTTGTGTGTATGTCAGATCTTCCCTCCTAAACTGTAAACTCCTGGAAATCAATTTTTGTATCACTCAAAGTATCTACCTAACCTAGTATCTTATACATAATAGGTACTGGAGAAATATTTAATAAATAAATCTCCTGACATAGCCTATGGAGTTTGCAAAAGGATTGCATTGCTCTCATTTTCCAGATGGAGGAACTGAGATAATGAGAGGTGCCTTTGGATACTCAGTGACAGTTTGGATACTGCCCTTTAGTCTGGAGAGGGTCCTGGAAATAACCTTCCCCTGTACCATTCTTTTTTTAAGTTAAATTTTGCTGATATATTTTGTTTATACATCACACAAATTTCCTCTCGTATTTCTCCCTCACCCCCTTCTCAAACAGCCATCCCATACAAAAGCATTCCCTATAACTATCATTCTTAGTCTTATAATTCATCTGTGCTTAAGTTCAGTGTATTTTACTGTAATATTGGTATTCAGAGTTGGGAAATTCCGACTGAGTACCTAGTGAGCCTGGAGAGTGAATCATCTGCTACTTAGATTCACTCCATGTTCTATTCCTCGCTTAATTGTTAGTCCCCAAGGCCCATAATCAGACTGCATAGCTATAGAAAATTCAAATTATTCATGTGGTCATCTCCCCAAGTAGATTCTAAACTTCTTAAATGCAAAAATTGTGCTTTATGAATCTTTTTATTTTCTAGGACTTAACATAGTTTTCTACATGTAACAACTATTTAATAAATGCTTATTAAATTTAATATAATTTCCTGCTATAGAGAGCTATATATGAGAGCTTCTGCACATCCCCACCCTTCCCCACCTCCCAGCCTAGATCCAAAGAATCATCCTGCAGATGAGCTTTGCAAGTCTTTCCCAGCCAGTATGCTCATGTGAAAACACAACTAAAACAAAAATGCCTAGGTATAATCATAATATATAATGTTTAATGCCTTGATAGAACCATACTCAGAGTAGAACAACACATTCTGTGTCCCTCTGTCTTCCCCATTAGTATACACAAGACAACTTGGAGAACCTTGCTTCCTGTCAGAAACGGTTCTTGGTGGATGGGCAGAGCAGATAATGGGAAAAGAGAAGATCCTGGAGTGCCTCATTTACCCTGCATTTCCTTCTATGGCATCACATGTTGAATTGCAGTCTTTTTGAAGTCTGATTCCCAGTGCTATTTTCCTGTTCATTTGGAAGTTAGATCTTTTGAGGCCTTATGACAGATTAATTTTGCTTAGCTAATTTCTTTTCTACTTCTCACTTTAGAAAACGTTATACGTGAAAATCACTGGGGTGGTGCAGATATTCGCCGAGGAGGTGACCCTGTTCTCAGAAGCAACCTCATCTGCTTTGGCTATTCCGATGGCGTGGTTGTAGGAGAACAGGGAAAAGGACTAATTGAAGGAAATACCATATATGGTAAGAAAAAAGTTTTTTAATGAGCTACAATAGCGTCTGCCCAGGGGTACGCTGATAAATGCTTAACAACCGGCTCTCTTAAAAAAAAATGTGCGAATGACACACTTTTGACTTAAAATTTTTTTTCCAATTACATGTTAAAACAATTTTTTACTTTTTTTTTTAAGTTTTGAGTTCCCAATTCTATTCCCCCTTCTTCTCTGTCTTCTCCCCTCCCTGAGAGAGTAAGCAATCAGATAAAGGTTATATGTTTATAGCTAGGAAACTTGAAAGTTAGTTTTTAAGTCATTTGCACAGATCTGTTCAACATTTATTTTCACTACTGATTAGTGCCTCCTGGTTGAGTGGCAGGAAGGATATGAGGGGGGAGAAAGAGGGAGACAGAGAGAAGAGAAAGAGGGAACGAAGGAAAGAAGGGAGGGAGGAAAGGAAAAGAAAGGAAAGGAAAGGAAAGGAAGAAAGAAAGAAAGAAAGAAAGAAAGAAAGAAAGAAAGAAAGAAAGAAAGAAAGAAAGAAAGAAAGAAAGAAAGAAAGAAAGAAAGAAAGAAAGAAAGAAAGAAAGAAAGAAAAAGAAAGAAAGAAAGAAAGAAAAAGAAAGAAAGAAAGAAAGAAAGAAAGAAAAGAAAAGAGAAAAGAAAAAGAGAAAGGAAGGAAGAAAAAGAAAGAAAGAAAAAAACTTCTATAAGAAAATGTTTCCGTATGAGGGGATGTGGGGATGAAGAAGAGTCTTAAAGTGTATCGTAAAGTAGTTTGAGTGTGATTGAAGCCCTGACCAGCACAGTGTGGTTGTGAATCACAGTTGGGTTTTTTTATATTTTTAACTTTTAGTTTTGTTTTCTAAAAACAAAATGAAGTTACTGAAGAAAAAAAAAAGGCTTCCTAAACCTGCTTTTCATTCAGATATTGTGAGCAGAGAAGAGGAAGATTAGACATAACTAAAGAGCACAGAGAGCATCAAGCATCACCTGTTTGATTTCAGGGCCACAGTGATGTCTGCAGGGGTACATGACTAACTCGCCACAGTGTCTGGCAGAATCTCTGCTGGGAATTGTTGGGCTGGGTGAAAAAATCTGGCTGTGTAACTTAAAAGAGCTTTTTCTTAAATCCCTATTCAGGCTGATAGTTCAAAACCTAGCTTTTAATAACCAGCAAAAGGATTACAGAATGATGCCATTGCAGCACTTGCAATTGCAAAGTGGTTTCTACTTTCCAGCACATACTGCTATTTTAGCTTTTCAAAAAACTTATGAGATAGGCTGTATAGGTATTATTTCCCCCATTTACAGATGAAGAAATCAAAGATTTGCATTTCTTTTCCTGGAAAAGGCCTGTATACAAATGTAGAATTGTCTTCAGGCTCAGAAACATAGGATCTTAAAACTGGAAGAGACCATACAAGTCATGTAGCTCAGTCTTCCTTATTTGGAAGATGTGGAACAGATTGGTACAAAATTCTAGTCCTGACTTTGCCACTAACTATCTCCATGTGACCTTAGGCAGCTCATTAACTCTCAATTCTGTCATTTATAAATTGGGACCGAAATAGTTACCATATCATACCCCCAGGCATAATGAAAATAAAAATGGGAGCCTGTATATACATATATAATATATGTGTATACATATGTATATTCATGTACATGTGTGTATACATGTATATGTACATGTGTGTACATGTACGTATGTTTGTGTACTGTGTCTATGTATGCATGTGTATATATACACATATACATTTTAGAAAGTGGAAATGCTATTTAAATATAAGATCTCATTTTTATTAAAAGTGATATTTCAGATGTTTAATGCTCATCTCTTACAAAGTTGTGAGCAGTTATTTTACTAGAGAAGGAAAAACATAGTAGCTGCAGAAGCAGCTGCTTATTCCCCTCTTCCTTGTCTTTCACAAATCAGAATGAATTTGAGGCTCCTATAATTCCATTTTATTCAGTTCTATTTAAAACAAGCACACCCTAGCTTTCAAAGTCCCATACATTATGATACCTCTGCGTGCATCCCAGAACAGATGGAGAAATGAAAAGGAATAGAAATTACAAGATCTGCGGCAGAAGAGGAAGAGCTGACTCACTGAATGTTTGACTTTCTGTGTTGGCAGAAAAGCTCGGGGGCCCTGTTGGGAGCTTTTGGCATCTCATGGGAAGCTAAAATGAGATTTAAAAAAAGATTTTACACCCTCAAATGAGGAGCAACTGGAAGGAAGGAAGGAAGGAAGGAAGGAAGGAAGGAAGGAAGGAAGGAAGGAAGGAAGGAAGGAAGGAAGGAGGAAGGAAGGAGGAAGGAAGGAGGAAGGAAGGAAGGAAGGAAGGAAGGAAGGAAGGAAGGAAGGAAGGAAGGAAGGAAGGAAGGAAGGAAGGAAGTCTGTTTTAAGTTTAAATCAGAAAGCTATTTACCTGGATCATATTATCATAACTTTCCATAGAAAGAATTTCACTGAGCATAATGTTACACCTTCAACACAGCCGGTGTGGGAAATTGTTGTGTTTAACTATGTATATTTATTAGAAGAGCTATGTTTTTCTTTCTTTCCTTTTTTTTTCATTGGAGGGGTTGGGTAGGAAGACAAGAAGTAACAAAAAAAATGAATCTTAGATTGAGAAACTAGAAGGGAACCTTAAAAGTTATCTAGTCCTACTCTGCCATTTTATAGATGAGAAAACTGAGGCCCCAAGAAGTTAAGTGACTTACCCAAGTTCTGCCAAGTAACGGCAGAGCTTGGAATTAAGTCCAGGGCCTCTGATCAGATTTTCTTTCTATTGCACCATGTCAGATTACGTGGACAATGCCACTTGCATAAGGATCCATATAATAAATTCCTTTGTGAGTTCAGTGCTAGGAAATAGTTTGTTCAGATGAACTTAAATATACTTCTCTTTATCAGACAATAAGAACTTTTGGCCTTAACTATCAAGAAACTCAGCTATGCTAAACTCATTGATTAGTTCAGGCATCTGGTAACATCTGTTTCTCTGCTCCTTCACCTTCCCCTTGACTAGTTTTTTATTCTGTTTTTATTTTTGTAATTTTGTCTTGTTTAATTTTCTGATACTTCAGTACATAGGTTCACTGATGGAGGCTTCTCTCTCCATTGTCTCAGTTCACAGACCATTTGTATCTTCTTATCCTGGGTAGTTCTTGTCCATATCCTACCTGTGGTTCATAGCCTTTCCTCTAGGAGGTCTTTAACGATTCATATATATGCAAGAGTCTGCTTACTGTCAGGAAGCAATGATTTTGTTTGTAAGAGGCACAGAAAAGTTCTTCAAATTTTCTTGGGCCTTAGTTTCTTCATCTGTAAAATGAAATTCCTAAGGTCCGCCCCAGTCTACATTTCTGTGGATTATTTACCTTTCCCAGTAGTATGATAATAAATGTTTAACAACCGGCTCTCCAGAAAAAAAAGCCTACCCAAAATGCATTTTTAAGCTTAAGCTGTGTTATTGACATTTCATCTATCGCTTTCTTAAGTCTGGGAAATCAACCAAATAATAAATCACACCCTGATGTGTAGTGTCTGCCAATTTCCAAAGTATAAATGTACACACTGAAAGTTAAATAATCATCTTTCTCAGTCTGGCATGAGCCGGCTCTAACACACAACTGTATGCAGGTACCTCCAGGGTATCTCTGGATAGATTTCAGAGATCTGTCAACTAATTTTTTTAATATTTTGATAACTGTTTCAATATAATTGTTTCCTTTGTAATTCTATATGTCTTATGCATTTAAAAACACTGTTCTGAGAAGCGATCCAGAGGCTTTGCCACACTGTCAGAGGGGCCATGGTGCAAAAAAGTTTAAGAGCCTCTACCCTAGAATCCTGTCTCTCCTCTTCCTCACTTCTGCCTGTAACCTCTAGATCCTTTGGAGGACTAAGATGTGGTACAATGCTCCATTCATTTCCATGTGATTTTGTCTGTCCTAGGTAATAAAGGTTGTGGCATGTGGATCATGTCCTCAAGCCTCCCCCACATCACAGCCAACCAGATTGCCCACAACAGCATCTATGGGGTAGCTGTGTTTTGTCAGAAGGATGATGCTAATGATTACCTCATTAACCAAGAAGGCAATGAAAATTTCAATGATGAAGGTGAAGCTTCCAACTGGGAAAATGAACTAGATGGTGAAGATGACCACTTCCCCACCCGGTGGCCAATCAGCGTGGCACTCATTGAATCTAACAGTATTAACCACAATGGAGGTGAGTGTAGCTCTCACATGGTGCCCTAAAACCCTAAGACTGCGAAGAAGTGGCATTTACAGTCCCATTTGTCAGACTCCTTGTGACCCCTTTGGAGTTTTCTTGGCAGAGATACCAGAGTGGTTTGCCATTTCCTTCTCCAGCTCCTTTTATAGATGAGGAACCAACAGGGTAAAGTGACTTACCCAGGGTCACATAGTTAGTAAGTGTCCGAGGCCAGATTTGGACTCAGGAAGATGAGTCTTCCAGACTTCAGGCCCTGTACTAAATCCATATATACAAATAAATCGAATACAAGGTAAAATGAGGATGAAGAGAGCAATAAAAACTGGGTTGGCAGGGAGGGGAAATCAGAGAAGGCCTCACAGAGGAGGTGACACCAGATCTGAACTGTAAAGGAAGCCAAGAATTCTGAGAGTTAGAAGTGAGCAGGAAGTATCCTCTAGGCATGGCAGATGACCTGTGGGAATAGGTGGGCATGAACGTCAGAGGGTCAAATTCAAGGAAGACTTAATAGTCTGTTTTGTTTGGAACCTGGAATTCACGATGGGGAGTAGCATGAAAAAAAAACAGTAGAAAAGAAGGTAGGAACCAGATTTGTGGAGTGTTGAAAATTCCAATGGAAGAAAGAGTTTGCGTTTCATCCTCAAATACTGGGGAGGCTCTGTAGGCCTTTGAGCCATGGAGTGATGTGCCTGGACCTGTGCTTCAGGAAGATGATTCTGTCTGTGGTATGCAGGGTGGATTGAAGAGGAGAGAGACTAGAGCAGGGTAACTTCATTTGTGTCACAGACCCCTTTGGCAGTCTGGGGAAGCCTGTGTACCTCTACTCAAAATAATGTGGTTTTTTAAAAAATAATTCTTTATTGAAGAAAATGCTTATTTTCATCCAGAGGTTAGTGAAAATAAAGATATATTTTTTTTCCATTCAAGTCCACAAGACCCTCCCCACTCCTCCCTCCAGCTTAAGGCAAGGAGACCAAGGAGGAAGCCAGCACAGTAGCCTAGGCAAGAGGTGGTGAGGGCTCAAAGCCACGTGAACAGGAGGACAGGATTTGTGTGAAAGGAGCTGAGAGGGGCTGTGAAGGTCATCTAGGCCAACTCTTTCATTTTCTGGAGGAAGAGACTGAGGCCCAGAGAAAGACACTGGAATCTGAGTTATACTTAAAAAAACAAACCAACAAAAAAACCATACTTGCAGTGTTTGGATCATTGCTGGCATCCTGTTTGATGAACATGTCCCCTGTGGACAGATGAGGCTGCTTCATTGGCCTCAGTTCATCAAATTAGCTTCTGTTCCCAGCTCTCCAGCCTATTGGAGAGCCAGTGTTCCAGGATGATCGGGAACAGCCATCTGATAATTACGGTAATTGAAAGGGTGGGCGATTGATTGGGAACTGTTTTTGTATGATTTGGTCCAACCTTGTTTGGGAATGATCATTGAGGACCTTGTGGCATCATCCTAACTGATATATTCTAGCTGTGCCTCCCCTTCTGCTATACTTAGGCTTGCTTATTTGGCATTATATTCATGTTAAAAAATAAGTATAAAATTGGAGGGAAAGCCACAACCTAGCATTTATATAGCACTTTAAGGTTTACAAAACACTTTATAAATATTTCTTATTGGAGCCTCACAGCAATCCTGGGAAGCAGGTAAAACGATGATCCCCATTTTATGGATGAGGAAACTGAGGTAAATAGAAGTTGTGATTTCCCCAGCATCCCACAGCTACTAAGTTCCCAAGGAAGGATTTGGACTGAGGTCTTCCTGACTGCAGGTCCAATGCTCTCTCCATTGAGCCACCTTACAGTATTCTGACCTTATTGCATATTTAAAGCATTTGTTCCTTGCTATTTGTGGAAGGCTCAATTTGTATACTATATTTAGAACTGTACAGACTGAGCTTCAAAACATGTTGACTTTTAACCTTTTAGGCTAGGAGAAGGCTCACTCCTGCACGACCCCATGATGCACTTGAATATTTTTCTCTCCTCTAGCTGCCGGGCTATACATCAAGAGCAATGAGGCACTGAACGTTATTGCCAACGTTATCCACGCCAACCAGGAGAGTGGGTTGGCCGTGTTGCAGAGCACCCAGCTTACCCGGATCGCCAACAACAGCATCTCCTGCAACCATCTTGGCGGGGTCCTCGTAGAGTCAGAGTGCAGGGTCGAGCTTCGTGGAAACGGCATCTATGACAACAGAGGCCCTGGTGTATCCTCCAAGGGAGATGGGACCATCCTAGAGAATGACATCATTGGCAACCAGGGCTGTGGGCTACAGTTACTGCAGGCAGCAAACATGAAGGTATGTGTCTCCTCCCTTTGCCAAGGCATCTTCTGATGCTGGGTTCTCATTCCGTGAGTAGGTGAAGCTGTACTTATATAACAGGAAGGACAGTGACAAGAGACCTCTTCTCAACGAAAACCACAGACTCACCAGATAGGATGAAGAGAAGTCTTCTCCCAAACCTTTCTTTTTCTTTTTTCATTTTCTGGTCTTGGGCTTTTTATTTTGTGTTTCATTATCTTCCTATCTTTCTTCTTTGATTATCTCCAGTTTATCCTGTTTATAGTCTTGCTTATACATAGTTGTTTGCATCTAGTTTTTCCCATTAAACTGTAAACTCCTCCTCCCGAACTTTTCAATAAATAGCCTTAGCCCCAGCTCACGACTGGGAATTGATGGATTGTGGTAGAGGTGGCGAGAAGGGGGAAAAGGCCTGGACACAGGTGAAGGGCATGCAGACTTTGGACTCTGGGAGTGAGTGTGCTCCCTGGCTCCCTCTGTCTCTTGGCAGGCCTCCCGCTAGGCAGGGGTGAGGCCTGTGAGGTTACAGACAGTAAATAGCTCTTCAGGGCTCAGGTCAGGCATCACCCCTCCTGCTAGGCCTTCCCTGATTCTCCCTTTCCCCTTTTCATCTTCAGTTTTTTACTGTTCTCTTCCCCCTAGATTTATCTGAAAGCTGAAAGGCTCCACCCTGCATAGTGGGTGGGAGGCCTGTCAAGAGACTCCGAGAGTGTGACAGTCACTGATGTTCATGTGCCTTTCCCCTGGGCCCAGTGTGGCACCCCTTGTGGCCACCCTTCTCAGAACACAGGCAGGAGTAGAGTTCTCCCCAGCAGTCTTCACCTCAGCTGGAGCTTCTCTCCCTCCCTAGTGCCTGCCAGCTGTGGAAGCACACCCTGATCCAAGCCCAGAAGAAACCAGGCAGACTAATTTTTGTGTGTACCTTTAAGGCCCTCTGCTGAAGGCCTTTTCCAAAACCTCATAGTGAGGTGCCCATAGAGAGCACCTTGGTTTTTTAAAGGCCTCACCAGCAGAAGTGAATCTCTATCAGATCTTACCAAGCTGTGAAAGGTTTTTGGTGTGGTCAGGGAAGGACTGTATCTGTCATCCAATGACCAGCTCAGTTCAGAACGTCCCCAAATTGACCACATGGGCGATCCCCAGGAATTTACTTTTTTTGGCCATAGCAGCTCATCTTAGGTATAGAGATGAGTTGGGATATCTGTCAGTAGGAAGAGGACTCACCCTTGTGAGACCATGAATCCTTGAAGTATTTAAGTAAGAAGTCTTTAAGACATTTAAAGACCTAAAACATATTAAAAAACAAAGAGCTTTCTAAAAATAATACAATTATAGGTTTAGAGCAGAAAGAGGCCTCAGAGGCCATCAGTTCCAACCCTCTCATTTCACAAATGAAGAGACAAAGAAGTCAAGTGACTTGCCCAGTGCCATATAGCTAGTATATATCTAAAGCAGCATTTGAATTCAGGTGTTCCTGATTCTAAGTCCATCACCTCTACACTACACCATGCTGACCCTCCAAAGAGCTCCCCTCCCAGGTTCCACTGAGAGCATAAAATTAGTTACTCATGGGTAGCTGAGCTAATATAATAAAAATGACAATTCTACCTAAATTAATTTACTTATTTAGTGCTATACCAATCAAAATACAAAAAATTATTTTATAGAGCTAGAAAAAATAATTCATTTGGAAGGACAAAAGGTCTAGAATATTAAGGGAATTAATGAAAACAATTGCTAGGGAAGGTGGCCTAGCCATACCAGATCTAAAACTGTACTATAAAGTAGCAGTCATCAAAACTACTTGGTACTGGCTAAGAAACAGAGTAATGGTTTAGTGGAATAGGTTAGGTACATAAGGCACAGTAGTCAATGACTATAGAGTAATCTACTATTTGATAAATCCAAAGACTCCACCTTCTGGGATAAGAACTCACTATTTGACAAAACCTGCTGAAAAAAGTGGAAAACGGCATGGCAGAAACCAGGCATAGACCAACATCTTACACAGTATACCAAGATAAGGTCAAAATGGGCACACAATTTAAATATACAGGGTGAAACTATAAGTAAATTAGGAGAGCAAGGAATAGCTTACCTGTCAAATCTATGGAAAAGGGAAGAATTTATGACCAAACAAGAGATAGAGAACATTATGAAATGCAAAATGGATAATTTTGATTACATTAAATTAAAAAAGTTTTCCACAAACAAAGCCAATGCAACCAAGATCAGAAGGAAAGCAGAAAGTTGGGAAACAATTTTTACAGCCAGTGTCTCTGAAAAAGGTCTCGTTTGTAAAATATATAGAGAACTGAGTCAGATTTATAAGAATACAAGTCATTCCCCAGTTGATAAGTGGTTAAAGGATATGAACAGTTTTCTGATGAAGAAATCAAAGCTATCTATAGTTATATGAAAAAAATGCTCTAAAAATGTTCTAAATCACTATTAATAGAAAAATGTGGATTGAAACAACTCCGAGGTGCCACATCACACCTATCAGATTGGCTAACGTGACAAAACAGGAAAGTGATAAATGCTGGAGAAGATGTGGGAAAATTGGAACACTAATGCATTGTTGGTAGAGTTGTGAACAGATCCAACCATTCTGGAGAGCAATTTGGAACTATGCCCAGAGGACTATAAAACTGTGCATACCCTTTGATCCGGCAATACCACCACTAGGTCTGTATTCCAGAGAGATCATAGACAAGGGAAAATGACCCACAAGTACAAAAATATTTATAGCGGCTCTTCTTGTGGTGGCAGAGAATTGGAAATCGAGGGGATGCCCATCAATTGGGGAATGGCTGAACAAGTGGTGGTATATGATTGTAATGGAATACTATGGAATACACAAGAAATAGTGAGCAGGTGGATTCCAGAAAAAGCTGGAAAGACTTACCAGAACTGATGCTGAGTGAAGTGAGCAGAACCAGGAGAACTTCACAGTACGCAGTAACAGCCGCATTGTGTGATGACCAACTTTGATAGACTTAGCTCTTCTCAGCAATGCAAGGATCTAAGACAGCTCCAAAATGATGGAAAATGCTGTCCACATCCAGAGAAAGTCTCTTTTTTTAAATTGTTTTTTCTTTCTTGTGGTCTTTCTCTTTTGCTCCGATTCTCCTTTTACAACATGACTAATGTGGAAATATGTTTAATATGATTGTACATATGTAGCCTATATCAGATGCCATCTTGGGGAGGGAGGAAGGGAAGGAGGGCAGAAAAATTTAGGACTCAAAATCTTATAGAAGTGAATGCTGAAAACTAAAAATAAATAAAGAAAAAGAAGAGCATAGAGAACTGGCTTAAGTGAGCAGGATGGATTCAGGGAGAGCATCAGAAGTAGTCTCAGGAATTGCCTCATAGCAGCATCCAGAAAGAGGCTTGGGTGTGAAATTCCGCAGCCACCCCCTTACCCTTCCCTGAACCGTGCCCCTGGGGCCACAATGGCCTGAGTTGACCTCCTGGGCCTGGCTAAGTAGCTTTGCTTTCCTACCTGTCATGTTTATGTGGTTTGAACTTTTGGTTGTTTCCTCAGATCACCAAAAACAGGATCCACTCCTTCCGTGACTATGGAATTGTAATGCTTGACCACGTCAAAGGCCTGGTGCAGGAAAATATGATCTTTCAAGGGAAGACCAAAAAGACCATTTTGCAGCAAGTTTCTAATCTTGAAGACTGTTTAGTTCAAAACAACAAGCTTTTGGCTTTCAAGAAGTAAGTCATTGCCACTTTCTGTTGGCCTAGACAGAAGCTAGTATGAGCAGCTTTAATTCTCAGCAGAGAGGAGAGTGAGGCATATATGGCCAATGAGTTGATTTGTCTTCTTAAGTACACAAAGTAAGTGATGTGTTTAAAAGAAAAAAAACACTATCAAGTAAAACCTTTTTCAGCAGTTTTTAGGTCACACTTGGAACTGGAGCCATTAGTTACATAATAGAAGAGTTCAGCTGTTTGGGTTTTTTTTTTTTTTGCTCTTGTTTTTTAAAGAGGAAAGAAGAAAAGTTGGCACCAGTGTGTTTGCCTTCCTGATGAGAGTTGTGATCCATAAATTGTTATATAGGTCAAACAAGATTGATCACATGTGGAAAGCAATATATAAATGTGAGGCATTATGATTTTTTTTTTTACTGGACTTAGGATTTCAGCAGTTTGAGTCTAACCCAGTGAGGATTTATCTTCCTCTAACAATGCATATCTGTAGCTTCTCTGTAACTTAGTCTTAGAGAGTTTTAGAGAGCCTAGGACACCAAAAAGTTGAGTGACTTACCCAGGGTCACTGCCAACCTGTGTGAGAATTGGGATTTGAATCCAGTGCTATTCTATCACCATACTGTCTCTTATAAGCTCATCATCATCCTCTAATTATCCTTTTTGATGGGATCCAGATAGAAACAGTTCTGGGACAAGTCACTATCTTTTTTAAAAACCATATATATTACTTGTTTTTAACATTCAGTTTTCCAAAATTTTGAGTTTCAAATTCCCTCCCCAAGTCACTGTCTTGACATTATTTCGTATTTAATGTTCTACAGTGTTCTGGGCTAGGGCAGCTGGGTGGTGCAGTGCTTAGATTGTGGGGCCTGGAGTTGGGAAGACTCATTTTCCTGAGTTCTAGATCCGGTCTCAAGACACTTAACCAGCTGTGTGACCCTGAACATGTCACTTAACTCGGCCTCATTTTCCTCATCTATAAAATAAGCCAGAGAAAGAAATGGCAAATTGCTTCATCATCTTTGCCAAGAAAGCCCCAAATGGGGCCACGAAGAGTCAGACACAACTGAAATGACTGAACAACAAGCATTGGGGGCTGGGCCTTACTAGGGCTAGTCACGTGGTCTTAGAATGAAACAAGAAACTCCTAGATCATTCAAACAAAAGGAAATTTCCCTAACCCCTAGCAGAAGAAAGATATTCAACAAGGATGTGTATCCAAGACATCTGAATTGGTTCAGCAAAGGTCCGCTGCGTCTGAGTTGCCATCTGTGGTACACTAACCAAGCCTCAGAGCCTACTTGAAGCCCTTCATGCCATTTTTGTATCAGGTGGTCAGCAAATGGGGTTAACAGCCCAAACTGTTATATGATATAATCCTCCTGAGCCTTTCATGTCTCAAAGATGGTTTCATTCTCTTTTAAGGAAAAGCTAGAACCTGTGTGAGGGTTGGAAGTTAAGATACTGCTCCCAGCACATTTGGATTATTGCACCAATGCATACAATAACGGCTCTTTGTGGCTGAACAGCAGTATTAGTTAGGGTTTAGGCTCATCCTTGGGAGGCTCACTGAAGCCATCCTCACTGCAACTTCAGTAGCAAACAGAACAATAGGGATGTGTATTTTAATTGGGATCTCTTCTGAAAGCTTTTCATTTCTGGTGCTTAAAGATGATGGACATATGGTACGGTGACATTCCTGTCATTCTTAGCCTCAGTGGCAACCAGGGTAACCCTAGAGGTCTCAAGGGTTATGCCGGTGGCGATCCTGCCTCTGGCATGGCCCACCATAGACCTGGTGATGGACTGCACTGATTGTCTGTTACCTAAGCCACGTTCAGAGAGGCTTTTCCCCAAGTTAGCCCCCAATTTATGAATTTTGAAATCACATCCTGCATGATTGCAGAAGCTGCCCACCCGGATGAAATGCCAGGTCAGAGAATTTTTCTAAGACGCAGGGCAGTACACCAACTGACTCTAGGCGTACAAGGAGGCAAACTAGTCATATCCCCTTAGTTTCTCCTTATTGTTTATCTTTTCTCTGTCTTTATGCTTTTGTGGCAAGTTACCTCAACTCTGCAGGCCTCAGTTTCCTCATGTGTAAAATTAAAGGATAAACTAGATGCAATCTAAGATTCCTTCCAGCTCTACATCTATGATCTGATGGCTTTTCCTATGTACTTATAATTTATATTATAGTTATCTGTAGGCTTATCTTACTCCCTTTAAAAATAGTAAATAGTAACTGTTTCTCTTTTGGCCAGGAACCCTGAGGATCTTCCCCTCCCAGTTTGATTTTCTTTTTTTTAATTAAAGGGGCCATCCCTTGATTAAAGAGGCCTATTCACTGACTGGGCATTACCTCACTCAAAGTGAGAACCTGAAAAAGCCTGAGCCTAAAAGGGCCAGGGTCTCCGATTGCATGCTGGTCCATCTCTAGTCATCCTGATGAATATCAGGCCACTGGGTCCAGATGGCTCTGGAGGAGAAAATGAGGCTGGTGACCTTGCACAGCCCCCTCACTCAAATCAAAGTCAACTGCGAGTCATGTCATCCTCTCCTTGATGTCATGGTCCTCTTTGAGGGCAAAGGATGAGCACAACAACAACTTACTCCTCTGACTAGACTGAACTCCCTCAGGACAGTTTGTGGTCACATGATACAGAGAATACTATAGGAATTCAAAGAAGCTCTTCATGGAAAAATGAGGGTTTTGAGCTGGGTTTTGACTTTTGTCCCCTGATCTTTTCATCACCTTTGAGAACTCAAACCATGTGTTTTGGCCCCTGCAGGTCTGATGTCCCTTGGAAATTAGAGAATCCCCCTGCAAGGCCTCACATTGAAGAAACCAGGAGAAGCATCTCTACAGCCCACAACAGTCAAAAGGTGACGAACGTAACAACCAGGATAGCCACCAGAGTGGAAGGCAGATGTCCCAACAGCCGCAGTATCTTCTGTACCATTCTGTGACACTGCCTCGACCACTCCGGTTATCCTGTCTTTGAGCTCAGGTCTAGGCATCACTGAGTGCTTGCTCTTCCAGGAACAGCACTTCACCCAGAAACACAGTGGGGATATCTGACGGGCTGCACAAGTGAAATTCATTGGGGGTGGGGTGCTTATTTGAACTCCTGCCTAGCCCTGTGGGGAGAAAGTAGTGCCCAGCAAGTCCAAGACCTCCAGGCTTTCTGGGAAGTGGGAAGAGCACCTGATGGAACTCCAAGCCATATGTTTCTTTCTCCCCAGAAGCTGGGAGAGGGTTTAGCATGAAAGAGCCCAGAAAATAGGACTGAACTCTTCTTTGAGGAGGAGAAAGAAGTTTGTAGGTCTCCACTTACTGAGACTATAGGCAGACTCAGAAATGTGAGGACAAAACCAAACAGCTTAATGAAGAGGGGAAAAAGGTATTTTTTTTTGAAGGGGCCACAACAGGAAGCACCATTTCAAGTCAAAAGACTTGGGTTTGAATTCTGTCAGTTACTAGCTGTGTGACTCTGGTCCAGTCATTTAACCACTGTTAAACAGGCCTCAAGTTTCCTTCTCTGTAGAACAAGGTTTGGACCGATTGATCTCTGACCCTTCCAACCCTAAAATCATGACATTCTGTGTTTTCGTAAAGAACCGTTTGCTGGGAAGATGTGCGCATCAGCCTTTCCATAGTGGCTTCCTCAGTGTTCCCTGGCATCTGAGGGGACGTGCCACCTTCGGGGTTCAGACCAAAGCCTGGTTCCTGACAAATTTCAGTTTCTACTCCCCAGAGCTTGGTCTGCCCAGCACCAGCCGACGCTCAGGAAGACCATGATCTCCAGTGTAGGTGTCACGACTGACCGCTGGGTGTGGGATGTTATGCTGAGCACTGGGGACAAAGAGAGATCTGTGTCACAGCCCCAGCTTTTGAGGCTTAATGGGGCAAACTTCCTCTGCGGGCACTTGAACATTGACTAGAGCGGGAGGCCCTGAGCCCCAGTTGTAATTACTGACACCAAATCAAGTCTTGTTCTCTATGTCTCTCATTCAAATCCTAACCTAGTGCCTCACCGTGGCAGGAGCTCCTGGAGGCTCTCCTGGAGCGCAGGCTCTAATGGGTCCTGCCAAGCTATAAAGGCTTGGATTCCACTCCCAGAGACAAGCTGTGTCTGTTGTCTAAGGACAAGCCTTTGCTAAATGTGTACAGGCTTTATGACTGGAAGATTGACCTCTAGCCAATTAATTTTCTGGTGACTTACACACACACACAGAGCACCCATTCACACAAACTCAATATAAATGCAGCTTAGACAATCAGATCGAAGGAGATTCCAAAGTCACCTTGTGCTTTGCTCCTTTGATCCCAGAGAGCTATTCTAAAACGTGTTATATCTGGGGGTCATGGAGTCAGACTGGTAATCCACAGGCCCAGCCCCTGAGGCGTGGCCACATACAGGCCACCACTGGACAGAGGAGCTGTTCTTTCACAGAGATCACAGGGCTCTTATATGGGACATATATGTACCTTTTCATCCAGCAAGGTCTTATGGCTTGTGGGCACAAGGAGGCACATTTTGAGGGGAACTGTATTGTTTGAACTGTAGCTCCAGTGCTGCTGGGTCCCCTTGTAGGGTGGGTGAGGCAGAAAGGAGGGATTCCTGAGGAAGAGGATGGAGTTGGAAATGTGGGACCAAGCACAGATCTGCCCTGTGTTAAAAGGTCACAACAGTGCTGGTCTCTAGTGCCCTCGGTCTATTTTCATTTCTTCTTTGATAGATGTGTTCCACATGGAACTGGTAGAGTCCCCTTTCAAGTTGTACAATGTGCAACATTTCCTCTTTTTAAAGAAAAATCATTTTTATGTGTAAACATGATGAAAAGACATAATGGAAAAATAAAGTGGTATATTTTTTAAAAATACAAAAAGGTTTCTACTGGGTTTTCCTTGGCTCCATGTAGACATCAGTACTAATAATAGTTAACACGTGCTAAGTATTTTATAATTTTTGCCTCATTTGATTCTCACCACAACCCCTGAAGGTACTAGGAGAAGGTACTATCGTCTCCATTTTATAGATGAGGAAACTGAGGCAAACATTTAAGTGGCTTACCCAGGGTCATACAACTAGTAAGTGTCTGAGGCTAGATTTGAACTAAGGTCTATCCCCCATACCACCTAATTAGATTTTGCAGACTGATGAATCTAAGCACAATCCTGCTGTCAAAATGGATGCAAAAGGTCCCTTTAAAAAAGAGAGAAGCACTTCACCAGTTCAAGATACTTGGGATGTGGTTGATGAGAGATCCAGAGAGCAGAGAACTGAAGCCTACGGTGAACAATCTCTGCCCCAGGGCACCAACATCCAGGTGGGCTGACTTCCTCCCATTTGGTTATCCATCCCCAGACCTTAATTTAACCTGTAGTCCTTGGTGCAGCCATCTGTCCCCACCATCTCATTGCTCCGGCTGCTGGTCCTAGGGCACCTCTGGTCAGACCTCTGCACCTCTGCCACTGGCTTGTGAGTTCACAACTCCCAACCACACAGGGAGAAGACTGCTGTTAAGGTTTGCTTCCCCATCGATGTTATCTCTACAATATCTCATGTGTCTTCTATTTTTTTTCTTCCCACTGCCACCAGATTGGTTTAGACCTTCATGACCTTTCCCTAGGGCTGTATATATCTAGCCCCCTAAATATTATTAGTCAAGGTGAAATCATTTTTAGCCACTTTTCCTGGTTGCTGTCCCTTAACTGGGAGGGAATACGACTCCCTTCTCACCTAATGTCTGTTGCACAGACCATCACAATAGTGAATAGCAAATGAACCTATTTATCCAAGGTGAGAGCAAGAAGAAATCAGAGAAGTTATACAGATGGTTGTCGTCAATATTTGTCCTTTGTTTTTGAAAGAGGACCAGTCACATCACAGAGTGATGTTTTAACTCATAAGTGAATTGGTTTTAAGTAAGGCAGAGACAGTCATCAGCCTCGCTCTTTCTTCCACAGTCATCAAAATTCAGTGGCAAGACGAAAGTCAAGACAAATGGCAATGGCCTAGGATGCAGTAGATGACCTTGGTGTCTGGTGTCTGACCAGCTCTAAGCATTCATTCCACAGTGCCTGCTTTAGCCACCTTCGTGGCCATTAAAACAAATTGTTCTCATCCACCCATTCCTCAGGGAAGTCTTCACTTGCTTGGGGTAGACACCCGCCAAACTCACTGACAGGTTTGAAGCCCATCAGTTACCCTCAACCTGGTTTAGCCCATCTGCCAAGATAGTTTTACTGGGGTGTGGCCACTGAGAATGCTACAGCTTTTTAGAACTACAGGTGAGAGTTGTGGCAGGTGCACACCAAAGGTGCTAGTCTTCCCTCAACACCCCATTCACAGAATAAAAATACCAGACAATACAGATTCATTGAGCCCTCACACTGGAAGATAGCTCAACCAAGAATCCCAAGCTCACTCAAAGGAGAAATTCCCTAAAATCTGGTATAGCAAAGCTGGGAAAATGGGCAGGGTGGTCCCTTAATGTGTCAGCTTCTTCCCAGAGTTTCTTTCTCTAGGAACCTCGTGTGTCCTCTCTCAAAGCCTCTCATCGCTGTGGTAAGCACAGGTTGCGAATCTGAGAAGCCAGAAAAATCTCTCCCAACCCCAGCCCTTATACAGAAACGATGAAACATCAAATGATCATTCTCTCCTCTAATGAGAATCTTGTGCAAACGCCTAAATTAGAGCCCTGGGTTAAAATTAGATTACTGTTTCTGTCTCTCTGTTTCTGCACACACACACCCCACCCCGCTCCCGGATTTTGCCCTTAAACATTTTACCTGGCAACGTACTGGCTTCTGTAGGTAGGATTGTAGCTCTAGGAAACTTTCTAAGTTGAGCAGATTTTATTATTGGGTATGTTACAGATAGGAATCTTCAAGTATGGGTTGGACTAGACTATGAAGTGCCGTTTTCTTGGGAGTTCATCATGGGCTATCACACTATCATTTCAAGAGCTGACGTGTTCCTATGACAGTGAACATTATGTGAACACTATGACAGCGTTCTGATGGAAAACGACAAGCTCTTTCATACCTCATATAGGCAGCACCTCCCCCCCCCCAGGGTTGTTGTGAGAATCAAAGGAGCTGGTAAGTGTAAAACATTTAGCACAATGTCTGGCCCATCTTAAGCACTATATAAATGATAGTAACTGTTATCCTCAAAATCCCAGTCCAGAACCGCCTGGCAGACTTGGACTTGGGGGCATAGCTCCCAGGATGGAAATTTACAGCTGCTAAAACACACTTCTCCCCACACCCCTGTGAGGTAGGTATTATCATTATTATTAATGTATTATTCCCATTTTATAATGAAGAACGTCCGTGATTATCCCTGGGAAGGCAGTTGGCAAATGTTGGAGCTGGCATTTGAACCCAGTTCTGACACCGAGTCTAGAGCTCTTGGCAGCTGGTGAATGTTGGAGCTGGCATTTGAACCCAGTTCTCCTGACACTGAGTCTAGAATTCTTTTCACTATTTCACTTTGGAGAAGACAGGATGAGGTGAGGTGGGTGCCCCTTTCAGAGATACAGGGGTCTCTCATGAAAGACAAAGCTGAGACTGATGAGAGATGGGAAGCAGAACACTGGTGAAGTGCAGAAGACATGTGAGGGAAGAGAAGAGGGTAGGAATTAACATCTGGGCATTTCTCTCTCCTCTTCTCCCTCTGAACTGGACTTAAGTCAGGGAACCTGGGTTTGAATCTAAACTGCCACATACTAGCAATGTTGCTGAGAGGCAAATAATTTAATATTCACTTTCTGCTTCCTGTTTATAAAACGAAGCTGGAAACATTCACCTCCTAGGGTTTTGTGGGGAGAGGCCTCTGGACTGTGAACAAGTTGGGGAATTCTCTCAACTGAGAGGAACTGGACCTCTTGGGATGAGAGTATCCATCAATAAGGGTCTGATGACTGTGGGTCAAAGACAGGAGACCAAACTGAAAGCAAAGGAAATTGGTTAGCATTACTGCTCTTGCTAAGTAACAACTTGATTTTCATATATCCTTTCAGGCCTCCTCTCAGCAGTATTCTGTTGGAAACTTAGGACAGATATGTGAAACATTTCACAGGCAGAGCGGCAGAGAAAGACAGCTGCCAAGGAAGAGAAGGGGAACACATAGAATGTAACTAGCAGGTTTTATTATAAGGATACGTCCCCTGTTCAAGGAAAAGCCCAAGACAGTTACAATTGTGAAAGAAGTCCTTTTTAGGTTAAACTGCAGGGTCTCTAATCCAAAGACAGGTAGTTGTTACAACAGAGGATGAGACCATCTGCTTTGTATATGGATTTTTCTCCTTCAGTAGGGTTTGGGGACCTTCTATTAGGACACTGAGTGGTTAGGGCTGGGGTGGGAACCTGCGGCTTTGATGCCGGCCACATGTGGCCGGCATCAAAGCCGCAGGTTCCTCACACTTGGGTTAGGGGATTCGTCCATCAAGATGTTGCAAACAACTGTGGCTCCTATTTTTTTCCCACAGACATTGAGATCAATACCAACAATAGTGAATGATGATCATTCCTCTATAAAATGCAGCTACATGGGGAAAAGGCTGCAGAAATGAATGGCTATATCCCCTGGGCTGAGCTAGAGGAGTTATTGATATTGATGGTCAATCAACTGACCATCTCAAAGATGCTACTCTCCCTTTACCCTGTTAAAACTCTGTTCCTTTCATAAAACCATTGCAGACTGCGGCAGTCATCTCTGGCTGCGGGTGCAGAGATGGATGAGGAAAGGCTTCTGTGATTCTCTCCGCATTTGTAACAGGCAGGCAGGGGCTAAACATAGCTTGGTAGAGCTAGAAGAAAAGGGACCCAGCAATCATCCAGCCCCACCCATTCCATTTGTGAAACGGATGAAGCATCTGAAGACCAAAAACTTGAACTAGAATTCAAAGCTATGTCCACTGACTCCAATTTAATTTTCTTTAAAAAGCCCTATCACACAATCTAGTGCAGAAAGGCAGAAAGAAGAAGAAATAAGAATTATTTGTAACAAAGAACCATGGAAAAATAAGCTAAAAATTAATTGGAAACTAAATAATCTAATTCTAAAGAATGAGTGGGCCAAAGAACAAATCAGAGAAACAATAACTTCATTCAAGAGAATGACAATAATGAGACAACATACCAAAACTTATGGGATGCAGCAAAAGCAGTACTTAGGGGAAGTTTTATATCTCTAAATGCTTACATGAATAAAATAGGGAAGAAGGAGATCAATGATTTGGGCATATAACTGAAAGTGC
>CM053622.1:431220731-431237087 GCA_028646595.1 Phalanger gymnotis | reverse complement strand
TGGAGTCCTGCTTCCCTCTGCCCCTTTGTGGGTTCTGTAGTTCTAGAATTGGTTCAGAGCCATTTTTTCATAGGTTTTTGGAGGGACTTGGTGGGGAGCTCATGCCAGTTACTGCTTTCCAGTTGCCATCTTGGCTCCGCCCCTAAGTCATGTTTTTTAAGCCTTAGTTTCTTGTTTGAGACTTTGTGTCAAGGCCAAACTCTGTTGTCTCCTGCAGCCTTGGATGTGGTGGTCAGGCTTGAGTTTGGTCTTGTCCTCTATTTTTCTATTGCTCCTGCCCCTGGCTTACACCTTCCCTGGCGCTCCAAACACCGGTGGGCTTCATGCCCCGGTACTCTTCATTCCTCAAAACTGTGGCCCCTTCAAATGGGCCTGGTCAGAGCCCTGCAACCTTATAGCCCCTTGGGGTATCCCTGGCTAGTGCTGTGGGCTTCTGGCCTCTTGGAGTGTCCATTGTCAGAGCACTGAGGAATTCTTTCCCCTCAGATCCCTGGCAATTTTCAGGCCTATATATCTGTGCCCAGAGGAACTTGCTGCTCTTTCTCTTTAAATTTCTTGATTATTATTCAGTCTGGTGCCTATTTTAGATCTTTGCTGTACTATATGTGGGAGAGTTGGGCTTCTTTTTCATGGCACCATATTTAGTGGAAGTCAAATGTGAGCTCTTGATAGTGTCTATAACATACTTATGGTCGTTTTATGGAACTTTGATGGGACAGGTGCATTCTGCTGTAGTGAGACGAGCCCTAGGAAGCCTGAGTTCTGCCAGCACTGGCACCAACTAACTAGTTAGCTTTAAACAAACAGTCCCAGAAATGCCATCTATGAAATGAGGTGGATGAGGTGGTGTTCAATGACTGAATTCAGGCATAATTTTGTTCTTATCAGATGATTATGGGGAGTTGCCGTAGTATGTTTGCATTAGACTTGCTGTTGGTCAGCTCCCATGATTCATTTGATGCCAAGCCCTTGATCAGAATGCAGCCCCTGTTTATGTCACAGTTGTTCCTGTGAGAAATTAGGGTTCCAGGAAAATCCATTGTGGTGACCAGCTGGGGCTGTCTCTACGTCCTTTAAGCATTAATACTTATTATTCCCTTCCAATGGTGAAACTTTTAATTATACTCTTCTATTTAAGAGTATGTTCTCAAGAATCAGGGGAAAATTCTTTTGCTAATAAAGTACTAAAAATAAGTGAGTGACAGGGACAGAGGAATTAAAGTTCACCTTTGAGCTAAAGCTAGGGAATGCAGTACAAGGAAAATGTGTTGGCATAAAGTTGGGGGGGAAATTTGGTGAAAGTAGATATGAATGTTGATATGCTTATATCTGGGTATTATCCAATATTTATTGTGTATTTTTTCTTGATTTTCATTTAAAATGTGGTTCAAAGAATGTGATAGCTTTAAGTGAGAGATAACTCTTGTGAAAACTTCACAGAGGGGGAATATAGGAATTGTTTTCTTCTCTTATTTTTGAAATAAGTGGAGTTTGGAGGAATAGAATAGACTGGGGATTTAACCTTGTAGGCATTTGGTTGTCTAACTTCTAGGAATTCAGGGCTTGGGGCAATAAGTTCCCTCCCTTCTCTCTTTCTCTTGGTGCTAACACAAAGTTTTTGCCAAATGAGGATATAATGGACTGCATACCAGTTGTTTGTTCCCTGCTCCAGGAAGGGTCCCCCCCCCCCACTTCCTCATTCCTCTCCTTTACCTTAGCCGCATCAGCAGCTAGTTGCTAAATAAGGAGATACGTTTGGATTGGCTGTGCCTGATTGTCTGGTTCTTTGTCTAGCTTTTTGCGCCTAGATTGTAAGTCCACCTCCCAGCCAATGGAGAGGAGGGATAGTGGTGGGTGGGAATTTTCTAGCATTAGGATATATATTGTTGTCTTGCCTTTTGTAATTTGCCTCCTTCGGCTGGTCCTCCTAGTGGAGGTGACGCCCCTTTCTCGTGAGAATTGAATAAATACTTTCTGTTCTTCCTCGAGACTCCTCTTTATTTTATGAATTTTTATATTATATTTGTAAGGGTCTTGTACCCCACACAGCTTTTTAAGAGAAATTTTTTGAATTGGAAAGTTTTTTTTTTTTTTAGAAACTTAGTATATTGTGGCTTTCTTTTACAAATAACAAAATACTCAAACAATAGAAGATTTGTGTCTTTTGAAAAGAAGAATTTACATAAAGGAACAGCTGGGCCACCTAGGGGAGTATTTTATATTGTTGTCTTTTAAAAAATGATTTACCATAAACTTAACATTGAATAGCAGTAATTTTATACCTATTTACATTTTAATTAATTTTTTTGAATGGATTTGATGCCTACTTTTTTTTCTGCTTCTCCAACCATTAAGTTGCTAAGTAGAATATTTTATGCTATTAGGTAAAATCATAGACTACATTTAACTTATTGTTGATGTAGAAAACAGCTTGAAATAGATGCTTATAGTGGCAATATGAATGAAATTATGGTAATTGTAATAGAAGGGAAAGCCTTGCAATTTGCTTTTCTTTCTGCAGATGACTTGAAAGATAATGAAACAACATTAGGAAATCAGACCAAATCTTACAGAGATCAGGTAAGTACACTGAACCTCTCATATGGACAGTAAGCTGTTAAGGGGCTTCCCAGCCTGGACAGAGAACTCAAATTCCTCAACAGCTATTTCCAGATTATCTTATTATCAATTTAGATTCCGTAACCTGGAGTTAGTGTAGGTCTAGTGTAGAAAGGTTATCTACTTTTTTTTAACAGTGTATTCTCTTACCCTTGGCCCCCCAAAATTAATGCCTCTGCACTTAAGAGTTTAAAATTTGGCAAAATTTTTATTGAGCCCCTACAGTATAAAAGATGCTGAGAAGATGCAGACTTGAAGGAGTTCTTGCCCAGTAAGTGAAATCTTGTTTGAGTTGTCATTGCTCTGGAAACAAGAGTTTTTTGGAGTGTTGTATTTTAATGATGCTAGTATATATCATGATTGTCACAGTCCATTGTCCCAGTGAGAGGAGGTAGGGGGCAAGTAAATTTTATTTATTTATGTGTTTTAAAATCTTAATGTTTGATAGGTTATGCAACAAAAAACCCTTTCTCTTATAATAGCAATTGCAATTTACTTAACACTTTAAAGTGTTACTCATCCCTTATTGTACATGTGCACATGCACATGCACATATGAACATATTCTCTATGGTGATCTAATCAAGTTTGCAAACAATTCTCCTAATTCTGCTTTTTCTACTTTGCATTATTGCATATTGACATTTTTGTGTATTCTTCCTACTTGGCATTCTTTATGACTTAGTAGTGTTTCATGTCATTAATATATTACTGTCTGTTTAGCCAGGCTCCAAATGTTGAACATTAAGATTATTTCTAGATTTTTGCTGTTAGTTTTGCTATGAAAATCATTATAAAAAGGGTCTTTTTTTCCTTTTTGATGATTTCCTACTTATATTCCTTTTTGTGGGATTATTGTATCAAAAGAGTCTGAAGACTACTTTTTAAGCATATTGAGAATAGTGTACCTGTTTGCATTTCCACCCACAATGCACCAGCCCTGTCCCTATCCCCTCATAGCCTTGCCAATATTGACTTTTTAAAATTTCTATGTATTTTTGTTCGCATACTTATGTTAGCTCACTTTTCTCATTTATGTTTGTCTTAGAGTTAAATATAATACATTATTTAGTATCTAGTATAAGTGTTAGGAAAAACCCAGAGTTTTCATGAGACACAGTACCTCCCATCAAGGAGATTGCAGTCTAGTAGGGAGAAAGGAGACCAGTGCAGATGGCTATAGTAAACCACATTTTGTGAATGAATAAAAACTATTAAGTGCTTAACTATGTGTCAAGGACTGTGCCGAATGCTAGGGATACACAAGAAAGTGGAGATAGTCCTTGCTTTCAAGGAGCTCACATTCTAATTTGAGCTGAGAGCACATAGAGGAGGGTTTAGCCTCAGCGCAGATGAAGAAGCTCCAGGGATCCTAGGCTCGTTGACAGGTTACAGAGCCATTCTGGCAGGTGAAGCTGGGTGCCAACACAGTGGATAGAGGGCTAGGCCTAGAATCACGAAGAAGATTAAATGAGATCGTGTTTGTGAAACACTTAGCACATAATAGTTGCTTCAAAAAATGCTCGTTCCCTTTCCTTCTCCCCTTCCTCAGTCTTACTGGGAGGATTGTAGTTGGTGACTTCCTGCTTATCCAGGTGTTGTGAGCTGCCGTCTCCTTGTGGGTATGAGGAGCGGCTCCCCTTGGAAAGGGGGGAGTGGGACACTCAATCACAGTATTGGGCATAGCCTCCCAGAGTAGAGGCTTGGGGTTCCCTCTGCCAGGGACAGGAGAGTGGGGAACGGGAAGTCTGTATGCAGCAGGGAGAGGGGAAAGGGAAAGGGACATTGACATGGACAGGAAAGTTGGGCACAAGAATTCCCCACAGAGCTTGAGCTCTCAAGATCTGGGCTGAGACAAGATACCCTCAGTGTTGTCGTTCAGTTATGGTTCAGTTGTGTCCAACTTCTTCATGACCCTATTTGAGGTTTTCTTGGCAAAGATACTGGACTGGTTTGCCATTTCCTTCTCCAGCTCATTTTACAGATGAGGAAACTGAGATAGACAGCATTAAGTGACTCGTCCAGGGTCACCCAGCTAGTGTCTGAGGTCAGATTTGAATTCAAGAAGATGAGTCTTCCTGGTCTAGGCCCGGCTCTCTCCATTGCAACACCCACCTGCCCCCTTAAGAAATAGCAACAGCAGCAACAACAGTAATAACTAGCATTTATATTATGTTTATGTAGTGTTTTAAGATTTGCAGAACGGTTTACAAATATTATTTCGTCCTCACAACAACTCTGGGAGATAGGTGCTATTATTATCCCCATATTACAGATGGGGAAACGAAGACAGAAAAGTTAAGTGATTTGCTCAGTCATACACCTAGTAAATGTCCAATGTTGAATTTGAACTTAGGTCTTCCTGATTCTAGGTCCCGTGCTACCCACTATGCAGCCACCTAGCTTCTTCTAAGCCCTGAATCATTCAGTGCCCTAAGTCTCTAAGTCCTCTTAGTCTCTGAGACTAAAAGTTACAGGCCTAAACTGGGAAGGTGAGGAATATCCTGAGGATAATATCCAACCCTATCCCAAGTAGCAGTATTACTTGCAAAGGCAACTTCTGTCAGTATTCTCATAACTAATTAAGAGAAACCAATGGGAACCAAAAAACTCAAATCTGCTGAGAAGATTGTTTGTATTTTCTCCAAATGACACTTATCATTTTGTTAGCAATGTTAGAGAAAACTGTGTGGCTTTCTAACAGTGTTTATTAATTATTTTGGAAAGCTGTACTTCAGGACAATAAAATAGGAGATAATTTATAGTTCTACTGTTTGCCTAGCCTAGTTGCAAAAAAAGCTAATAACTCCTGGAGGAGATTTACTTCTTTACACTTCCCTACATCTTAGTCAGTCACCAAACATCTATTGAGTGCCCACCATATGCCAAGCACTGTGCTGAACTCTAGAGAGACAAAGGTAGAAGTGAGGATTTTTGCCCATAAGGAGTCTACTGAGGAGGATAACATGAACATTTATAAGTGTATTAAAAAATGTATTCAAGATCAACAACAGGGTCATTTGGAGTGGAAAAGGTACTTGTGGTGGCCCAGGAAATCAGGAAAGGCTTCATTGTAGAGGGTGATACACAAGCTGAGCTTTGAAGGAAATAAATGAGAAGTGATTTTTTTTTTTGTTACCATAGGTTGTCTTCTTACAGGTTTTTCTTTAATCAATGAATCATCTCTTTTCAATGAATTGTCTCTGTTCTTATAAACCCAGAGCTCATTGACTTTTATACATTCTTAAAATTGTATCTGGATCACTTTTACTAGAGTATTCTATGTGTCCTAGATGAATTTGTGTCATTTAAACTGGGTTTATTTTTTTGTGCCAGGTGGACTTCTGCATTGAGGCCTTTGGGACCACCAAACAGAAGCGAGCGTTGAGCTCCAGAAGAATGAACAAAGTTGGCAGTGAAACTTTAAATATAGCTGTGGCCAAAGCAGCTGAAAATATCATAGATGAAAAGGGGGTCACTGGTAAGCAACAGACACTTTGAAACTCACTCCTCTTTTTTCAAGACTATTTTCTTGATCCACACGAGTTGTGTCCTCTATTTCACTGTTTGTCTAATGACACTTCGTTTTATGTGGAGGACTTGGCTGAATTTTGAGTCATTGAAGTTTAGAGCTAAGACAGTAACACTTCTGGGAGCTATAACCTGGATAGTGGGATTATTTCATTTTTGGAGAAATGTCTAGTCTGGCGTATCTTTGAATCTTTGAGTGGTCCTGAGTTCCCAGTAGCAGTGAGCATGGGAGTCTAGCTAAGTGAAGTCTTTCATTGTATTTTTACTTCAGCATTGATTTCTTTTTTGAAAAGCTCTCATTAATGATGCGGCCCAAGATGACCTACAAGATGAGTCGGCCTACCTACCCCCGTGCCATGCTGATGGTGTCAAGCCAGAGGAGATTTATAAATTTGAAGACCGTATCTTTTCTGGAGCAGAAGCCTTCTTTGTTTCAACTAGATGCCCTGGTCCCACACGAATAGTAGGCCTGGGCTCATTGAACCACTATATACTATACTATATGGGTAATAATAGCTGAAGTTTATACGACGTTTGAAGGTTTACAAAGTGCTTTTTGTACATTAGCTCCTTTGATCCTCACAACAACCTCATGAGGTAGGCACAGTTGTTATTATAGCCTCTATTTTACAGATGAGGAAACTGAGGTGCACAGAGGTTAAGTGATTTTTCCTGTGGTCACCAGTTTAGTAAATGCCAGAGTTTAACCCGTATCTCTTTGGGCTCCAAATAGGCTTTCCATTATACCATGTTTCCCCAAAATAGGGGGCATGTATAACATTATGCATTTTTCAAAGTATTGGTTTGTTCCTTCTACCAGTACACATAAGAGATTCGGAGTTTGTAATTATTCGTGATTTTTAAACATTAGGAAATTGCTCTCCCCTAAGTCACCGGTAGGTCTCTTAATTGCCAGATGTGATAGTATTCTCATGCTCATATGCTGAGCCTTTCTGCAGACAGAATTGACCAGCTTCACTTCCTGTATAATCCATCCCCTCTGAGTTTCACACGTTATTCTCTTGGTTCTCCTACCTGTCTGGCCACTTCCTTTCAGTTGGCTTTGCTGGTTCATCCTCCATGTCATGCTAACTGTGAGGATACCCTAAGACCGTCCTGTGCTTTCTCTCTGTTTACTTTATTACCTACATTATTAGCTGCTATGGGTTTCACTGTCATCTCTATGCAGATAGCTATCATTTGTCTCTATGTAGCTCTGGTGTGTCCTGATCTTCAGTCCTACATCACTTGACTTCCTGTCATATATTTTAAACTTGTTCCATGCCCGGAATGCCCTTCCTCCTCACCTGGTTTCTCAGAATATTTCCTTGAATCCTTAGGTTATGTGCCACCTTCCACGTGATGCTTTTTTTTCTTGAGGGGGGAAGGCAGGGCAGTTGAAGTTAAAGTGACTTGCCCAAGGTCACATAGCTAGTAAGTGTGCCAAGTGTCTGAGGCTGGATTTGAACTCAGGTCCTCCTGACTCCAGGGCCAGTGCTCTACTCACTGTGCCACCTAGCTGCCCTGCATGTGAGGCTTTTCCAATTCCCTTCAGCTGCCAGTGCCTCTCTCCTCCCCCTTGCTGTGTATTTTACATATGGGTACATGTTGTCTGGCACTTTTCCCCCCAATAGAACGAGGGAAGGGACTTCTTTGTTATCTTTGTATCCCAAAAGCCTAGCACAGTGCCTGACACATAGGAAGTATTTAGTAAATGCTTGTTGATTTATTGATAGAGAACCAATTTATAGCCTTTCTTTAATGCATTGAAAAGGTATTAAAAACTTTCTGAGCCAAAAGGTACTTTGGAGGTCATCTAGTACCGAGATTGATTTGGCAAGGTCACGCAGCTCTTTAGAGGCAGAGGCAGAGCCAGAGCAGAGACAAATCCATTACAATGTCCTGAACAATAAAAAGATGGAGGAAAACTTGGTCACATGGTAGGTACTCCATATCAAATGAATCTTGTCCTTGTCTCTGGAGTTTGGCAGCTGTTCACATGTTTGGAGAAATCTTCACTTCCTGCCTTTGTGACATTCAGGCTTTCATTACATCATTTAAGTTTAGCAACTTTTTAATCACTTTTTATAGTTAGAGTACCACAAAGTCAGCATCAGACACATTTATCTGGGATATCACATTGCAGTTATTTTATTGGCAGTTTCCTTTAAATCATTATAAACCATAGCAAAGATCTGTGAGGAAGCAGTTTTTTACAAGTTTGATATAATAGTGAATCTATTTTAATAATAATATTTAATAATAATATAATATGCCACCCAAGACAGACGTGTCAATTTTTTAAAATAAGCCTTGGTGCTCTGATCAGCAGTCAGAAACACTCTTTGTACCTTAGTGGACATCTTCTTACTTTCATACTTTTTCTCTTTGTTTTCTTTCCTAGTGGTTTAAGTTCTTTCAACAGACCTTCACGTACTTGTGGGTAATTTTAAACATTTTGTTTTTTAAGCAAGCTATCCCACCTTTTCCTCTTATGGGTTATTTTCTGTTTCTTTTACTCACAGCCTACCTGTTAACGCTCTCTTTGTTTAGTGTGAGTAGATGGGCCTTGTAGATCATATTATTTCCAATAACGTTGGGGACCAAGATCCATAGATTGCACTAAACTTTGATTAGACTTGACGAGTCATAGTATGGAAAATATCAGGGTGTTGGGATGGAGTACAAAGAATCTGGGTTAGGAGTTTGTGCTCTGGCTCTGCCACCTGAGACCGTCACAGCCTCTCTGAGCTTCAGTCTCCTTGTCTGTAAAAATCAGGATAAACCTGCTCCTCTCTCAGCCTGTTGTGAATGCAAATGAAATCATTAAAGGCCACTTGTAACCCTCACACACTGTATGTAAGACCACCTCCTGACTCAGGAATCTGTGCAAATTATCCAAGTACTTAGAGCTAGATTTTAGGCCATAAGCAAGAGTAATTTTTTTTTTCTCTTCTGCAATTTGTTTTGAGCTAGTTCCTTAACATCCTATTAGTTCTTTCTCCTGAAGAATATGAAGCACTTCGGATCCCATCTGAAGTTCTAAAGAATGTTACATCTGAAGAAATAGTGAAAATGATGGAAGAGAACAGGTGAGGTTTATAATAGAGCATAACGCAAAGTGGAAACCCAGCTTGGGAGACTAGAAAACAAAGTAGCTCCATGTTACATGAATTTATGGAAACTTGTCATGAAGCTTGGTCATCACTCAGAAGTTTTGCCCTGGTTCTGAAATTTGGTGTGTATTTTACAAAGTATCTCAATCAGGACAATCTTCCCCCCAGATCCTCAGGTTCTGACAAGTCCTTCCAGACCGGAAAAGCTTCCAGTGTGGACCCAGTCTCTTCTTATGACTGTTGTCCAAGCACAAGACCAACCAGTTTGAAGATGCTCCTCCACCAGAAACTTGGCCACCAGCTGAGGTGTAGTTTTTAGCCATGATTGCTCATGAGATGGTCTTAAATAGAGAGGAGCTGCAGCCTGCCTCAGTGGAGGGAATATCCACTTTTATGGGCCCTTCAAGTAATTGGAATGATCTAAGGATAGGCAAACTCACCTAGGGCCCAAAACACAAGGACGATGTATTTTTTAAAAACTTTTTAATAAAGTATACCTATTTTTAATGTCAGAAAACTCCACTTGGTATGGCACAGTGGAATCTATTTTTGTGATACATCAAGGCAGTTGTGTTACAGTAAGGGCTTCCAGCCTTTCTGGATAGACCACATCACTTAGGGAGCTGTGGGCTTCCTACCTTACCCTAGCATGCCCACAAACCTTTTTCTGGCTCTGGTTCAGGCCTCAGTTTTTGTTTCCTTATGGTAGTAAATTACATGCAAACTAAGTTAAATCAATGAAGCACAGTGTTTTTAGCCGTAGTGCTTATTGAATGAAGCGGGTGGCTGTAAATTTAGAAGCCGGAGTGTGATACAGCTCCCCCACCCCCAGGGGCTGTTTCCCAGGATGGTGGTCCAGTCTGTAGCCCTTCTCGTTTTGATTTGGATGCTTGTTCTTGGGCAATGCTTTGCTGCCTCTCTTGAGCTGACTTTGATTCTTTTTCTCTTTTTCCACATGCCAGTTGTAGCTACTGCCCCTTTGTCATCGAAGCCTTGAAAAACTTGCCCTTAAATGAGAAGAGCCGGGACCACAAGGCTCGATGTCTGTGGTTTTTAAACATTCTCATCAAATTCAGATCCCAGAATGTGATTAGGAAGAAGAGTAAGTACACAGATGGGGAAGATTCTACGTCATTTTTTATTGTTTTCTAACCAGAAGAACGTCTCCAGTGAGAGGAGGAAGTAAGTCTGTCAGCCCTGCTCTTTGGCACATGTATCTCCACAAAATGATTAAGGTGTTGCTAGCTGCATGAGGGAGCTGCGTGGTCCAGTTCAGTTACTTAGCTGAGTCACATCGAAGTTTGTCAGACGTCCAAATCTGTGGTGTTCTTAAGGAATTTGCTGTTTTAGAACAGCCCTAAAAGGAGAAAAACTGATCTTGTACATCAAAAGAGTTATCTTTAGTAGGCTGATATTTGTATGAATTTTTGATACTGAAAGATGAAAAACAATTTCTTTTTGTTTTGAAAGGTAAAGCGCAATATCTCAACTAGGACAGGATGCAGTAGTATTTTCTTTATTTTTTTATTTAGAAATTATTATCCATTCTGCTTTTGAGAAGGATCTCAGGTGGATTATAACAGTGATCTTTATATTGGAAATAAAAGAGGAGGGAGAGGAAAAGAAATAATTGAGATAGTTTCTCTGTTGAGCTACCTTAGAGTCTAGACGGATGAATGATATTTATCACATGGGTGCAAAATCTTGTCTACGTTTGCTTTTGTCTTTCATATTTATTAGCTATGAGTCAAGTTAACAAGTATTTAAGTGCCTGTTGTGTGCTGGGCACATGAGCTCTTATTGTTCTGCCTTCCTCATTTTCTGTCAGCAAATTGTTTTTTGCTATTTTGACATTTAACTGTCTACAATGTAGACTAAAGCTCTGTAACTTTGATACTTGAATAATCTATGAGCACATCATCATGGGTTCTCCCTTTCCTGCTACAGACCACGGCCTTCCATTGTTACTTTGTCACGTGCCATGTCTTTCTGTAAATCCTTCAGTAAGGATGGATCCCCCCAACATGGTGTGGAAATCCTGTGGTTCTCATCTTGTTTCCTGGGTACCAGTGCTGGACTCAGCTGCTGTTCTCTTATTTAGTAATCTCGTTGCTTGTCCAGCCCACCTTCTTTCTCCAGTCTTATATGTGCTCGTTGACGTCTTTGACGAGTCATCACTCCTAACATGCTACACTTTCTATGTCCATCAGGCATCTTTTTGTTAAGGTCAAATAGATTAAAATCTTTTTCTGTTGGCTACATTTTATACCATTTTCTCTGTCACATTTTCTTGTATATGAAGATACCTTTGAAGCTGTTTCATTTTAAAGCTATGTTTTAAATTTTGATTTCTTCTGATATTCGTTATAATGGTTTAATTCCAGGTTGGTCTTAGAGTTCATAATAAGGCATAGCTTTTTTTTTTTTGGTTTGGACCTGTGATTTCTAGAGTTCCCAGATAAGAAAATTCCCTCCATTAATGCAGTATGGCAACTGCTGGACAACTTAGCATCTTAGGGTTTCCTGGAGTCACACAGCTTGTATGTGTCAGGACCGTTCAGTCAGTTGAATCAGCAAACACTTCTTAAGCACCTGCAATGTGCCAGGGACCATGTTAGCTGCTAAGGATGCGAAGACCAAAAAAAAAGAAACAGTTCCTGGCCTTGCATTTTTTAGAGGGAAACAACATATACAAGTATAAACACAAAATAAATACCAGGGAGTGTAGGGAGGGAGAGGGCAGTGGCAGTTGGAGGAATCAAGAAGACTTCATAATAGCTACTAGCACCACGAAGGAAATATGGGAGTCTTTGAGATGCAGGCATGGTGGTGGCCGGTGCCTGAGCACTGAGAAGCCACAAGTGAGGCACTGAAAGAAATAAGGTCTGGAGCACAGATTATTACAACAGTCTCCTAATTGAACTCTTGACTTCTAATTTCTCCCCTGTCTAATCTATTCTCCACACAGTTTTCAAAATAAAATTCTTGGGGCAGCTAGGTGGCACAATGAATAGAGCATCAGCCCTGGGGTCAGGAGGACCTGAGTTCAAATTTGGCCTCAGACACTTGACACACTTACTAGCTGCGTGACCTGGGCAAGTCACTTAATCCCAATTGCCTTGCCCCGCCATCTGAAAAAACAAAACAAAAAAAAAATAATATTCTTAAAGTGCACATCTGACTAAGTTATTCTCTTTCTTAAGACTCTTAGGTGTCCTCCCATTAAACCTAGAATAAAAGACAAACTCCTTAGCTTGAAAGGAAAAGCCCTTCCCAGTCTGGCTGCAGTCTGTCTTTTGGGATTGTTGCACATTCCTGGCTTGCTCTCATTCTTTGTTCTGGCAAAACTGACCTTCCAGAGGTTGCCTTAACTCAGCATTTCATCACCATGTCTTTGTATAGTATCTTCCATATGCTCGGAATGTATTATACCTTTCTTAAAATAAAAAAAAAATTATAGTCAGCATTCACAGGTACATTAGTACATAAGTAATCATAACAAATATGGGGAGAAATCTCTACTTTAGAATCCCATATTTAAGCTATTTAAATTTTGATTGGATAGATGAAAAAAGCAAAACTTTTCTTTAATTTTACTGGACTTTTGATTTCATTGGTATGTGGAGCTCCCAGCAAAGAAACTTCCTCTGCTGTTCTGAAATTTGTTTACAGAGTTGCCTGCTATCCTGAGTGAGTAAGTGACTTGCTGGAGAACACACAGCCAGAATGTGGCCGAGACAGGCCTTGGAGACAGAAAGTTTAGAGACTGGCTTTCTGGACACACATGTGACATCCATTTTTAAAAATTAAATTTTATTTTACTTTTAGATCTGTATTCTCTCCCTCCTACCTTCTCACTCACAAAGCAAGAAAAAAATGCCTATTACAGACTTATATAGTCAAACTAAACAAACTCCCACTTTGGCCATACCCGACATATATTTTAACAAAATAATAACAATAGACCAAAAACATGTTTGCCTTGTGTGCCTTTCAAAATCAGAATGTTTACTCTGCCTTCGATTTTGGATTTTGTCTTTTTTTTTTTAATATATCTTATTTTGCTGATCTTTGAATCTTAATATTAAATCATTCCATACTGCCTTATAAATTTGTCATTTTTAAGGTGCTATCATATTACATTATATTGTATTACATTAACATAGACTAATAGCTATTCTCCAATTGTTAGGTGTATAGGCAGTTAAATGAAGTAGCCACGATTTTTTTTTACATTTAGATTTTTGATTGTGGTAGTATGATATTAACATTAGGATTACCGGGTCAAAGGGCCTATCACCTTTGTGATCCTTTATGGCATATTGCTAGATAACCCTCCAAAAAAGTTTGTTCTCCTGTTCCACAGATAATATAATAGAAGGCTCATTTTCCTGCAACATTGAATTTTATAATCTTTTATGGATTCTTGGCAGTATAATGACTGCAGTGTGGAATCTTGGATTTTTTTAATGTACGTTTTTCAGTTATTAGAGAATTTGAACAGCTTGTCATTGGTTTTTAGCAGGTGTTTTGTTTTTCATAAAAATTGTATATTTGTATTCTTTCACTGTTCTCAATATGCAATTATACTCATAGACTTTGATCAGTTCCTTAAAATTTCTGGATGTCAGGCTCTGAGCTGAATATTTTCTACCAAAATTTTTTCCCAATATATTTTTGTTTTGCTTTAGAGGTGTACCTGTCTGACAGTTTTTTAACATATATATAATCATCCATCAATTTTTGTCTCCAATAAATTGCTATTTTTCCATGTGAATTTTGTTGTGACATTATGCTGTTCTGTAAATTAGCCTTTTGGTATTATAAACTTGGGAAATACTGATATTTTTTTTTTCTGTATTTGCAAGATAATACCAATTAGGCTGTGGCAGAAGTCTAGATGAGAGGTGATGAGGGCCTAAGTTATGGTAGTATCTTATGTGAGGGAAAGTGAAAGAGATAGAGTGAGATGTCGTGGAGAAAGAATAAGAAAGACTTAATAACCATGAGACAGAGTGGTGAGGGATGATAAAGAGTCAAGGACCAGACAAATTGTGAACCTGAGGGACTAAAAGTATGGCAAGGAGGTTTGGAAGAAGGATAGATTTGTCAGGAAAGCTAACAAGTTCTGTTTTGGACCTGTTGAGTTTGAAGTGCCAGGGGGACATGCCTACCCAAAGGTACTATTTATTTCAGCACATCTCTCAGATTTTTTTTCTATTTCTATATGTATCACTTCTGGTCCTTTAGATTTTTAATTGATAGTATTTGGTTTTGTGGTGGTAGTGGGCTTCATTTTATTCAGTTTATCTTTTGGTGAAAATTTAAAAATATAGATAGATGTTTTTGTTTTTATATTACATAAATTTCCAGTAGTATCCTTTCTCAAATCCTTCTGAGAGATCCATCCCTTTAAAGAATTTTTAAAAAGAAGAAAGAAAATGAGTTTCATAAAACTAACTAGCATGAGTGAATTTTTTAAAAAAGCAGACATTAATCAAGCACTTACCATGTGCCAGTCATTGTACTAAGGCCTAAGAATACAATTTTTTAAAAAAGAAACAGTTCCTGCCCTCAAGGAGCTTACATTTTTAGAAATTATGGTGCGTTCTGTGCAGTATTCCACATCCATGGTCCCCCACTTTTTCAGAGGATCAGAGAGGGCCTTCTCAGATCTCTTCTTTGGTGCTAAGCTTGGTTATTACAGTTTTGATTGTCGTGTTCTTTTGATTTACATGGGTCTGGTCTGGTTTTGCATACTTCATTTTGCATCATTTCATATTAAGTATTCCATGCTTCTCCTTATTTTTTGTTAAAATGTAATAATTACCTTGTGTTGTTAGTAATCTTCTTTTTGGTGTTTCTCTCATTGTTTTTTGAAGGCAGTTTAAAGACCTGGGTTCTCTCCTTCACTGCCATCTTAACAACAAGTTCCATACCATGAAATTTTAGAAAGAAAACTATATAATTTCTCAAAACTTTCCATTTTAGATTCACTGGGACCTGATGTGCCACATATTATTAATACCAAACTCCTCAAGAATTTTACAAGTTTGACTTACAATAATGGCAGGTAAAGAGAAATAATGTTTCTTGGATTAATGTCTATGAACAGCAGGTGCAGGGAAGAATAGCAACATACTGCACACACAGTTTATTTGGTTTAAAATTGACTTAGTGTACCCAATCTAATAGTTGTCTTTATAGTATATCTTATATTTTCAGTATTGGCAGCTCGCTGAGAACTAATTCCAGTGGGTCATTAAGCCCTTAACACCTCAGCTCATATACCTTTTGCTCCTAAGTTTGCACAAAGATTTTTTTCTTGTATCTCAGACATCAAGAGTAGAGAATTCCAGTGAAGCACACCAACTTCCATCAACTTGGAGGTGCATTCTATGGAATTCTTTCCTCCAACATTGGAAAAATTTTTGGTAAGAGAGGAGTGAATGCTGTCATGTACTATAACCTCTATGTTTTATTGTAATTATAATAAATGTATATGGTCTGAAATACTGTCACAGTTCTTAAATGCTATCCTGGTTGAAGTTTATATTGAGATAAGCATACAGTATTTATTTGGGTGCCTTTAAAAGGAAAATGCCTTATAATTTTCAAGTGATGAGTGAATTATTTTCCTTTTAACTGAGAAACAGAAAACAAGAATGCAGGGTGACATTTTAAAATTTTGTTTCCAATTAAAAGTTTTCTTAAATCTAATTCTAATTTTCCACAGTTTACGGAACTTGATTTCTGACTCAATGAAAGCTAAAATAACAGCCTACGTAATTGCGTTGGCTCTGCACATTAATGATTTCCAGACTGACCTAACAGTGTTACAGAGGGACATGAAACTCACTGAAAAAAGGTGAGTTTGATAACCTTTCACTGTATGATCTTTTATTACATCATAATGTCATTTTAAAATGTTTTATTGATATTTTTATATACTTTCATTGTTCAACATAACTCCCAACCCAGAGAACTATCTTATATTTTTTTTTTATTTATTTTTAATATGTTTAGTTTTCAGCATTGATTTTCACATGCGTTTGAATTACAGATTTTCTCCCCATTTCCATCCCCCCCCC
>CM053622.1:431187580-431220231 GCA_028646595.1 Phalanger gymnotis | reverse complement strand
AAAATCTGTAATTCAAACGCATGTGAAAATTAATGCTGAAAACTAAAGATATTAAAAATAAATTGAAAAAAAAAACATGACTTAACAGAAGAAAATACCAAACACCATATATGTAGAAATACAGGTTAAGAGGTGCCCAAGAAATAAACCCAGAAGAAGAGAGCAGCACCACAATTAGAAACAGAACCTCAGGGAGAAAAAGATGGCTTGGCTACAAGGACAGGAAGGGTACCTGGAAAAAATGAAGCAGAAGATAAAGTATGAAAAAGGAGTTTGGAGGGAACTGGCCCGAGTCAGGCCCAGCAGCCACTTCAACCCTCAGTACAGCAGCAGACAATCTCACTTCATTGTCCAGTTCACTCAAGAACCCAATTAAATTCTCTCTGGACTCCCCTTCATGGTTCTCAAGACAAAAGTTAATTCAGTCTCTAAATACCTAGGTTATAGTAGTCCTTTTTCTTTCTCTTTTCTCCAGCTATTTTACATAGCAGTCTCTCTAGAATGCAGAGACTCTTCACAGAATTAAGTTAAATTAGTTCTAAGAGAGAAGTTTTTCCTCATGTTCTTTCTCTGACTCCTCTACATTCATCACAGATTCTCAAAAACCAAAGTTAACTCTCACACACTTCTCTACTCTGCCTGATTCCACGGGAAGAGAAACCTCACAGTAAGACAGTTACAACTGAAATCTCAATGGCTAGCTCCAAAATGTCTTTTCCACTACATTCCATGCAATTCTTAAAGAATCAATCTACCTCAAAGATAAAGTGTACGTCTTAAAGATACAGACTATCTGTAATCTTCGTGAGGAGCACCTTGCCAAACAGGTGTTACATATATAAAGAGAATTTCTATTAGGAATGGACCAGATCAGGGGTGGGGAACCTGTGGCCTTAAGGATGGACCAGACTAATACCCCTTTTAACCATGAGATTCTATGATTCTACTATTTTCCATTAACTTTTAAGTTATTTTTCAACCTCCTTCACCCACTAACAAGGTTCCTGCACTCATTCCCATTCAGGTTGTGTAGAGTAGTAAAAATGGATGAACCTTAGAGATAATCACCTCAAAATCTCTTCTTGTTATTTTCACTACAAAATCTGTGTAAACAACTTTTCAAATGAATTACTAAACAATGCATTTCCAAAATATTACCACTGAAACGAAAACTGGCATAATTTCACCTTTTTAAAATGAATGACTTAAATTTAAAAGTCAAGCAAGACATATAATGAGCCAAAAACAAATAAAAGCTTCTAAAAGAACATACCTGAAAACACTGGTTGCATGTTAAACAATTCAGCATCATATATTTCCATTTGGCCAGAGTCATTATGCAAAACACCAACAAAATACCTGCCAAAATAAAATAAAACCAAATTAACATATTACTAATTTTTTTCACATTTCTGTATCTTGTATTGAGTATCCTTTCCATTCATAAGTATTCAGAATTTACACTGAAACAAACTGCATAAATACTCTGTGAATCTTCTCTATGTAGGTGCAAAAATACAACAGCATCATTATTTAACTATCTGAACTAAAGAGGGCAAAGTTCATAGGAATTTGATTTTAATTGAAGCTTTAAAGGACGGAAGACCACGCACCGAAAGAAAGGTGGGGTACCAAATGAAAAAAGAATTGTGCCATACGCTGTGTCAAGATGTGGCAGATGTGTCGGTGTGCTTTATTTAAATGTTTTTCTTTGTTATAAGAAGCAGTTCCATGATGGGGATAGGGATGGATATTGGGAAATGACTGTGTTTTATAAAGCATCAATAAAACATTACAGAAAAGGCAGTTTTTATTTTCACACACACCGAGCCTCGGACAACTTCCTACAGAGGTTCTAAAGAGTCCACTTTGACAGACATTTAAAGTCGTCCCTCCAAATTCATTTGCCCTGTTATTTTTAAAACTTTCTTTCACAGTGCAAAGTCAAACTTTAGGCTAGCTCTGGCAGAGTTTATCACAAGACACCAATTAGTGAGATTTTTCCCACAGCACTAAGCAACCAGCTCTCTGAACCACGTAAGGCGAGCACAATCCCTTCCCCCCACTTCCACAAACAACACCCCAACAAGCCCCAGCATCCTTTCACACCTGCACAAATGGTTGCATTTCAGTGCTCCAGAACCAAAATTGTTTCCTACATAGGAAAGTCTGTCTGTTTCAGCAGCCTAAGAAATGATGAAAAAAGAGAAATTATTTCATTCTCAGTATCTAAAAGGTGTCTGTCATTGTTTTATCTTCTTTCTTAGTTGACCCAACACTCCAGAGACAGGATTAGACGCTGTTAGACAAGAACCGGACATTCAAAAGCCTGGAGATTGGGGCCTTCGAGGTCCCCTGACTTTAAGACAGTTGAACTATTTCCTTTAAAAATAAACTGTAAGTCAATATCAATTTTCAGGATAATAATGGCACCTATGGCACGTATTATCAGTCTCTGATCTGAATGATAACCTTTTGTCTGCTGGGTAATCCATAGTAACACTTTAGCATCTAATATTTATTGGATGATAAAATATATTTTAAACTTCAGTAAAAGTGATCCGCAAACCACAGCTGGCAGTATCGTAAAAATTTAAATCTGGCAATAAAGAAAGGCATTTGACTTAACTGATGAGTTCAATTATAAGCTGGTATTTAAAAAAAACAGAATTGTTAATGCCTGTTCAAGAACCATAGTTCTTACTGAGGCTACAGTGACCCCTGGTGGCTTGTTTCAGTTCTGCACCCCTTGCCCCCACACCATACTGAACCAGCTGAGAGGCTATGGCATCCACAATACCTTTTACCTTTGTTTTGTTTTGTTTTTTATCCAAGATGGTGATGAAATTTAAGCAAGGTTGAGAATCTAAGCATACAACATGTTTTCTATTATAAAGAAAAGCCTTCAGGAAAGCCAAGTCAATTCTGTCTAAAGTCATTTCCAGAATTCAAGAAACAAATATTTTCAGATGAAACGTCAGATATTTTTTTGGGCAGTTAAGCAGCACAGTGGATAGAGCACCAGGACTGGAGTCAGGAAGACCTGAGTTCAAATCTGACCTCAGACACTTAGTAGCTATGTGACCCTGGACAAGTCACTTCACCCTGTTTGCCTCAGTTTCCTCACCTGTAAAATGAGCTGGAGAAGGAAATGGCAAACCACTTTGGCATCTTTGCTAAGAAAACCTGAAATAGGGTCCACCAAGAGTCAGACACAACTGAATAACGACTAATTTTTTTCAAGTTACAGAATTTTTTTTAGACCATCAGCTCTTAATCATTTTCAGTATTGGAGGTTATCAGCATACAATCTTTTTCCTTTTTTAAAAAAAAATTCCTTTTTTTATTGGGAACACCAATAAAAGACTATGTTGATAAACTTCAGTACTGAACATGTCTGTAAAATGGCAATCCTATCACTTAGCCCCACACTCCCAAGTGCTCTATCCCCTGCCCCCAAAGTGAAGAACAGGAAAAATCAAACCCCTGTAAACAAAACAAATTCCCATATTGGACATGTCAGAAAATGTTGGTCTCATTCCTCCCCAAGTCTATCACTTCTCCATCCAAAGGTAGAGAGAATCAAGATAGGATCTGTTCTTTAAGTATCGGCAAAGTCATTAGGATAGGACTAATGTTTTATTTTAGAGATAATTCTTACTTCTAAAAACTGAGGCCTAGAAATAAACATTTTCTTTGGGCACAGATATTTTAAGCCTTAACTCTTGACTGATTTGTGCTAACTAGGGCTAGGGAGAGATAAGCTGAGGAGCTTAGGTAGAGAGAGGCTTGTTCATTTCAGACTAGCGAGGAAAGGCAAGTCAGCTCAAGAACTTTGGGTTTCTCATCTCTTCCACAGTCACAATACAGGGTGATGACTTTGTTTGCATCTGTATTAATTCCCAGATCAGACGTCTTTCTTCAAATACAAACGACACTGCTCAATGCTAGCTATACATCTATATTTATATCTCTCTATACGGAATATATATGTCTCTGTTCCCCTCCATCAGAGAAGATAACTAAAAACTGACTATATTAATATCATATATTCGAAGTCTATATGCACTAAATAAAAATCAAGGGAAGGCTTGATAAATTACCCAGGAAATTTGAAAAGTAGATCTACCAAAACAAAACAAAATCCAAACCATACATACACTGTGACTGAATAATCCAGATTATTTGCCTAGAATTTGTAAATTCACTAGAAAGTCACTGAATTACGTGCCTTAATTAGGCTGTGGCCATGGGGCCAAGGGTCAGTTTTCATGGCTTTTTTTTTTAACAAAAAAAAAAAAACACCAAAAAAAAACAAAACCATAGACTGATACAAGGTTTGCCAAAATAAATAAATAGCTAAATAAATAAATAAAATTTTAGAAATCAATGAAGCTCATTACTAACATCTCAGAATCAGGAGCCAAAAAGAGCTCAGAAGTTTGGAACAGTGGGACAAAACCATTAAGATGAAATTTGAAAGACATAAATAGATAAGTGGCTTAAAAATTTGAATAGGCAGCTTTCAAAGGAGTTGTTGACAAGCAGGCATGAGTCAGCTGGTTAAATAAATGCTCAAAATCACTAATAAGAGAAATGCTAAAGTAAAATAACTAAGGTTCTGCTTCAAATAGATCAGACTGGAAAAGATGACAAAAGACCAAAACAATAAACAGCTAAGGGCTATGGTAAGACAAGAACATTAACCCAGTGTTAGCGAAAGAGTGAACTGGTCCACCCATTCTGGAAAACAATTTGGAATTATGCTAGAAAAATAACTAACTGTATATACCCTCTGACTCAGTAATGCCTCTACTGGGCACATATACCCAATGAATGTCAGCAAGGTAAAGTTTTATTGTGTGTACAAAAATACTGGTAACAACATTTTTTTAAATAATGTTTTATTTTTCCCTGTTACAATACAATACAATACAATTCCCTGAAAACAATTTTAACTTTTTTTGTCTTGTATTTCAAATTCTGTCCCTCCTTCCCTCTGATCACCCCTCCCTGAAGCGGTAAGCAATCTGATATAGGTTATACACATGTAACCATGTAAAACACATTCCCATATTAGTCATTTTGTGGAAGAAAACTAGAAAGGAAAGGAAAGAAGCAAGCAAGCTTCAGTCTGTATTCAGATGTCCTATGTTCTGTCTCTGGAGGCAGAAAGCATTTTTCATCATGAGACCTTCGGGACTGTCTTAGATCACTGTATTACTGAGAATAGCTAAGTCATTCATAGTTGCTCATCGTACAATATTGCTATTACTGAATACAATGCTCTCCTGGTTCTGCTCACTTCACTCTGCATCAGTTCATGTAAGTCTTTCCAAGTTTTTCTCAAATCATCTTGCTTATCATTTCTTATAAGACAATAATATTCCATTACGATCATATACCACAACTTGTTCAGCCACTCCCCAATTAAGGGGCACCCCCTCAATTTCCAATTCTTAGCCACCACAAAAAGAGCTGCTATACTTTTGTACGAATAGGTCTTTTCCTCTTTGTTTTGATCTCTTTGGCATAGTCAATGGTATTTCTGGATCAAAGGGTATGTAGTTTTATAACTCTTTGGGCTAAGTTCCAAATTGAATAGTCACGTTGCTTTTACTTCACCTTTATTTCTGAATTTATCTATCTGACCTCTACTATCCATTAAGCAAGAAATCCCTTTTGACAAAAGGGAAAAAAGTGGGGAGGTAAGTAGTTTATCAAAATGATACACATCAATTGAGTCTGACAGTACATGCAATGTTCCTCACCTATTGTCACAGACCACTGGGAAGGAGAGAGGGAAGTAAGTTTTCCCAACTCTCCTCCAAAGTCAATCTTGGACATTATAACTGTACAGAATTCGACTTCACCTTTTTTGGTCTTTCTTTCTGCACTATAGTCACTGTGTATATTATTATCCAACTTCTGATAGCTTCATTCTGCATCACACAAATTGATACCAGTCTTTCCATGCTTCTGGATATTTTCTATCTGCAGGAATTTTTTTGTGTTAAAAACAGAAACAGAATAGGTGCCTATATACTGGGAGTGACTGAACAAAGTGTAGTATGTGAATGTAATGGGATAACAGTGTGCTGTAAGAAAAAATGATTGTGAAAAGGTCAAAGGAACTTGGGAAAACAGCATGGAGCAGTGGACAGGAAAACAGACTCAGTTAAGAAAGACCTTAGACCACCTTAGACACTGTGATTCTGGAGAAATCACTCACCTACCCTTTTTATGCCTCAGTTTCCTTATCTGGAAAAGATAAGGGGTTAGACATGATGGCCGTTAAGGTTTCCTTATGGCTCTAAATCTATAATCCTATAACTTGAATAAAATGATGCAAAGCCAAGAGAATAACTTACAGAATGACCACAATAACATAAAGGAAAACAACACAAAAGACATCAGAACTCCAATCAATGCAGTGACCAGGAAACACCAGAGGACGCACCTTCCCCCTTGTGGCAGAGAGGTGACAGGCTACAGATTTGGATGCAGAACCAGGCATCTGTAATCCAAGATTGAAAACTGAATGGGAACTACTTCGTCCAACCCTATCATTTCATAAATAAGAAAACCGAGGCCCAGAAAAGTTAACTTGCCCAGAATCACATAGGTAATAAGTGACAAGGCTGGAATTTAAACCCAGGGCTTTTAAAATGCTGCACTTTTTCCACTGTACATGCCCAATTTGTTGATTTGCTTTGCTTAACTATACTTGTTGGCCGAAAGATTATGGGGAGATAAATCATGGAAAAATGAAAAATATAAAAAGCATCAACAAAGTATCTATTTTTAAAAGATTTGGGGATAAATGTAAAGCCTTGTGCTTAATTTTTTTAAAAATCCTCTAGTACAGGATTGGAGAGATATGGATAAATAGCAATTTCTATGAACAACTCAGAGGCATTAGCTGACTACAACTTCAATTATGCCAATAATATATGACACAGTTACAATAAAGGGATCTTAGAGTATATTAACAGAAGTTAATAATCCCATTATAAAGAGTGTTCCTAAAGTCTAGACATAGGTAAAAATGCATATTTTCAAGAAATGAAATGAATGAAATTTTCAACAATATTTAATTGGAATATTAACAAATAACATCTTCAATATAATTTCCATCATTTGCGATGCAATTACGCTTTGCAAGATTCATGTGAACTTGATGCAATAACTCCACATTGCCATCAATTTTAGCACATTCACTCTTTATGCGTTCAATCAGGTGTGCTGCATCTGTTACTTTCACCGAGTACACCTTCTCCTTTAGCATACCCCAGAAAAAGAAGTCAAGGGGCCTAAGGTCTGTTAATATTCCAAATATTTTAAATATTTTTGCCTATGTGTCCAGACTTTAGGAACACCCTGTAGTCTGTATTGATCAGAACACATTTGGAATTCAACTTTATTCAATTCTGGGCAAACACTGTAGGAGGGACACTGACAAACAAAAGTACATCTAGAAGAAGGAGCGCAGAGACGATAGAACAAAGAACAATGTTATGAAAATCAACCGAAGGAGCTGAGGATATTGAATTAGAGGAAAGACAGGGAAATAAGAGCTATCTTAAAATATTTAAAGGACTTTCATGTGAAAAGGGGTTGAGATTCACTCTCCTTGGCCCCAGAATAGAACCAGGACCAATGGATACAGGCAGATTTCAACTCAATGTAAGGAAGACCATTGCTAGTTTTCTTCAAACGTCAGCTAAAAGCCACCTCCCATGAGGCCTTTCTCGAGCTTCACTTCCTACCCCCAGATGTTGGTGTGTCTTCCCTGCTCCCCAAATGACTACATATATACTTACATGTGTACATGATGTCTCCTCTGGTTGTATACAAGTGCCTTTTAAAGTCAGAGACTATTTCATTTTTATCTTTGTGTCCCTAATACCAACCAGAGTCAAGCCCAAAATGCTAACTGACTGGATTTTAAACAGCCTATGTGTATTTTAATCAGTTTCCCCCAGACCCTCATGAAGCAAAACTGTTACCATTTTGAGTCAGCGCCGTTTCCAAGCACACACTGCCTTAGAAAAAAAGACAATCTTACCTAGTCCTGCAGAAACTGATGAAGTACAAAGTAACTTACCAGTATCCTTCTGAACTTCTTCCTAGGGTTTGTGGTGTCTTTGCTCTTATATAAGGAAAAATTCACATTTTCAGAATTCTGGAGTTTCCCATTTGAAAACTGAACTGTAATAAATACACAGAATACACAGAGATAAATGAAATGGCTCTAATATAGAGTGGATTTTTAAAAAATAACATTAATGATAAAGAACTGTGTGTTCACAATATTAAAAAGAGGGAAGCACTAAGAGAATTCCCAATGCTAGACTATAGTTTGTATGAACATCACAGAAAGCAAATCCTACCAGACCCTGCCTTCCTTTACATGTGAGAGGTAACAACAGACAAAACTAGTTTTGGCCAGAAAGAATGAGAGGATAATGGGAGATCAAGAATGAGGGGATGGTCACAGCGGCTCTAAAATATTTAACTAGGTCCTGAGGGAGAGGCTAAGGGAAATTTGATGACAAAAAATAAAGGAAGTTTGATGACAAAACTGTACTCTGATAAAATACAAGTGAAAAACAAGAAAAACAAGCCAGAATACAATAACTAAAGGTAGGAGGGGGGAATTGAAGGTGGCATCATTCTCTGTAGTCAAATAACATATGGATACCTCAGAATATCCTCCCTAACCAGTCCACATAAAAACTGTAAAGTACTATATAAACGAGTTACTGGTGTTATTGTGTATTTTACAGAGATGGCATATCCATAATGAGAATGGGAAGTGGAGAGGGGAGAAAGATAAGGGACTAACAATTGAAAAAAGAAAAAAACCCTATCAACACATAAACACTGGCGTATCACCTAGCTATGGAAGGCTAAATGCACTGAGATGGGCCACAGGACAGAAATTCTGATGCCAGCTGAAGTGGAAAAATGGCAAAGATGGATGGAAAAAAGAAAGGACATTTTGAATTCTCCCTCTCCTAATCCATCCTTCACACCACTACCTGCTTACTCTTCCTCACAGTTCAGATAATCAGTTTACTTACTTATTTTGCTTTTTTGCACAGAATGTAGTGATTTCTTTTTGGGGAGGATGAGAGAGGGCAAGCACAGTTAAGTGACTTGTCCAGGGTCATACAGGTGTGTTGGTAAGCAAAATGGGCTCTTAGCACTTATTTCAACCAGTACCCTTGAAGACTTTGGCTTTTATTTCCTTTGAGTAATTCAGTGTATTTCATTGAGTCTTACTAGGTGCTAAGCCCCAGGCCCAAACCCCTATTAGGTGTAAAAACCTACTGGTGTGGATTGGTAACTAAGGTGGGGTCCAAGGTGGGGCTGAGGGAAGGTGCTAACTCCAGAGCCAATCATAGGAGCCTAAGTTCTGGTCATTCAAATGACATTTGATGAAATCTGAAATGCTTTAAGAAGAGAAGACAGAGCCATTTGCACAGGGCTCTCACTCGCAATGGTGTTGATGCGGAGACTCCGGGCAGCTGTAGCTAAGAGCCCTCCAGCTTGTAAACTGGATGCTGAGACTTTGTTAAACTCTGGTAACTGTGTATTGGGATTTGAATCAGACAAGGTCTGTCTGTCCATGTTTGTACTTTGTATTTTGCTCTTAAGTTCAGAGTGCTGGTTTTTTCCCCTGAACTAAGTGAATGATATTTGTATGCTGAATTAAAGTAAGCTTGTCAACACCTTAACGTTGCTTTCTTTACTAAAGCAGATCAAAAGAACCTGTGCTTTTGCAGTGTGTTGGCAGCTTTCTGGGTGCTGGTTTTTGGTGGATCTTACACCCCCACAGAAGCTGCTAGCCGGATTGTTGAAACAACAGGGTAAGTGTCCAAGGCCACATTTGAATTCTGGTCCTCCTGATTCCAAAGCCCATGCTCTATCCATTGCACCATATGGTGCAATGCTCTGCCTCCATGTGGTGACTTTCTTGATGGTCTACAACAAAAGACTCAGAGCATCTCCTCCCTATTAAAGGGGTACCTTGGGGCAAGAACTATGTATGGGGCATGAGATACACAGTAGAGGGAAATAGGTTAGGGATATGGGCTCCCCAGTGGTGAAACTTTTCTTCTGGAGGCCGTGGAGATCATGAGGTCTATTACATGGGAGTTATAATCGTACTCACTGTCATGCCAGAAAAGGAGCTTGACAAAATGGTCAGTAAGGGCAATATCCACTCCTTGCATAAAACACATGAAAGTGGGTGCTGCTGTGGGAGCCACAAGTTACAAGCTGGTCTTCTAGGTAGCCCAAGATGTCCCTCAAAGGACTCTGACATTTATTTCACCATTTTCTTGATCTCATCATGTTTGGTTTTTCCAAGCAGCTGTCAGATTCACAACAGATCCACTGGAATCTTGCCTAATGCTTTGCCTACAGTCTTAGCAGCACCCATGGTAGTAAGGATAATGTTTTGAGCTGCACCAGGCCCATCATGCCACAGCTTGCCAGACAGAGGGGCCATCTACTGCTTTCTGGGTAGCAGTAATGGCGTGGAATGTGGTCATGAGTCCCTATACAATGCCTAAGTTATCATGAATGACCCTGGCTGAGGGGACCGAGTAGTTGGTAGTACAAGAGGTATTATTGACCATCTTTATGGAATTATAATAGTTCTTATGGTTCGCTCCTGTCACAAAAGGGTATCAGCAGAATGGGCAGAGATAATAACCCACTTAGCTCTACCCTTTAAGTGAGCCCCAGCCTTTTGGACTGTGGTAAAGACAGAAGTAGACTCTACTATATACTCAGCTCCAACAACTCCCCATTTAATATTGGTGGGATTACCCTCTTGGGATACGGCAATAATGGCCTTTCCATGGACCACCAGCTTTCCTTTCTTTCCTAGGGTTGACAGTTCTCACTCTGGAACATAACAACCACATAGCTGAGCTCAAGGAAGGGGTCACTATGCCCACTCTGCCGAGGTGAAAGCAGCCCTGGTTACTGGGGGCCCAATATGGCCAAATCCATCAACTCCAACCTTCACCATCTAGTCTCAGAGATGTACCAGCAAATCCTGGAGCCACAGTTAATTAACTGAACAACTATTTCTTATATTTAAGTACGAATAATTATTTATATGACCTGTAAGACATTGGAGAAGTTGAGGGGGAGACATGAGGACTAAGAACAGCAGTCCAGAAACATGCAATCTAGTAACAAGGCTAATCTTTAATACAAGTTAGAATCCGGTGAGGTGTACAGACGGGGTTAAAAAGAGGCCGGGGGGGGGGGGGGGGCGTGCGCGGAGCCAAGATGGCGGCTGGAAAGCAGGGACTTGTGTGAGCTCTCCCTCGGGTCCCTCCGAACACCTGTAAAAAATGGCTCTGAACAAATTCTTGAGCTGCAGAACCCACAGAATAGCAGAGGGAAGCAGGGCTCCAGCCCAGGACAGCCTGGATGGTGGCTGGGTAAGGTCTATCCCATGGAGCTGGGAGTGGAGCGGAGCAGAGTCCAGCGTGAGCCGCGCCAGGACCAACCAGACTGGGAGCCTGGCAGAACAGGTCCTAGCACCCTGAATCAGTGAGCTGTGGCAGTTACCAGACTTCTCAACCCACAAACACCAAAGACAACAGAGAAGGTTAGTGGGAAAAGCTGTTGCAGGGGACAGAGCGAAAGGAGTTCCCAATTCGGCCACTGCCCCAGGGGCAGCAGGGGTCGTGCAGCTACAGAACTATAGCTGCAGTTGCTTCTGGCCCCAGGCCCAACTGGTGGGAGGAATTAAGTGGCAAATCAGAGCAGGAGTGCAGAGCCTGCTTAAGATCTGAGTCAGGTGCAGGCTGGCAATTCTTGGGGGAGGTGCTGGTGCGACAGAGCTTGTAGCTCTAAAAACAACAGCGCAGCCCCTCAAGCTTGGGACAAAGTACTCTCTACAAGCAGTCACACCCCAATGAAAAACTCAAGGATCAAGTAGTTAGCTGGGAACATGGCCAGGCAGCGAAAACAGACTCAGATTCAGTCTCACACTTTGGAATCTTTCTTTGGTGACAAAGAAGACCAAAACATACAACAAGAAGAAGTCAACAAAGTCAAAGAGCCTACATCAAAAGCCTCCAAGAAAAACATGAACTGGTCTCAGGCCAGAGAAGAGCTCAAAAAGGAGTTGGAAAAGCAAGTTAGAGAAGTAGAAAAAAAATTGGGAAGAGAAATGAGAGTGATGCAAGAACACCATGAAAAACAAGTCAATGACTTGCTAAAGGAGAACCAAAAAAATAAGGAAAAAAATACTGAAGAAAACACCTTAAAAAATAGACTAACTCAAATGGCAAAAAAGCTCCAAAAAGCCAATGAGGAGAAGAATGCCTTGAAAGGCAGAATTAGCCAAATGGAAAAGGAGGTCCAAAAGACCACTGAAGAAAATACCATCTTAAAAATTAAGACTGGAGCAAGTGGAAGCTCGTGATTTTATGACAAATCAAGATATTATAAAACAGAACCAAAGGAATGAAACAATGAAAGACAATGTGAAATATTTCATTGGAAAAAACACTGACTTGGAGAATAGATCCAAGAGAAATCATTTAAAAATTATTGGACTACCTGAAAGCCATGATCAAAAAAAGAGCCTACACATCCCCTTTCAAGAAATTATCAAGGAAAATTGCCCCGATATTCTAGAGCCAGAGAGTGAAATAGAAATTGAAAGAATCCACTGATTTCCTTCTCAAAAAGATCCCAAAAAGAAAACTCTAGGAATATTGTTGCCAAACTCCAAAGCTCCCAGATCAAGGAGAAAATACTACAAGCATCCAGAAAAACAAAACAAAACAAAACAATTTGAGTATTGTGGAAATACAATCAGGATAACACAAGATCTATCAGCTTCCACATTAAGGGACTGAAGGGCTTGGAATATGATATTCCGGAGGTCAAAGGAGTTAGAATTAAAACCAAGAATCACCTACCCAGCAAAACTGAGTATAATGCTCCAAGGCAAAATACAGACTTTCGATAAAATAGAGGACTTTCAAGCTTTCTCAGTGAAAAGACCAGAGCTGAACAGAAAATCTGACTTTCAAATACAAGAATCAAGGGAAGCATGAAAAGGTAAACAAGAAAGAGAAATCATAAGGGACTTACTAAAGTGGAACTGTTTTGTTTACATTCCTACATGGAAAGATGATGTGTGTAATTCATGAGACCTTTCTCAGTATTAGGGTAGCTGAAGGGAATATATGTATATGGACAGAGGGTACAGGGTGAGTTGAATATGAAGGGATATCCAAAAGAAAATTAAAATCAAATTAAGGGATGAGAGAGGAATATATTGAGAAAGGGAGAGACAGAATGGGGTAAATTATCTCACATAAAAGTAGAAAGAAAAAGCAGTTCTATTGGAAGGGAAGAGGGGGCAGGTGAAGGGGAATGAGTGAATCTTGCTCTCATCTGATTTGACCTGAGGAGGGAATACCATACACACTCAATTGGGTATCTTACCCCATAGGAAAGAAGGAGGAAGGGGATAAAAAAGGGGAGATGATAGAAGGGAGGACGGAATCTTGTTCTCATCTGACTTGACCTGAGGAAGGAATAACATACGCACTCAATTGGGTATCTTACCCCATAGGAAAGAAGGAGGAAGGGGATAAAAAAGGGGGGACGATAGAAGGGAGGACAGATGGGGGAGGAGGTAATCAAAAGCAAACACTTTTGAAAAGTGACAAGGTCAAAGGAGGAAATTGGATAAAGGCGGATAGGATAGGAAGAAGCAAAATATAGTTAGTCTTTCACAGCATGAGTATTGTGGAAGGGTTTTGCATAATGATACGCATATGGCCTATGTTGAATTGCTTGCCTTCTTAGGGAGGGTGGGTGGGAAGGGAAGAGGGGAGAGAATTTGGAACTCAAAGTTTTAAAAGATGTTCAAAAAGAAAAGTTTTTGCATGCAACTAGGAAGTAAGATATACAGGAAATGGGGCATAAAAATCTATCTCGCCCTACAAGAAAGGGAAAAGGGGATGGGGACGAGTGGGGTGACAGAAGGGAGGGGGAACGGGGCAATCAGAATATATGCCATCTTAGAGTGGGAGTAGGGTAGAAATGGGGAGAAAATTTGTAATTCAAACTTTTGTGAACATTAATGCTGAAAACTAAATATATTAAATAAATAAATAACAAAAAAAGAAAAAGAAAAGAGGCCTAGGAGGAAAGAGGACGGATTGAGGAACATCACTTGCAGCTGAGGAAATGAGGGATGGTGTCACAGAGATGGAAGCACTTAAGCTAGGTCTTGAAGAGAGATTTCAACAGACTAAGAATGCTTTAATGGCTGTCTGACTTCCACAGAACGAAGTTTAAACTCGTCTAGGCATTCAAGGCTCTCACAATCTATCACCACCGTATATTTTCCAAGCATCTTAATCATTCTCTTCCTAGACAACTAGGGAGTGCAGTGGACTGGAGCGGGAAGAGCTCGTTCAAATCCCGCCTCGGACACTCAGAAGCACTGCCCTGGTGGGTGCTGGCACTGGCAGACACAGGGCAGATGCTCCAGTTGTCAGGAGGCACCTTTCTCACGACCACTCGGGTACGCGGTGAAGCCGCTCTTACTTCCCTGGGTTACTGGAACAAAAGCGCCCCTGCCTCCCCCGGCCCCTGCTTACCCAGGGCAGCCTTCTGCCCTTCGCCCGGCTCCCCGCAGTACTGCCACGTCGCAAACGCAGACATAGCCGTAGCAGCTCCACCCGCAACCACCGCCACCTCGCGCTCCGGTTTCCACGCGGGTCACGCGTGAAGCTCCCAGCCACCACTGCCCAAATCCCGCTTCAACAGGAAGAGGTGGGGCCACGAGGCCGGAAAAAGCTCCCTACCCAGACCCGCCCCCAAGCCCCACCTCCTAACGCCTACTGGTTATTCTTAATCCCGCTCCTTACGGCTTTTTGATTCGTCCCCTCCTCCAAAGCCCCGCCCACCGAAGCGGCAGATCCGCCCCCCGCAGCCTGTCACCTCCTTCCCTTGCCCACAGTACGGGCAGGGCGGTCTGAACATTTTCATACCCGCTACCCGGAGTATTCCGGCTTCCGGGAGTCCTGTACCCCTCAAAGAGGGTTGGCAGTGACGCTTCCCTAGCCCGCCCTGAAGCCGCGGGAAGGCTCCTCCTGGAGGCCGTCTAGTCCCTGCCGCCCCCTCCGATTTTTTTGTTCAGTCTTGTCGGACCCCTCATTACCCCACTTGGGGTTTTCTTGGCAGAGGTCCTGCAGTGGTTTGCCATTTTCTTTCTCCATCTCCCGTTACAGATGAGGAAACGAGGCAAACCGGGCTAAGCGACTTGCCCAGGGTCTCAGGCTGGGAGCTCTGATCACTTCACCACCTAGCGGTTGGTGGGCGATTGGCCCGAGTCACGCCTTTCTAGCCTGTTGGAGGTCTCTCCCTTAGGACTTCTCTCTCTACCTCTTCTTCCAGGCACTTCCGGGAAACGCTGGCTTGCGTTATTAGGACTACTAACGCCTAGCTGAGTGACCCTGGGCAAGTCACTTAACTTCCACCCACCTCAGTTTCCTCATCTGTATAACGGGGATCATAATAGCGTCTACCTTGCAGGGCCGTGATGAGGATAAAATGCAAACCCTAAAGCGCTTTATGAATGCTACCTATTATTAGCAGTTCCCCCATGCCTTCGACACACCACGACCTGGAGCCTGGCAAATGTCAGAACTGATCACAGTCTCTTTAGGTGAAGGTCGGAAAACCCCCCAATAGAGGAGCTTTACTTTGACAAATAGTATTTAGACCCATAAGACTCCAGAGATCATTTCTTTAGTCCAACAGACTCATTTCACAGAAAGCCTCAAGCTCAGAGAGCCAGAAACCTTTGTCCAGGGTCCTATGACGGTGACGGCAATAAAAAACAAAAACCCCAAGGACTCAAAAGCGGGTCCTCTGATTACATATCCATGACCTTTCCGCTATAAGTAGGGACAAGGCAAAAATCCATTTCGTGATTTTTCAATGTCGACTCCACTTGCCTGTCTAGTTTAAAAATAAGAAAACCAAACTGATCTTAAGGACATCATTAGTAACCACCACTCAGGAAAGGGGGGGCGGGGTTTGAAGAAAAAAATAATTCCTAAGAACTGGTGGATCAAAGAACGAATTCTAGGAACAATGGGTAATTTTATCAAAGAGAATGACAACCATCAAAAGGTTTGGTATGTAACTAAAGCAGTACTCAGTAGTAAATTTATATCTAAGGAAATTTATATCTGAGGAAAGAGAAAGAATAGATTGATAAATGGAGCATACAACTAAAAAGTAAATAACTAAACAACAAAACAAAAATTATGAAAATCAAAGAGTTTAACAAAATGGAAAGAAAAATCATTGAATTGGTAAATGAAATTAGGAGCTGTTTTAATAATAATTACAAAGTTAACTAGTCCCATTAAAAAAGAGAGAAAAAAATAAATTGCCAGTATCAAAAATGAAAAAGAGTACAACAAATTAAGATAAAATAAAGGAAGCTGCCAAACTATTTTGCCCAATTATTGGGTCAACAAAAAAAATTAAATAGAAAAAATTTATTAAAAAATTTAAATATTCATTAAAAGAAGGTAATAGAGAACTTGACGCAATATCAGAAAAAATAAATTGGACAAGTCATAAATGAATTCCTAAAGAAGAAAGTACCAGATGGATTTACAAGTGAATTCTATCACACATTCAAAGAATTATTCTTCTATTATACAAATTGTTTTCAAAAAATAGGAAAAAAAGATTTTCTACCAAACTTTTTCTATTACACAAATGTACTATTGTTACCTAAACTAAGAAGAGACAAAGCAAAGAGAGAAAACTATAGACTAATATCCTTATTGAATATTGACACAAAATCAAAAAGGCTACAATAGTACATTAAAAAGGTTACATATTTTACTAGATTAGATTTATATCATGATTATAAGGGAGGTTCAATATTAGGAAAACTAATGTTTATAGTTTATAACAGATCATATAAATAACAAAAATTACAAAGTTATACCAATAGGTTCTGAGAAAGCTTTTGACAAAATTCAAAACCAGTTTCTGTTAAAAGCATACATGCACACACATTAAAAATCGTAGGAATGAATGTACTTTTCCTTAAGTTAATAAATAGTATTTATCTAAAACAAAGAGCCAACATTATAGGTAATGGAGAAATGCCATAGTCCTTTACAAATAAGACCAAAGGTAAAGCAAAAATGTCTGTAGACAGCACTATGATTTAATACAGTGCCAGAAATGTTAACTATAGCAATAAAACAAGAAAAAAGAAATTGAGGGAAGGAGCACAGACAATAAGAAAATTTTTTTTGGAGGGGGGAAGGCAGGGCAATTGGGATTAAGTGACTTGCTCAAGGTCACACAGCTAGTAAATTTGTCAAGTGTCTGAGGTCACATTTGAACTCAGGTCCTTCTGACTTCAGGGCCTGTGCTCTACTCACTGTGCCACCTAGCTGCCCCAAATAAGAAGTTTTTGCAGTGGATATGAACTATTTAGAGAACTCTATAAAGAATCAAATAAAACATTAATTGAAACAGTAATATTTTCTTGCCTATCTGGCTCTGAGTGACAGGAGAGTGAGGGACATAGAAAAAAGGCTCTTTCTCTCAAACTGCTCAACTTTCTTACAATACTTGACAATATTCACCATGTCTCTCAGTAGACACTCTCTCCTCTCAGGTTTCTTGGTTCTCCTCCTATCTTTTTGACTATTCCTTCTCTATTTCCTCTTCTGTATCACAGCCCTTAACTATGATACTGTCCCCCACCTTCTCTTTTTTTTCACTATACTTTCTCATTTGGTGACCTCATCAGCTGCCATGAATCTAATTGTCATTTCTGTGCAAATGATTCTTATTTTTTTAAATATATTTTTATTTTGTTAAATGTTTCCCAATTACATTTAAATTTTTAACTTTCTTTTACAAATATTTTATTTCATTAAATATTTCTCAATTACATGCACAAAAATTTTGACATTCATTTTTGAAAATTTTGAGTTCTGATTTCTCTCTCCCTGCTCCCCCATCCCTTGAAAAAGTAAGTGATATGGTGAAGTCATGCAAAACATATTTCCATGTTAGCCATATTGAAAAAAAAAATACCAAAAGAGAAGTAAAGTAGAAAAAAAAAGTATGCTTCAATCTTATGCAGGTGATTTTTAAATCTACATCCAGCACTAATCCCTTTTCTGATCTTCAAGTTGTACATCTTTGGCCACTTAGGGGAAATTTCAAACTGGCTGTCCTGCAGATATCTCAAATTCACCCTGTTCCAAAAAAAGCTGATTCTCTCCCTCCCCCATCCCAAACCACCACTCTCTGAACAACCTTATTTCTGTCAAAGGCACCACTATCTCTGCCTATTAGAATGTGAGTTCCTTGAGAACAGGAACCATCTTGCTTTTTCTGTTTGTATCCCCAGTACTTAGCATGGTGGTTTACACACACTAAGCATTAACAAATGTTTATTCATTCATTCATTGTGTCACCCAAGGTCACAACCTCAGTGTTGTCTTCCTCTTCTTACTATCTCCACCTTATATCCAATCATTTGCCAAAATTTCTTGTTTTTACTTTCACTACATCTCTCACCCTAGTCAGCTGGACTATTGCAAAATTGGACTATTGCAATCGATTCCATGTTGGTCTATCAGCATCAAGCCTCTTAGCTCTCCAGTCTGTCCGCCATTCACCTGCCAAAGCGATTGTCCTCTAGCATGCAACTGATCGTGTTACTCCTTTATTCCACAAACTCCAGGGACCTCTTGTCACTTCTGAGATTAGATGTAAATTTCTGTTTAGCTTGTAAAACCCTTCACAACCTCACCCCAACCTAGCTCTCCAGACTTAGAATACATTACTCCACTCACACACTCCCTCATTTCAGCCATGCTCTTCCCCCATGCCTGGAATGTATTCCTTCCTCACCTCCACCTCGAAGAATCCCTTGTTTCCTTCAAAAATCAGCTCAAGGAGGACCTTCTACATTATACCTTTCTGATCCTACCAACTGCTGGTGTCCTTCCCCAAATTATCTTGTATTTATTGTTTATATATTTATTTGTGTTTAATGCATTTTAATGTATTATACATTATTCATCTATTTTAATATATTTTATATATTATTAAATTATTAATTATATCATATAAATTTATATTTTATTTTATATTATATATAATTTTATTTATATATTATATGTTATTTTATATTATATGTTATATATAATATATCATATATTATGTAATTCTATAATATGATATATAAAATTATTGTTATTATTAAATATTTTATATTTACATTTTTTTACACATTTTATGTCACAAGGAGTATTTGCTTTGGCTCTGTGGAGACAGACATATACAGCAGACTCTTGCCTTGCTTTAGGTTGATACATTAATCCCTTATTGTTCCTATGACCGAGGATTGTGTTAAAGAGGACTGACAGCTAAGTCAGAAAGAGCCTCTCATTCTGTGGGCTAAAGGATACACTAGGAGAAATGGCTCCTATAGGAGATAGGGAATTAGCAGAAGTTTCTTACAGAAAGATAGGTTGAACAAAGGGTCTCTAACGACTTCTGCCTTAACCCCATTGGCAGAACTCCTTTGTGGAGCTCCCAGGTTCTAAACCTGTTGTATAAGGTCCAATTACAAGATAATTCGTAGGTAACAGGGGAGAAAGAACAACAAAGAACAAAAACTGTTTCATATAAGAAATATTGCTCTTGGCCTAGCTCAATGAAGCCCCTCTCTAGATCAAATTTATAATGCCGAGTCCCCCACTTAACCTCCCCCCACCCAGGGCTTTCATTGGAGCATCCTCCTACTGTTGGAAGCACAAGATTCCTCAATTATTTTCCATCATTTTTTTTTTGGAGGGGGGAAGGCAGGGCAATTGGGGTTAAGTGACTTGCCCAAGGTCACACAGCTAGTGTGTCAAGTGTCTGAGTCCAGATTTGAACTCAGGTTCTACTGACTCCAGGGCTGGTGCTCTACTCATTGCACCACCTAGCTGCCACAATATTTTCCATCATTTTAATAAAATTTTTTTTTATATTATGTCGTGACTCTCATTGCCTTGGCTCTCATGATTGCTGAACTCAGGCCCTTTATAGTCAACAGCTTCAAATCTCTTTAAAAGGGGCTTCTTGGAACACAACCAATGCCAGCTGTCCCTTAGATTTCAAGGGCTAGAGAGAAGGCACTACCTTAGGAGCAGTTATGGTGGAATAAAAAACATAGCAACGAAGAATATGCTTGTCTACGTGACCCGGAGATTGGATCTCATTTCCCTGGCTGTCTCTTCTGATTTCTGCTTCTTTCCCCAATCACCAAATAGTGATATTAAGAGATGGATATTTCTAGCTTCTTCATGAGTTTTAGAGTTTCATAGTCCTTGAATTAGGTGGGGTTTTTTTACTCAGAAGGAAAGGTTTTCCCCAGCTACATTCTTCTTAGAGGACATGCCCACCACCTGGTGCATGAGCATTGCCCTGGCTGGCCAGAATATCTCTAACTGGAGTTGTCAATCGGTGCAGACATAGAAAACAAAGTTATTTAGCAGTTCCACAATTCTCCAAGGAGTCTATTCTACCTCCTAGGAGTATCAAATAGTGGTGATATGTTATAGTTTATATTTGTCAACTGGTCCTAAACAGTCTGTAACCTGTGAATGGCCAAAACTGAACAGAGCAGGCTAGAGACAAGAGAGTCAAGAATCAAACATAAGTTTAATTTCAAAGTGAGGGGAACGGCTTGCAAGCAAAGAGGCAGATTAGACGCATGTGCTGGGCCTCGACGTTACTGGGGGGACCCGAGGCATTATGGGAAGATCTCAGTACTTATACCAATGGCTCTGCAATGAGCTGCAGCCCTGATAATGTGAGGTAACAGCAACAATGTGACAAGTTTGATTCATAGCCGGGCTTTATGACAGGAACATGGGCACTTGTGTTTGTCTAAGCTCAGAGAACACCTGGTGCTGGTCAAAACATTACATAATTTTGCCAGAGGGTGTGATCATCCAGAGGGTGAGCACAAAGGATTATTGTTATGCCAAAGTCCTCAGGGCACAGCTTACTTACTGGGCCTTAGCTCTGCAAAACAAGGTGTCTCCTAGTATCTTGATATAGTTTAGTAATATGATAATGTACACTTGTGAGTAATATTTTAAACATTTATTTTATGAAGGAGGAGATAAATAGTTGTCTTCTACCTATAATCTCCTACTTTGTACAGTAAATGCCCTTATAGAAGAGATCCTGTTAATCCCTTCAAGGAGAGAGACTTGACATTAACAGGGTAATTTCTCACAGTTACATACCTGAGGAATTCACTTTTCAGAGGAAGGGATCTCAAAGTGTCAGCGAATAGAATGACATACAATACAGAGACAGGGAGCAAATGCAGGAGCAGGGAAAGGAAAGAGAGATTTGAGGGCACATTTAGCATTGAGATCAGGGCACACAGTTATGGGAAACAGAGGACAAGGAATGGAGTTAGGTCGATATTACAAAATGCAGCTGCCCAATTAAGATAAGGTTCTATGCATGACTGCCTTCACAGGATCAGGTTGGGGAGACAGTTAACCCTGTCTAAGCGAAAGAGTTCATTTCTTTGGCAGGAAGCATCTGCCAAGGAAGAGACAGTCAATGGCTTCAGGTATCTTTGGCAAAGCCGGTTCTTCAAGTGTTTCAAGTTTGCCTCTGACAACAGATTTATTTTTCTTAAGTATAAATCATTCAAGACCTTGTTTCTAACACAGGAATGGTCAACACAGAGAACACAAAACTATCAGTGAATGGCAAAGCAAGGAAAGCAGATTTTAGGTTTACATTAAGAATTTTTTTCTCACCATAACTGGCAATCTTCTTCTGACCAGAGGACCAGTTTGAGCATGTTTGGACAACTGGATCCCTCTCTCTTTGTGTGGGTGGAGCTGGTCTAGAAGCTTCACTCCCCTTCGGTGGAGTGTCTTTTCTCTTTCAGAACAAACCATTCTCCTTTTACATTCCTAGTATCATGGATTTCTTTGAGAGAGAGAGAGAGACAGAGAGAGACAGAGACAGAGACAAAGACAGAGAGACAGACAGAGACAGAGAGACAGACAGAGACAGAGAGAGACAGAGACACCGACAGATAGACAGACACAGAGACAGAGGCAGACAGAGAGAGACAGGGACAGAGAGAGAAAGAGACAGAGAGAGAAAGAGAGACAAAGACAGACAGAAGGAAAAGAGGAAAGTAAAGGGAAAGTCAAAATTGTCTGCACCTCGATCTCTTACAGCCTGACATACTTACTAGCTCATGATTTTATGTGGCATATTTTGGATTTTATATCTAAATCTCAGGTTCTTGCCAGGGATGCAGTTTGACATCAGTCCCAATCCCTATTAATTCCAGAGACTTCAATCTGTTAATTATTTCCTATTAATCCTATATATAGTTTGCTTTGTACATATAAACTCTTTGAGGGCAAGGACTATCTTTTGCCTCTTTGGGGGGGTCTCTAGTGCTTAGCTCAGTGCCTAATGTACTTAATAAATATTGATTGATTTATTGACTGGTAGACCTTGCTACTTTGCCTAACATTTCTAAATTAGCTCCAAGACCTTATATGAGCATCCGTTGATCTGATAATCTCTTCCTTCCAAATAGAGAATTCCCTCTATCTGTCTTTGTCTCTCGCTATATCTATAATCCTTAATTAAGATACTCAATACGGCTCTGGAGTTCTTTTGATCAACAGCTTTATCACATCACATTAACTAGCTTAAGAGAGAAAGTAAACATTTGTAACAAATGCTAACACTTCTCCAGCGTGGAGAGGGTTCAAAGCGGGTAAATAATTCACAATACTGTACGATCAACCCTTGGGGAGGGATGAGCTTGAGTGTTTGGGGGCTGTGCACCTGGTGGCTTAGGCTCCTTCCCTCAAGTCTTTCTCCTCCAAATGAAGGCTATGCTTTCATATAAGAATTAAAATATCAGCATAGATTTTGAATTTTTTTATTCATAATCATGAAACTTGTATTTGATCCTCTGATGGTCTACTTAAAAGAGGTATGGATGGCTGTTGGTGAGACTGTTGCTCCTCTTTTCTCCACTGATTTCGAAAGTAGAATGTGCTGGTGACTTTCCCTTAAAGGTCACATGGGTTTGTGTGGCAATATCTAGATGAAGACTGGGACAGGTTTTCAGATCTTTACTAGAGGAACTGAGAGGACAGGAATTTTGATATGTATATCTTTTCAGTTCCGATTTAATCCATTGAGTGTGTTTTAAAAATAATGTAAATCTGTTTTTCTTTTGGTCAAAATCAGGAAGGATAAAAGAGCCTCAAATGGTATGGGAGCAAATTATCAGCCAATTGCAACAAATTTATGTATAAAAGATGTGTAAAGGAAGTGAATCAGCTCCTGAAAAGTTGAGAGGTTTCCTAAGCAGCCTGATAAAGTATAAAGTTCTTCCATCTTCCAATAGCAACAGATGAACACAGATAACTTCCAATAATTGACTGAGAAGATCAGTGATGCCTCTTGGGGCCTAGATGAAAGGCTATCTGTCCCCTAAATCAATCATATCTGGAGGAGGGATTCAGACCTGCAGGGATGTGCTGGATCTACATAGAATCAGCTCCTAAGAGCTGATTGCTAAAATTTTAGTATTACACCTCTATATCAGAAAGTGCTGCAAATCAGTGTTTGATTTATTATTTTGTTAATTGCCTAATCTTAATAAAGTGATAGAGGAAAATATCAATGATACAGATTAAACTTAAAAGTGTTTCTTGAGTACATTTGTTTTCCAAAGCTTTTGTTAAACATATACCAGCATACCATTGAATGTAGGAGTAGAGAATACTCTACCTTCTTCTTTGTGCCTCAGAGAGAATGAGGCAGGGGAGAATGAGAGGGGAAATGAAGAGCTTTCTCTTTCCTCCCTGACTCATCAGCAAAGGAATTTTCCAACAGAAGCACCTGGCCATGTGTAGCAGAGTCCAACTGCAGAGTTGAGTTGAGTACACAAGAGTACACAGACTGATGCTGAGATTCCATTCTAGAGATGGCAGGCTCAGAACTGAAACCCTTGCTGCTCCTGGGGTATGGGTTTTAGTTTCTAAAATAATCAGATTGATGTGGTTTTTTTAACTGATCCTATTTAAAACTAATTTATTTTGTCCTGTAACTGCCTAAGCCATGAATCTTTGTCTCTGAATTTAATTAAGAAATTTGGCTGGCCTGCAATGAGTTAAGTTTAGAAATCCAGTTCTCCTGTTAATCACTGCTCTATTCTTGTGCCAAGGAAATCTGTTGCCCTTGAGGGATGCAGGTGGACACCAGGGAGTCTGGCCTAGAATCTTTAAACCACCAAGCTATGTTCCAAGGATGTCTGGTTTGTTATCCAAAGAAGTCTGGTTTCCTATCGCTGTCCTTGAAGATTACAGCTGGACTCAAACAATGAACATTTCTTAGTCAGAAGAGGGAAGGAGGGGTTTGTTGCTAGCCCTCATTCTCTTTTTTCATCCAATCTTATTTTCTTCCATGTTAGCCTTCCTTTTGTGCTGTTAACCCTATAATTGGGTCTTAGCTTTGCTGGGGAACCTGAGATCCTATTTATTGGTAAATTCCAACTTTAATATTAAATTGATCATGCTTAGAACTTTGTACATCAGTCTACCTTAATTTTTAAACTGTTACATTCCCAAAATGGCACAGTATTACCCTAGGTCAGGATCTCGGCTGAGTCTGAAGTTGGAGACAATGAAAACAATGCCCAAGTGTAGATAGATAGATTGATAGATAGATAGATAGATAGATAGATAGATAGATAGATAGACATAGTTATACTAGTCCTAGGATATAGTTTACAGTTGTCTCAAAATGCATAGAAGAACATTACAGCAGGAATTCAATTGAATCAAAAGCTAGAGGTAGTGGAGACCACTGCCAAATGCTGGAGTAATATATACCACCCAGAAGCCAGCCCAGAGGACCCAGAAGAGAATCTTGTATTGCACCTTATAAGGAGCAGCTTGTGGGTATCACAGGAAGACACTAGGAACCAATTGTGCTGGAGCTATAGGTTGTCCTCTGGATATGTCAACAATTAATGTACATTTTTTCAGGTCTTGGTGTTTACTTTTTACGTTCATTTTTAAAAATTGAGGTTCTTAATTCTCTCCCTTCAACCTTTCTCCTGCCTATTATGAAGGCAAGAAATGTGGTATCAATTATATATGTGAAATTATGCAAAATATATTTCCATGTTAGCCACGTTGCAAAAACAACATGAACAAGAATAAAGGTGAAATAAATTATGTTTCAATCTTCATTCAGATTCCATCAGTTCTTTCTTTGGGTGAGAATATTTTTTTCATTTTTCATCATGAGTCCTTCAGAATTGTCTTGGATTATTGTATTACTAAGAATAGTTAAGTCATTCACAGTTGCTCATCATATAATATTACTGTTACTGTGTACAATGTTCTCCTGGTTCTGCTCACTTCAGTTTGCATCAGTTCATGCAAGTCTTTCCAAGGTTTTCTAAAACCATCCTACTCGTCATTTCTTATAGCACAATAGTACTCCACCACAATCATATACTACAACTTGTTTAGTCATTCCCCAGTTGATGGGCATCCCCTCAATTTTCAATTCTTTGCTACCACAAAAGACTTGCTATAAATATATTTGTACACATAGGTTCTTTTCCTTTTCCTTTGATCTCTTTGGGATACAGACCTAATAGTGGTATTGCTGGGTTAAAGGGTAGGCACACTTTTATAGCCCTTTGGGCATAGTACCAAATTGCTGTCCAGAATGGTTGAGTCAGTTCACAATTCTGCCAATAAGGCATTAGTGTTCAATTTTTCCATATCCCCTCCAACATTTGTCGTTTTCCTTTCCTGTCATGTTAGCCAACCTGATAGGTATGATGTAGTACTTCAAAGTTGTTTTAATTTGTGTTTCTCTAAACAATAGTGATTTAGAGCATTTTTTTTAAATATAACTACAGAAAACTTTGATTTCTTTGTCTGAAAACTGCCTATTCATATCCTTTGACCATTTATCAATTGGGAGGTGATTTGTATTTTTATAAACTTGACTCAGTTCTCTACATATATGAGAAGTGAGGCCTTTATCAGAGAAACTTGCTGTAAAATTTTCCCTAGTTTCCTGCTTTCCTTCTCATTTTGGCTACATTGGTTTTGTTTGTGCAAAAACTTTTTAACTTAATATAATCAAAGTTATCCATTTTCTATCCTGTGATACTGTCTAGCTCTTGTTTTGTCATGAACTCTTCTCTCTTAATAGTATTTTTTTCCAATTACATGTCAATATTCACTTATATTTTCCCCCTCCTTTTCTCTCCTCCCGCCTCCCCAAGATGGCAAGCAATTGGATATAAGCTATACATGTACAATCGTTAATTAAGCATATTTCCACATTAGTCATGTGTGAAAGAAGAATCAGAACAAAAGGGAAAAACCATGGACAGAAAAAACAAAAAAGAGAGAGAAAATAGTATGATTCAATCTGTATTCAGACTCCATAGTTCTTTCTCTGGATGTGGATAGCATTTTCCATCATGAATCTTTTGGAACTGTTTTAGAGCATTGTATTGCTGAGCAGAGCTAAGTCTATCATAGTTAATCATCGCACAATGTTGCTGTTACTATGTACAATGCATGAATTCTTCTCTTATCCATAGATCTCACAGGTAAGATATTCCAAGCTGTCCTAATTTGTTTATATCATCTTTTATGCCTAAATTGTGTACCCATTTTGACCTCATCTCGGTCTATAGTGTGAGATGTTGGTCCAAACCTAGTTTCTCCCAAACTACTTTCCAGTTTTCCCAGAAATTTTTGTCAAATAGTGAGTTCTTGTACCAAAAGCATGAATCTTTGGGCTTATCAAACACTAAATTACCATGTTCATTTACTACTGTGCATCGTGTGCCTAATCTCTTCCACTGACCCACCACTCTATTAGCCAATATCAGATTGTTTTTCTTGATTACTGCTTTGTAATACAGTTTGAGATCTGGTACTGCGAGAAGACCTTTCTTCACATTTTTTTCATTAATTCCTTTGATATTCTTGACCCTTTGTTCTTCCAGATGAATTTTATTATGTTTTCTAGCTCTATAAAATAATTTTTTGGTACTTTAGTATGGCACTGAATAAGTAAATTAATCTTGATAAAATTGTCATTTTTATTACATTGGCTTGGCCTACCTATGAGAAACTAATATTTCTCCAGTTGTTTAGATCTATTTTTATTAGTGTTAAAAGTGTTTTGTAATTGTGTTTAGATGGTTCCTGGGTTTATCTTCACAGGTGAAGCAAGTAATTTATATTGTCTGCAGTTATTTTAAATGGAGTTTCTCTTTCTAAGTGTTGCTACTGGATTTTGTTCGTAATATATAGAAATGCTATGTGGGTTATATGGGTTTATTTTTTTATCCTGCAACTTTGCTGAAGTTGTTAATTGTTTTAACTAGTTTTTTAGTTGACTCTCTAAGAGTCTCTAAGTATATTATTATGTCATCTACAAAGAGCAATAGTTCTGTTTCCTCATTGCCTGTTCTAATTCCTTCAATTTCATTTTCTTCTCTTGTTGATATAGCTAGCATATCTAGTGCAATATTGAACAAGAGTGGTGACAATAGGCATCATTGATTCACCCCTGATCTTATTAGGAAGGCTTCTAGCTTATCCCTATTACAGGTAATACTTGCTGATGGTTTTAGATAGCTGCTACTTATTTTAAAGAAAGCTCCATTTATTCCTAGCCTTTCTAGTGTTTTAATAGGAATGGGCATTTATTTTGTCAAAAGATTTTTCTGTAACTATTGAAATGATCATATGATTTTTGTTGTTTTTATTATTGATATTGTCAATTACGCTGATAGTTTTCCTAATCTTGAGCCAGCTCTACATTCCTGGAATAAATCCCAACTGGTCATAATGTATAATATTTGTCATATATTGCTATAATTGCCTTTCTTCAACATGCATTTTGAAGACATCTGTTATGTACCAGGAACAATGCTAAACACTGGGGATACAAAAAAACCCCAAAACCAAACCAAAGCAAATGAACAAAAAAACCCCTGTTCTCAAGGAGCTCACAGGAGGCAACATGTGAACAACTATGTACAGACAAGATATAGAAAGGATAATTTGGAAACGATCTTTGAGGGAAATCATCAGCATTAAGGAGGATCAGGAAGAATTCTTCCATTAAGTGATGTTTTAGCTAGGACCTGAGAGAAGTCAGGGAAGCCAGGAGATGAAGATAAAGAAGGAGAGAATTCCAGTTCTGAGGGCAGCCATCAAAATGTTTAGAGTTGAGAGATGGAGTGTTTTGTACAAGGGACAGCAAGGTGGCAGTGTCACAAGTGCAGTGTGCTTGGGTGGAATACATGTGGAAAGGTAGGAAGACTACCTTTTAAATTAGGTTATAAAAGACTATGAAGTCAGGTTACAAAGCCAACAGAGAATTTTATATTTGATACTGGAGTTAGTAGAGAGCAACTGGATTTTATTGAATGGGGAGGGGGAGGTGAAGGGCGGTGGTATATGTACAGATCTGCACTTTAGGAAAATCAATTTGACAAATGAGAGGAGGATGGACTGGAGTGGGGAAAGCCTTGAGGCAGGAAAACCAATCAGCAGGCTATTGTAATAACCCAGATATGAGTGATAAAGGTCTATGTTAGGGTGGAGGTGGTGTCAAAAGACAGGAATGTACAAGAGATGTTACTTAGACAGAAACAACAGGACTTGGCAAAAGCAGATTAGACATGATGGAGTGAGAAAGAGATAAATCGCAAGCCTGAGTGACTGGGAGGTTGGTTGTACCATCAAAAGCAATAGGAAAGTTAGGAAGAAGAGAAGATTTTGGGGGGGGTGGCACAAAGATAATGAGTTCAGTTTTTTAAAAAATATCAACAGGGTATTCAGCTTGGGATGTCTAACAGGACAGGTAGAATTTACATATTTAGGTAGAATTGTCATTTATTGTCACAATAAGAAGTTGAAGATGAGACTGCAGGTTAGGGCTTTGTAAATAGATCTGATAATCGTCTACATAGAGCTGATAATTGAGTCCCTGAAAATTGATGAAGATCCAACAAAAGAGACTGAAAAAGTGTGGTCTATCAGGCAGAAGGAGAACCAGGGGAGAGTAGTGTCATGAAAACTTAGGAAAAGGAAAGTATCAAGGAGAAGAGGGTGATTAACAGTGTCAAAGGCTGCAGAGAGGTTGAGAAGGATGAGGACTGAGAAAAGGCCATTATTTTTGGTAATTAAATGATCATTGGTAACTTTAGAGAGAGTGGTATTAGTTGAATGATGAGGTCAAAAACCAGAAAGACTGAAGGATTAAGAGTGAGAGGAAAGGAAGTGGAGGCATTGATTACAAATGGTGTTTTCAAAGAGTTTAGCCTCTAAAGGGAAGAGAGATGTGAGATAGTAGCTAGTAGAGATTAAAGGATCAAATGAGAGCTTTTTGAGATGAGGAAGATATAAGTATGTTTGTAGGCAGCAGGCAAGCAGCCAATAAACTGGGAGAGATTGAAGATTAGTTAGAGAGTCAGGATCACAGAGCGGGCGACATGCTAGAGAGTAAGAGATAGAATGGAATCATTTGCACATGTAGACAGGTTTGTCTTGGCAAGAAGTTATCTCTTCATTTGAGACTGAGATGAAGGAGAATATGATAGTGGAAGGCATCTAAATGAAGAGAGATGAGGGGGAGGGGAGGAGAGGGAAATTTTGGTGAGTGGCCTCAATTTTTTCCAGTGTAATATGAGACAAAGTTCTCAGCTAAAAGAATGGAGGATGAGAGAACTGTGCGAAGTTTGAGGATAGATGAAAAGCTTTGAAAAAGCTGCTATGGTGTTGGGCTAGGTTATAGGTTATATATTTGTGCGGACACCACCATCATAGTTTTGTGATAATCTTCAGCACATTAGCAGGAAAAAGACAGAACGTGGAAGTAATTAATATAAGGCTGAAGTGCAAGATTGGTGACAGGATAAGGGGGCAAATAATTCAAGAGAACACAACTGTGCAGAGTTGAACTGGTTTACCAAAGAATCAAGATGAGAAAGGGAGAAAGTACAGGGATGATGGCCTGGAAAAGAACTGATGGGGATTGGTAAAGGTGAAGGTGAAGAACAGAGTTTGGGGTTGTAAGGCAGAAGGACAGGTAGAATGACAAGTGATTGTGGTCAGATAAAGAAATTTTACAGTTTGTGAATGTGGAAATAGAACACGTATGGGTGATGGCAAGATCAAGAGTTCTCTCTCTGTGTAGCTGTTGCAGACTAGAGGGAAATTTCATGGAAAATGAGTAAGTTGAGGAACTGGGAGGTTTAGGGTGTTTGATAGAGTATCAATATGTATTTTTGAGTCCCTTGGTATTAGGGCAATAGAAAGATTGTGAGCCAGGTACTGAATTTACTTGAGGAAGGAAGGAAGAAGGGTGTCTGGAGGTCGGTAGATAATAGCTACCAGTGTTAATTGGGTGATAAATATGGATTGTATGAACCTCAAAGGAAAAGAGGTAAGAGCCTGGAAGTGGAAACAGAGAACAAAGAGTATCCCAATTCCCCCATTGAGATCAGTGAGTGGGAGGTGGCAACAGCACTGTGAATGAAAGTGGATTTAGTGCTGGAAAGGGTAAGCAGTGAATCTGTGTCATCAGGAGGAATTCGGGTATCAGTAAGTATAAGAAGATGGAGGGAATTGGAAAGGAAAAGGTTTAAGATGAAAGTGAGTTTGTCACCTATGGAGCAGTCATTTGAGAAAGCACAGTGGAAAGGGAGGGACATTGAGAAGATTAGGTTGAGGGGGATGGGAACAAGGGAGCTGTCAGCGGGGAAAGAGAATGAGGTTTGAAGAGTTCAGAATTGCTGGGATGGGTAGGATATTATGGCATATAACATGGAAATACCGAAGGATTTATTGGTAGGCTCTGCAACCAATCATACTTATCACATGCAGAGATATTTTAATAACTAGTTTATTATATGTTTTGAGCATAAGCTTGTGGTATCTAAATGACCTCTGAGTGCAAACTGGAACTTTTCGAATTTTTTCCATGGGGTTTTAGTTACATCAGCAAGGAGGAGATAATTGGTATTTTACAGCGGCCAAAAGGAAAGGTAAAAGTTCACATTTCAAAAGTAAACTTGTAAATTTATAGCAGGCAATCGAGGAGGAAAAGGGTTTAACTATCAAAGATATCAGAAAGGAAAGATCTATATCAGGCAAAATAATAACCTGCTCAGCAAATGCTAGAAGACTACTCAGAAACTGGCACTAACCAAGATATGCTCATTGTCAGTAAAAAAAAAAAAAAAACGTTAGTGGGGGGGGCCAAGATGGCAGCTGGAAAGCAGGGACTTGCTTAAGCTGTCCCCCAAATCCCTCCAAACACCTGCAAAAAAATGGCTCTGAACAAATTCTAGAGCCGTGGAACCCACGAAACAGCAGAGGGAAGCAGGGCTCCGGTCCAGGACAGCCTGGATGTCGCACTGTGCTAAGAGCACAGCAGAGCCCAGCATGGGCCTCGCCAGGACCAACCAGACAGGGAGTCTGGCAGAGCAGGCCTGAGGGCCATGAATCATCGAGCTGTGGCAGTTACCAGACCTCTCAACCCACAAACACCAAAGAACGTGGAACAGGTTAGTGGGAAAACTGCTGGATCAGGTTGGAGAGTGGTCCGGCCCCAGGGCTGAGAGTGGCAGAGATAGCGTGGCAGTGGCAGCAGCAGCAGCAGCAGAAAGTTCCTTTGGCTGCTCCCAGAGATCCAGTGTCAACTGCTTCCCAAGTCTCTGGTTCACATAGTGGGAGTAATCAAGTGGTGGATCAGAGCAGGAGTGCAAGGAGCGCTTTGCTGGCACAGAGGCAGGTTCTCTTGCTTTGCCTTCTTGGATCTGGGTCTCCATCATGGTTTGCAGTTCTTGGGGCAGGAGGAGCACTGCTGTGGCAGAGCTTGCTGTGACAGTGGAGTAGGAGTAGCTCTGAAAACAGCAGTGTAGCCCCTAAAGCTTGGGACAAAGTACTCTCTACTCTACAAGCAGTCACATGCTGACAAAAAGCTCAAGGGTCAAGTAGTTGGCTGGGAACATGGCTAGGCAGCGAAAAAGGACACAGACTCAGACTCAGACTCTACAATCTTTTTTTGGTGACAAAGAAGATCAAAACATACAGCCAGAGGAAGTCAACAAAGTCAAAGAGCCTACTTCAAAAGCCTCCAAGAAAAATATGAATTGGTCTCAGGCCATGGAAGAGCTCAAAACATTTGGAAAAGCAAGTAAGAGAAGTAGAGGAAAAATTGGGAAGAGAAATGAGAATGATGTAAGAAAACCATGAAAAACAAGCCAATGACTTGCTAAAGGAGACCCCAAAAAATACTGAAGAAAATAACATCTTAAAAAATAGACTAACCCAAATGGCAAAAGAGCTCCAAAAAGCCAATGAGGAGAAGAAAGCCTTGAAAGGCAGAATCAGCCAAATGGAAAAGGAGGTCCAAAAGACCACTGAAGAAATGTCATCTTAAAATTAGATTGGAGCAAATGGAAGCTAGTGACT
>CM053622.1:431163260-431181031 GCA_028646595.1 Phalanger gymnotis | reverse complement strand
GGGTGGGTGGAGAAGACGAACCCACCCCTGAGGCAGCGGCCGGCCGAGTGACCGCCAGCCCCCCCTTCTTCCTTCACGGCCGTACCGAGTGTGAGCTGAGTCGCCGCCGACAAGCGGAGCAGAAGGGGCGGGGCTCGGCTCAGGCAAGGCTACCCCCAGCCGCGGGAGGGGCGGGGAGGGTACGGAGGAGGTGGGGGAAGAGGAGGAAGGAGAGGAGGGTGGAGGGTGGCCTCATGGCGGGGGGAGGCCGGGAGTGCGCTAGAGGCTGCTTCACGCGCGGGCGGGCTCCGTATATACGCTGCTGTTAGACTGGGGTGGGGGGGGCGGTGCGGCGTTCGCTGGGGAAGCGCACAAGTGCGAGGAGGGAGGCGCGCGGGCTGACGGACTGCCGGCCTGGCTGTCAGTCGGGCTTTGTTCTGGCGTGAGTGTGGTTGTCAGCTTTCCACCCGGAGGGCTCTTCGGGTCCGCCGGGTTCAGAGACTGTGGGGAGGGAGGGAGGCGGGAGCGACCGAGCTAGCGAGCGACTGACGGTACTTCTGCGCAGGCGCGATGGGAAACAGATTTGTGCTCCAGACACTGGATTGTGGAGGGTGACGAGGAAAGGGAACCCCAAGACCGATATTCAATATATTTCTTCTCTGGGGGTAGAGTCCTTCTCCCCACCAAGTGCTGCGGCTTTTAGATTTCTTTGAGTGAGATTTGGTTAAAACAGAAAGTAATGTAATGTAAGAGAGAGAGCTTGGTATAGACTATGGACTGGTGGTGAGTAAAGAGGTCCGTCTTGTTGGCTGGGTGTGGGTATGGCAGGTTGGCCCCTCTTCCTCTCCGTCTAGCCTTGTGTTTACCATTTGTTTTTTTCCGGTGAGCATCTGTAACACGTAGGAATACAGCTGAGAACTGATATTACTCCTTGCTTTGTGAGGGTTAAGTTCCTTTTTACTCCAAAAGGACAATATTCAGGAAAAGAAAATTTTGAGGTATTGAATTAAGGCTATTGAATGTCAAGGCCAGCTTGTGGAAATTTATTTTTTTTAAGGTATGGTACATCTTGAATGCTAATTTAAAAAAAATTCATCAGTGTCAGGATAGTTCTTTCATTTGGTAATATTTGTAAATCCTAAGTAAAGTCTATTTTTGAGCATAGTCGGACTTTTTTTTTTTGAATAAAATATTTCTGTGCTGTTCTTTATTTTGAATGGGATTTTTCTGACTTGTTTCTGAGGAGGAGCTAATTTTCATTTCCCTAAGCCTTTGAGATCCCTGAGGGTGGGAGTGGTTGGTGGTGTTGACTACGGACTGATGGGTAGCCTGTAGGGAAAGTGGAGCAGGGAGTCTGTGTTGACTGAGAAGTCCCTGAGTGGAGTGGGGGGGGGGGGGGGGAGCTGCTACTACCAGCTTGTCGTCTCCGTGAGTGTCAGCAGAACTTAAAGAAGGGGGAGAACCATGGTAGTGTCTATTTTGGAAATCTGCCAAGGAAATCTTAGAGCCCTTGGGAGGGAGAGCTCTGGTAGGTCCTTTTAATTATTCCTTGGAAACTCCTGTTGTAGAGGTTTGGAATGAACGTGTGCTAATTCCTGAGATGGTTTTGGGGGTTACTTTTTTGAATATATCTGTAATATCAATATACTTTCAGTGATTTATCGAGGAATCGTGCTGTAGTGGGTAGAGAGCTGGCCTTGGAGACAAGAACACCTGGTTTCAAGTCACACCTCTGAACACATACTGTCTGAATGCCGGACTTTCAGGCAAGTCAATTTAATATTTCAGTGCTCTAAGGATGGACTTAAAACTAGAAACTGCAGAGAACCTGCATTGGTAGAGAATGAAATGAAATTTCCAGATCCAGCCCCTATCCCTATTATTTTTTTTTCAAATTTTAATTTTTTTCAATTGTCAAGCATAATTCTCTCCTCATCTTCCTCCCATTGGGAAAAAAAAGAAAGGGAACATCTTGATGACAAATATACATAGTCAAGCAAAACAAATTCTGGTATTGATCTTTAGCAAAAATGAATATCTCATTCTCCACATTGAATCCATCCTCTCTCTCAGGAAGTAGGTTAGTCTTCCTCCTCATCAGAACTCTGGAATCATGGTTGGTTATTTCATTGATCAGAGTTCTTAAATCTTTCAAAACTTTGTTTTTACAATGTTTTTGTTTTATAAAAATATTCACCTGGTTCTGCTCACCTCACTATCGATTCATGAAAGTCTTCCTAGGTTTCTCTGAAACTGTCAGTTTCATTATATAAGCTGTAATTCTTTAAGCTACTGTTCCCCAATTGATGGGCACTCTCCTAATTTCCAGTTCTTTGCCACTTCAAAAATTGCTGCTATATTTTTAGACCCATACATCTTTTTCCTTTTTCATTGATTTCTTTGGGGATATGTGTTATCCCTGTTCTTATGATATACTGTTTTTTCTTGGGAAAAATTTATTTTTCCATTTATTCGAATAGTCTACTAGATTCAGTTACACATTATTCCTTGTCACTAACTTTATAATTTAGCCAACCTGCCCCATCTGCTGTTCTCGTAATAGGAAATTCTGTCTCTCCCCAGATTGCTTTTGCAAAGGCTGTCTGATCCTCACACAAAATATCCTCCCTCCTCACCTTTGCCGCTTGGAATCCAGGGTTCCTTTCAAGGCTGAGCTCAAGTGCCAACTCCCCCACAAGGTCTTGTTGCTCCAGTTGTTGGTTCCCTCCTCCTCCCCTGTCATCGATTTTTGTTTCCTCTACTGATGGGTTTGTGAACCTCTTATATTTCCCTGTAGGATATAAGATCTATTATATTGATATGTATTTGTTAGTTGATTTATTTGGTTCAGGTTAATTGTGTTAAGATCTGAAAGAAATTTAAACTGCAATTCAAGAAAATATGTTTTGAGGTCAGTTCTTTCAAAAGGAAATGTTATAGAATATTATTAGCATATAGAACTCTAATAGTAACTTAATGTTGTATACTTGTAGTTTTCAAGTCACTTTTCTTGTAAATACTTGTGTATTGAATTTCAGTCTTTTAACCCTGAGGTAGATAATAAAACTACTATCGTCGTTTTAAAAGTGAAGAAACAAGATGAAATGACTTGTACTGGTTGATAAGGGTTTGAAATACTTGGTGGTTACTGAATGTACCTAGAGTCTAATATTCCACATACTTGCCACAATGTAGTCTCAGATGTCCTGAGACTTGGTAAGATATGAGATATGATGAAGCTTTCTATACTGTTTGAGATTAAGTCTTGACTTTCTATTAGCCGTCCAGTTTACTAAAAATGCACAGTAATAATACCTTTTCTTTTCTTTGTTTCATCTAAATGATTTTACATTTTAAGAATCACACTTATTGGTCAGGTTTGGAATAGCTAATTTGTTAGTGTAGCAGGTGGGATGAAATGTAACACTACACTGCACCTTTTGTTTAAGTATAAAATGAACTTCAAATGTGTTGAAAGACCAGCTGTCTCTGCAAAATGAACTATTGCCCTTAACAGTTGTTTTCATTACTGAATTATATCTCTTGGGCCTGAGGCCCAATTTTTATTTGATTAGGACAACCTTCATCTAGCTACTAATAGCCATTATAATTTCTCTTTGAATATTCATACAAATTAGGAATAGTCACACAAATTAGGTATAATAATAATAGCTTACATTTATAGTTCACTAAGTGCCTTCACTTATATTTTCTCATAGCACTTACGTTTTCTGATTTGATCTTAAAACCGTCAGATCAGCAAACATTTATTAAGCCCCTACTGTATGTCAGACATATTACCCTAGGCACTGGGGATAGAATGCCAAAAAGTAAAACAGTCCCTTCCCTCATGTAACTTACTTTCTATTGAAGAGAAAACATGCACATATATAAGTATAAAGAGAGTAAAGGCAAGCCTTGAAGGTTTAGGTGCAGGGGAAGGCACTAACAGCTTGCAGAATTAAGAAAAGCCTCAATGTAAAAGGTAGTATTTGAGCTGAACTTTAAAGGAAACTACGAGTTCCAAGAGGTGGAGATGAAGAAGGGTACATTCTAGGCATAGGAGAAGGCATGTTGGGTGTGAGTAACAGAAAGAAGGCTAGTTTGGCTGGAGTTCATGAAGGGGAGTAGCGTCTATATATAATATGTATATAGAGAGAACAGTTTGTATTTGACTCTAAAGCTAACAGCAAGCCAATAATAATAATTCTAATAATAATAAGCATTTATATAGAATTGCACTATAAAAAGAGCTTTTCATCTCATTTGATCCTCAGCAACATGCAGGCAAGATGGGTGCTAGTAGTATCCCCATTTTACAGTTGAGGAACCTGAGGCACTCAGAGGTTGTCCAGGGTCACACAGCTGCTAAGTGTCTGAAGTCAAATTTGAACTCAACTCTTCCTGATGCCATGCCCCATGTTCTATCCACCCAGCTACCTAGTGAATGTTCAAATAGGGAAATTAATACCTGTGTTAGGAAAATTACTTTGGTAGCTGTGTTGAAGGTAAATTGAAAAGAGGAGAGGCTTGAGACAAGGAGAGCAAGTGCCTATTGCAGTAGTCAAAGTGTGTACAGTTTGATGGGGTGTGGAGTTCTCTGCGTTATCTCGGTGTGTAACAATGGAACATACTCTCTGGTAGGTTTTCTCAAACCAGAGAGGCTTCAAATATGTGTTTCTTGTGATTTATGTCTGTGGGCTGAGAACCAGCCTACCTTGTTTAAAGAAGCTCATCACCAGGTCGACTAATGAATTCCAGCCACAGCACCTCTTGAAGATGGTCTGCTAAGCTAAGTACGATATACATGTCAGTTAAATAAGAAAAATATGTTGTTGAGGTGAGTGTTCATGCTGATAAATTCGCAGATTCTTGAGATGTCGAAGTGAGTAAGATAAAGTGAGAAAAATAGGTCCTGGGCCTTTTCTTCTTTCTCTATAGCGCATATCTTGGTAGCTTCATCAATTCCCATGGGTTCAATTCCCTTTTTATTCATATGACTCAAATGTAGATATTCAAGGCCTATTATGATCTTTAAATATCTACCCCATTAGACTATGATCTCTTTGAGATCGGAGACTCTCTTTTACCTTTCTTTGTATCCTTAGAACTTAGCATATACCTGGCACATAGCTGGTGCCTAATAAATGTTTACTGACTGACTGAATTGTCTTTCTCCTGCACACTAGTCCTCCTGAGCCAGTATGCACTGTTTACTGGGCATTTCTCCCTGGCTGGACCTTTGGCATTTCCAGCTGAGCATGTCCAAAGTAGAATTTCCCAACTCCATGCTTATTTATTTCCGTTGAGGGTACCATTATTCTTTCAGTTATCTAGGTTGACTATTCTTAGTCATTCTTGAATCTTCTTTCACTCTAATTTTCCATATCTAGTCAGTTGCCAAGTCTTACTTCTACAGTATCTCTCGCATTCTCATGTGTCCTCTTTTTTCTGCTTATATAGCTGTCAGCCTTGCTCAACCTGCTTAATTGGTCTCCTTACTTCCACTTTCTTCCTTCATTAATTCATCTGTCAAAATCATCTTCCTAAAACACAGGTCTAACCATATCATTCCCTTGCTTCAGAATGTACAATAACTCCCCTGTTCCCTTTAGGATGAAATTTGAATGTTTCCATACTAAACTTCATATCACTCCTCTTCATACATTGTACATTCCAGCCAAACTGAACTGTTTACTGTTTCCTGAATTTGGCATTCCACTGCCTGATTCCGTACTTTTGCATAGGCTTTTTCCCATACCTGGAATATTCTTTCTTGTCCCCTATATTTAATGTTACAATACTTAGAACTATCTTCTAGAGGAAGCATTTCCTGATCCCCCATTGAAGAAAAACATAATAATAGTGTACTCTTGAGTTTTCAGCATATCTGCCAGAAACTATTAATTTATCATTCTAAATTCAAGCATATTCTTATGATGTTCAAATCAGCCAAATCTCTTCATGATCCTAGGACATGGCTCTAACACAAGACACTTCAAAGTAATATTTATAGGAATTTTGAGCAAGGAAAGTGTCACAATACATAAAACACAGTTTGGGGTTGATATTTTACTTCATCTAATACAGCAGTCCTCAAAATGTGGTCTGGGGACTGCTGGGGATCCATGAAACCAGTTTCTTTCAGGGGATGTGTGAGGACAAAACAATTTTCATAATAATACTAAGACATTTTGTCCCTTAGACATTCTCTCATGATTATACAGTAGAGTTTTCTGAGGCATCATGACTTACGAGTTAAAGATTTAATTGCACACATGAAGATGGACTTAATATCTTGTCTGCAGAATTGTACTTTTGTCTTATGAGTGGCTGAATCTTCAGACAGGGCTGGACTTGGAATATAGGAACTAACATATAATTGAAACTCTTTTATTTGAATCCTTGGCAACAAATACATGATGTTGAAATATTTAAAGTATTGAATAACTTTTGAATTTCTTGGTTTAGTCTGGAACAACTGTATTGACGCTTGCACTGAAGGTGTAAAAGTGAGGGTGGGTAAAACTGCCAGCTAAGAAATCAAGGCAATAGCATCAAACTGCACTGGTTGTCACATTCTTCATTGCCACATACTTGTAGATAAAAAAAAAATAAAGCTAGGTTCACTTAAGAATTCCTTGATTAAGCAATAAAAATGATTGACTTTGTTAAATATCAAACCTTGGATACATACTGACTTATTAATATTCTGTGTGATGAAATGAAAAATGTGCGTAAAGCACTTTTGCTGCATAGCATAATGATTATTTTGAGGAAAAGCACTCATTTGAGTTGTGAGCTGAACTAGCTACTTTTTTCATAGAACACCATCTTTATTTGAAAGAATAACTTACAAATTATGGTTATTCAGATTTGGGATTTAGGCAGATATTTTCCCAGAAATCAGCACTCATCCTGTCATTTCAAGGAAACAGTTGACAGTATTTGTTGCTACTGACAAAATTTGAACTTTCCAGGGAAAACTGGAATTTGGAAAACTTGTATTTGCTACTGTGAGCTTGACAGCTTTTATAGAAAGACTTGTCTGATGATGTTTTACTCAGTAAAGCAGTATTTTCCAAACAGTCAATGCTTGATGTTACAAAATGGGTAAAAGATCCTTTAAAAGTACTAGGTAGAGCAGTAGATTTTACTGTAACAATTTGAAAAGTTCATTGATATATAATTTCAGATTTCACACTGCAATTAACCTTTAAGAAACTACTGCTTGTTCAGTTTTGGTGTAGTATCAAAGAATGATATCCAGGTTATCTGAAAAAGACTTTTTTGGAGGGACTGAGGAGTCAATTGAGGTTAAGTGACTTGCCCAGGGTCACACAGCTAGTAAGTGTCTGACGCTGGATTCTAACTCATCCTCCTGACTCCAGGGCTGGTGCTCTATGAAAAGACTGTTAAAGTATTCCCTTTTCCAACTTTAGTTGAATTTTCCTCATAGACTTCCAACCAAAACAATGTATCACAACTCGTTCAGTGAAGTAACAGATGTGAAAATTAAAGGATCTTTTATTAAACTGGACATTAAAGAGATCTGAAAAAATACATAAAACAAAGCTACAATTTCACTAACTTTTTAAAAAGTTTAATTTTCATAAAATTGTTATTTATGTTAATGTAATTGGTTTATGTTTTAAAAATTTATCAATTTTGATTTCTAATACAGTAATATATATGTAATATATACACACATAATACATATATATCCCACATAAATAAAAACTTGCTTTCCTCTTAAATCGTTTCCTTTTCTATACCATTCACCCTCTAGCTTTCACTGAAATCTAGTGTGCCTGATGACACAGCCTCCTAAGTCACTCTTTCCAGCACTGATTGTATTTTCAGTCATTCCCCCTGACTCTGGTCAAAGTGTGAGTTAGACTATTCCTTGTTCTCCTCATTGCCATTTTCAGGCTCTTCAGTGCTCTTTGCATCACTTAAGTAACTTTCTCCTCCTTTGAGAGGTTTGTTTAACTTAATCCATATCTACCACTTAATCAAAATTGTGGTAGTTGTTATCTTTCAACCTCTAGGACACTTTCTTTTTTTTTGGTTAGTTTGGTTCCTGATTTGGTTTGTGCTCTGCAACTCCTGTCCTCATACTAGGTGACTTCAAAATACATCTTGAAACTCTCTTAAGCACTTAGACCTCTCAGTATCTCGACTTGCTCATTTCCCATGACCTACTCTTCCACCCCACCCCACCATAGCTACGGAGAGAAACGGTCATACTCTTGCTATCACCCACAAATGCTCTACTTTCATATTTATGGACTCTGAAGTTCTGATCACAATCTGTTGTCATTCTGCCTGTCTCTCTGCAGTGTATCTCCTAGTCCTGGTCTTTGTTCTCTCTATGACCCCTATTCCCTTGACTCCTTAGTTCTTTTCTAAACTCTTACACTGGCTGTACTTCCTCCCTTCACCATCTTGACCCCTTAGTGAACCAATTCAACTCTGTACTATGCTCTTGCACCTTTGTCCCCTTTATTACTTTCCTCAATCTTGCCTTGCCAAATCTCAGCCCTGGATTATTTCCACCATCCTCTGCTTTTGCTTTTACAGATATGCTGCTGAATGAAGATGGAGAAAATCATGCAACTGTTCTGAGTGGGTGTGCTGTACATTTATGTTACATAATCTTAACTGGGCTCTCGCTTTTGCAAGGCAATCATTTTACACTTCTGTAAATAACTCACTATTCTATTCACCATACCTCCTTTTTTCAGACCTTTACATCCCTTCTCAAACTTCTTGCAACTCAGTCAGCTAAGAATCTTGCCTCATTTCACTGAAAAAAATGAGCCATTCACCAAGATTTTCCAGTTCTCCCCTCTTCATCTCATGTCACTAAGATATCTTCTGCTACTTTATCCTTCATCCCATCTCAAATAAAGAGGTGACTCTTCTCCTTGCCAAGAGAAATCTCTCTACATGCATGAGTGACCCCATTTCATCCTCTCTTCTCCAGCAGATTACTCCTCCCTATCATCTAAACTCTCACTTATTTTCAATCTTTCCTTGTCTTCTATCTGCTTTTCTATTGTATGCAAATATCCATGTCTCCTCCATCCTTAAAAATCTCACTTGATCCATCCATCCTCAGTAGCCATCATCCTATATCTCTCAGCCTTTGTGGCTAAGCTCCTTGAGAAGGCCATCTCAAAGAAGTGCTTGCACTTCCTTTCTTTTCACTTTTTTTTTTTTAGTCTTGCAGTCTAGCTTCTCTCCAAAGTTGCCAATGATCTTTTTTAAAAAAAAAAGTTTTATTTTCAGGTTCATATTAGCTTCCATATCACCCCTACTGCCCTCCCCTCTGTTGGGAAAGCAGGAGAAACAAAACAGTATACAGTATAGCCAAACAAATAGTATAGCCAAGCAGAACATTCCTGAATTGGCTGTATTCAAAACCCCTCCCAAAACAAACAAACCAGAAACCCCCCAATCTGCAGTGGCTCAATCTGCATTTCTATTTCTACCACCTTTCTCTTTAGAGATGGGTAGCATGCTTCATCTTGCCTCTAGAATTGTGGTTGGCCATTTTGTTGATCAGAGGTCCTAAGTCTTTCAAGTTGTTCATAAGACTCTTGGTTCTCCTTGATTTACTTTGCATCAGTTTATACAAGTCTTCTCAGGTTTCTCTGAAACCATCTTCCGTGCCATCTCTTATTGCACAGTAGTATTGTATCACATTTATATGCCATAATTTGTTTATCTGTTCCTCAGTTGTTGAGTACCCTCTCAGTTTCCAATTCCTTACTACCACAAAAAGCGGCTTTATTTTTGTACATATAGATCCTTTTCCTCTTTCTTTGATGGTAGACCTAGTAGTGGTATTACTGGGTCAAAGGGTATGCGCATTTAATAGCTTTTGGAGCATTGTTCCAAACTGCTTTCCAGAATTGCTAGACCAGTTCACATATTTACCAACAGTACATTAATTTACCTGTTTTTCCAGAGCCCCTCTAACACTTGACATATTCTTTTTTTTTGTCATCTTTGCCAATTTGATCAGTGAGAGGTAGTAATTCAGAGTTTTTAAAATTTACATGTTTCTAAATATTAGTGATTTAGAATATTTTTTCATATGAATATTGATAGCTTAGATTTCTTCTTTTGAAGACTGTCTATTCCTATTCTCTGACCATTTATTAATTGGAATGACTTGTGTTATTATAAGTTTAAATCAATTCCCTATATGTCTTAGAAATGAGAATTTTATCAAAAAAACTTATCGCAAAGATTTTTCTCCCATTTTTCTGCTTTTCTTCTAATTGTAGCTGAATTGGTTTTGCTTGTGTGCACAGACTTTAATTTTAGGTAATAAAAATTGTCCATTTTATCTCCCATGATCCTGTCTAGCACTTGCTTGGTCATAAACTCTTCCCTTATCCATAGATCTGACTGGTGATTTTTTTCATGCTCCCTTAAGTTGTTTATGATGTCACCTTTTAAATACAAGTCATGTATCATGTAAATTGTCTTGATGTATAATATGAAATGTCATTCTCTGTCTAGTTTCTCTCAGACTGCTTTCCAATTTTCTCAACAGTTTTTGTGAAATAGTAAGTTCTTTTCCTGATAGCTGAGATCTTTGGGCTTATTAAACACTTGGTTTGATTATCTTGCTTCTGTATATTGTGTACCTAATCTTCTCCACTAATCAACCTCTCTATTTTTTACCTAGTACCAAATTGTTTTGATGATTATGGCTTTGTAGTATAGTTTGAGATCTGGTATTTCTAGGCCTCCTTCCTTTTTTTTTTTCATTAATTCATTTGACATTTATTGACCTTTTTACCTCTATAAGAATTTTTTTTCTAGCTCTATAAAATAATCATTTGAGAGTTTCATTGATATTGCACAGTTTGCTAATTAATTTTGGTAGTATTGTCCAGGGATTTCTAAAATGCCAAATTCAGTGGTCTTTTCTCAGTCTTCATCCCTCTTGACCTTGTAGCCTCTGACACTATCAATCACCCTCTTCTTGATATCTTCTCTCTAGGTTTTCTGCACACTACTCTCCTCTGATCCCCCTCTTACCTTCTTGTCCTTCTTGTACTGTTTCCTTTGCTGGATCTTCATCCAAGTCTTTCCAGTAACAGTCAGTGTTCCCAATGCTCTGTCCTAGGCACTCTTCTCTTCTCCCTCTGTACTATTTAGTTGATGATTTCATCAGCTCCTGTGGATTCAGTTATCATCTCAATAATCATCTCAATGCTCAGCTCTACTTATCTAGCCCAACTTCTCAGCTATGGATCTATTCTGTCGGTTCCAATTGCCTATGTGATCTCTTGAACTAGATGTTCAGTAGATACCTTATATTCAACATATCCAAACTGAATAGTTATTTTTTTCCCCTAAACTTTCCCTTCTTTCTACCTTACCCATCACTGTTGAGGGTACAACCATCCACCAGAATCTCCCAGGTTCACAAACCAGATGTCATCCTTGACTTTTCTTTTTCATCCCCCAAATCTAATCTGTTTTTTTCAAGGCCCGTCAGTTTTATCTTTGTAATGTCTGTCACATTTGCCCCTTTCTTTCCTCTGACATTGCTATCACTTTGGTGAAGGACATTATTAATTACTTCATGCCTCAGCTATTTCAGTTGCCTCAAGTTTTTCTTCTAATCCATACTTCACTCAGCTCCCATTGGGATCTTCCTAAAGCGTACATCTGACTATGTCATGCCCTCTACTTGATAAACTCCAGTGGCTCCCTATCACCACCAGAATCAAATATAAAATACTATGATGTTCAGAGTCCTTTATAACCTGCCTCCCAACCCCTTCAGTGACACATGCTTCCTTGCTGTTGCTCAAATGAGACATTTCATCTCCAGATTTGGCATTTTTCCTGTCTGTCCCTCATGCTTGGAATCTTCTCCCTTCTCTGCCTTCTGGTATTATGGGAGTATACTACAGTGCTTGTTTGACTAAAGTGAAGGAAATGAATAAATTATTGACACACAACAAAAGATAGACTTGTGACAAGGAACGTCATTACTTATTTGCTCATCTGCTGGAAACTAAAAGAGCTTTTGCTAAGTTCTTGATGTACCTTATTTCTAATTCTGTTATTCCTTCTCATTTCCTGCCTTTCAGAATCCCTAGTTTCCTTTCAAACTCAGCTCAAGCTCCACCTTCTCTAGGGGACCTTTCTGACCCACGCAGTTGTTAGCATCTTCCCTCAGCTCCTTAGTAATAGAGACTGATTTTTCCTTTGTATTCCCAGTGCCCAGTGCAGTGCCTGGGGTACAGTAAGTGCTTACTAAATACTTTTTTTCTTGATGACATGCCAGTGTACAGAATACGAGTAATAAAAGGACCCTGAGATATTATTAACTTGAGGATACAAACATAACTACCTATCACTTAAGTTTTGGTAGGAAGATTGATAATTGGAATATTGCAATGGAAGGATATACTTTGTTCCAAAGTAACAGATTATATAGTTGGCATGGGAGACAATACGTCAAGAAGAATTGCACCATCATGTACCTTCAACCTAAGTGGGAGGTGGGATCATGGTGGAGAACATTTGGGTGAAGATAAATGGAAGGTGATAATGGACATGATATCATTGGGAGAGAATAGTAAAGGCTGCCATTGACTACAGTGAAGGAAAAGAATAAATTATTCACACAAATGATAAAACTGACTTAGTCTAGGTAAGTTATGGAGGACCTGTGGTTATTTACTTGTTTATCTGATGGAAGCCTCTTACTACTGAAAAGGCATTTGATAAGTTCTTGACTTGCCTCATTTCTATTTCTGTCTTACAGAAGATAGAGGGAAAAATGAGGGGTCCAGGATTGCTTCAGATCATCATGGGCTAAGTAAGCTTTTGAAGACTGAACACTGGAATTGGTATCACAGGACCTGGGTTCAAATACTGACTTTGCTAGGAGTGGGCCTCATTTTTTTTTATTTATAAAAGGAGGAGGTTGTACTAGATGATTTCTAAGATCTCTTTTTTTTTTTAGCTTTAAACATTTGATGCTATGAACCTAATTGCTATTTATAACATTGTCAAATAACTGGCTTAGAAATGTTCTTTTAGAATGTAGCCTGTTGAGCTGCTGTGAACTCATTCGATTTATGTAATTGTTTTTATAGTTTGTCAGAACTTAAGCATCTCCTGTAATTCTCGTTTGCTTAGAATTGAACTTATTTTGTTATCTGTAAAGTTGACAGTTAAGTTTCCAAGTGGGCAAAAAATAAATTCAGTTATTGGTTTTTCTTCCAGGGTTTCATTTTAGATTTAGACATGTGGAATGTCAAATATGCATTGTTATTCAGTATTTGGTAAGAGAAGCTTTTTGCAAGTAGCAAACCATGTTAGCAGTGCTTAATAAGCAAAAAGCAAACAAGTGGCTACTTATAGAGGTGCTTTTGTGTGGGTTATATGTTCTCTTGAAAGGTATCTAGATTTTTTTTTTGGAAATCAGATCTGTAAATTTGAACTTAGGAGCTTGTTATTTAAAGGATCCCTGTAAGTTACTTTGAAAAGGGAAGGAACTTTTAATAATCACTCCCTAGTTCATATGTGTTATAAATATGGATTTTCATATTATGTTTAAGTAAAAAGGGATTTGAATGCAGATGATTCTAATACTTTTTCTTTGAAAATGTTGATTTCATTAAATTTGTTTTTATATATTTCTACCTTAATTTGTTATTCTAATTCAATTTCTTAAAGTATCTTAAAGATTATGTAGAATGTAGACTGTATCTTAATTACTACTTTCTTAAAAATTATTATGCTCCAATATATATAACGATATAATGCTTTTTGGAGTTTTATACAAAATAAGCTAAATAATTAAAGACATAGCCAGGACCTCTTCCATTTGCTTTTAATTGATGCATGCTCACATAATGACAACAGATTTTATATTTGGCTAAATAAAACACATTAAGATATGCTGAGGAAAGACCTCATATAATCATCTTGTGATTATTCATTCTAATAGTGGAGGAGGAGGAGTAGCAAGAATATTTTTAAAAATCAGTTCTATTTAGTTTTAAAATGTGTTTTTGTGTTTATTAGACTATATGTTTTAAAACCCTATCATTAGCATACTCCCTTCTCCTTTTATTCTTCCTATCTAGGTAATACTGAACTCTCTGGTACTGAAGACAAACCACCCTTCTTAGCTCTAGCTGTCTGATCCTTCCTTTTATCCACTTCAACCTCACCCTCCGCCCCACAGTCTCCAAATGTTTTCATTATGTCCTCTGGAACTCTTGCTCTATAATTAACAAACTCCTTTCATTTTAGACCTCTTTCTCTCCTGTTTCTTCCATCTGGCACTCATGAGACTTGACTCCCCTGGATGACACTACATCCCTGATGGTACTTTGTAGTTAGTACTGGTTAGTATTAGACTTTTCTCTTTTAAGTTATATATTATCTTTTCCATGTAAAATGTAAGCACCTTGATATCAGAGGCTGTTTTCACTTTTTCTTTGTATCTTAGTACAGTGCCTGGCACATAGTAAACACTTAATAAATGCTTATTAATTTAGTAATGAAATGATGTCCACCTTCTAAGGTTCTATCCTTGTCCTTGATGTCTCATTATATCTTAGAAATTCTAATCTTTTCAGCCAAATTGACCTTTTTTTCTAACACTATATTTCCAGATGTGTGTTAGCACTGTTTATGCCAACTGTGTGTATTGTGTGGGTTCAGAGAAGTAAATGAATAATTCACTGTATCTAACTTGCTCTAGACTTTAGACCATGCATTGTATCCCATCTCACAGTTTTCCTTGGCTGTCTTCAAATAACCTCCCTCTGGACCTTCTGAGACCATGTCCCATTCAGCTTTGGAACTGTCACTGTCTCGTTAGGAGAGACAAGCAGGGCAAATGCACTAGGTTTCAGACTATGTATCACATCTCATCCAACTGTCCACCCTAGCCATCTCCTTGTTATTTGTCATGCTGACTCTCCCCTTTCTATCCCTGGCTTTGGGAACAGTAATCAAATCACTACGACATTGTTCCTGGAAAGGGCATTTCGTTGGACATCCAAAGGCATTTATGTGGCTCTGCTCCCCATCTTTGTGACTTTCCAAACCAAACACCCTTCCTTGGCTACCAATCCTTTATGTGTATTGTCTCCTCCTACTTAAATGTAAGTTTCTTGGGAGTAGAGACTATTTATTTTTTTATTTTTTGCTTTTTGGCAGGGCATTTGGGGTTAAGCGACTTGCCCAAGGTCACATGGCTAGTACATGTGTCAAGTGTCTGAGACCGGTTTTGAACTCATGTCCTCCTGACATCAGGGTGGTTGCTCTACTCACTGCACCACCTAGCTGCCCCTTAATAGAGACTATTTTGCTCAATGCTTGACACATAGCTTAATTTCTTCTTGTCTTTGTAAACTGAGCACCTAGTACATGCCTGGCACATAATAGTTTAGCAAATGCCTTTTGAATTGATCAGTGTTTTTATTCATATATATTTTTTAGGGTAAGCTGTAGTAACAGCATCTTGTGTCTGGATTACACGCCCTTTGCCAGGAAAGTGATAGCAGATTAACAAAGTGAGTAGGTGCTATAAGAGTAAGTAGTGCTGTAAGTCTACCAAATAAGGGTGGATCATTTTGTTCCCAGAAAAGTTAACCCAGGATCTGGGAGACCTGAGGAAGTCAACACTAAACCTGGGACAGGGCATCTTTTAAAAACCCTCTGATTTGAGATGATTTCGTGCTAGATTAGATTGTTTATCGCGAAGTAGTTCTTTAAAAACACTACTTAAAAGCAAAATAAACTTGGTTTGCATTTTAAAAACAGGTAAGAAATGGTTTACTTGCTGTTTTTTAAATAGTTTATTTTCCCCAATTATATATAAAAACAATTTAAACATGCATTTTTTAAAATTTTGAGTTCCAAATTTTCTTCCTTCACCTCCTCTTTTCCTAGGCAATTTGATGTAGGTTTTATATGTGCAATCACATAAAACATAATTCCATATTAATGATATTGTGAAAGAGGAAACAGACCAAAAGGGAAAAAAAACCCCAAAAATAAAGAAATTGGAAAATATACTTTGATCTGCATTCAGATTTTATCAGGTCATTCTGTGGAGGTGGATAGCATTTTTCATCATGAGTCCTTTGGAATTGTCTTGCATCCTTATATTGCTGAGAATAGTTAAGTCATTCACAGGTGATCATAGTACAGTATTGCTGTTACTGTGTACTGTGTTCTCCTGGTTCTGCTTTCTTCACTTTCACCAGGTCATGTATGTCTTTCCAGATCTTTCTGAAATCTTCCACTTGTGATTTTTATAGCACAGTAGTATTCCATCACAATCATATAACACAGTTTTTTCAGCCATTCCCTAGCTGATGGGTATCCCTTCAAATTCTAATAGTTTGCCACCAGAAAAAGAGCTACTATAAATATTTTTGTACAGATAGATCCTTTTCTCTTTTTTTGGTCTCTTTGAAATACAGACTTAAAAGTGGCATTGCTAGATCAAAGAGTATGTGCAGTTTATTGCCCTTTGGGCATCATTCCAAGTTTCTCTCTAGAATGGTTGGATCAGTTCATAACTTCACCAGCAGTGCATCAGTGTCCCAATTTTCCATATCCCCTCCAACATTAATCATTTTCCTTTTCTGTCATATTAGTCAATCTGATAGGTGGTGAGGTGGTACCTCAAAGTTGTTTTAATTTGCGTTTTTCTAATCGATAGTGATTTAGAGTATTTTTTTGAATTTCATACTTTATTATTTGATATTTTTTAGTTTTCAGCACTGATTTCCACAAGATTTTGAGTTACAAATTTTCTCCCCGTTTCTACCCTCCCCCCACTCCAAGATGGCATGTATTCTGATTGCCCCGTTCCCCAGTCAGCACTCCCTTCTGTCACCCTACTCCCCTCCCTGCTCCATCCTGTCCCTTTCCCCCTTACTTTCTTGTAGAACAGGATAGATTTCTATGCCCCATTCTCTATATATTTTGTTTCCCAGTTGCATGCAAAAACAACTTTTTTATTTTGAGTATCTGCTTTTAAAACTTTGAGTTCTAAATTCTCTCCCTTCTTCCCTCCCCACCCACTCTCTCTAAGAAGGCATGCAATTCAACATAGGCCACACATGTATCATTATGCAAAACACTCCCATAAATAGTCATGTTGTGAAAGACTAACTATATTTCCCTCCCTCCTATCCTGTGCCTCTTTATTCATTTTTCTCCCTTGACCCTGTCCCTTTTCAAAAGTGTTTGCTTTTGATTACTTCTTCTTCCTATCTGCTCTCCCTTCCATCATCCCCCCTTTTCATCCCCTTCCTTCTACTTTCATATGGGATAAGATACCCAGTTGAGTATGTTATTCCCTCCTCAAGTCAGATCTGATGAGAGCAAGATTCACTCATTCCCCCTCACCTGCCACCTCTTCCCTTTCAATGAACTGCTTTTTCTTGCCACTTTTATGTGAGATAATTTACCCTATTCTGTCTCTCCCTTTTTCCCTCTCTCAAAATATTCCTCTCTCATCCCTTAATTTTATTTTATTTTTTTAGATATCATCCCTTCATATTCAACTCACCCTGTGCCCTGTCTATATATAGATAGATATAGATATATGTATGTATATGTATATTCCCTTCAACTACCCTAATACTGAGAAAGGTCTCATGAATTACACACATCATCTTTCCATGTAGGAATGTAAACAAAACAGTTCCACTTTAGTAAGTCCCTTATGATTTCTCTTTCTTGTTTACCTTTTCATGCTTCTCTTGATTCTTGTG
>CM053622.1:431143270-431162760 GCA_028646595.1 Phalanger gymnotis | reverse complement strand
TCAAATCTGAATTGCTACTACATTTGTCTACTTTTATAAAATAATCGCTCAATAATTTGGTTGTTATGACACTAATTTAGATAGCATTTTATTATTGCCATGGCCCAACTGGGAGCAATAAATCTATCTCCAATTATTTATCTTCCTTTATTTTTGTAAAATTCTTTTGTACTTACGTTCATGTAAGTGCTAAATATAGTTTGGTAGTTGAACTTGCAGTCATTTTACACAGTTTGCAGTTATTTTAAATGGAATTTCTTTTTCTGAATCTTCCACTGGATTTTCTTTTTTTTTAGTAATATACATAAAGACTGATGAATTCGTGAATTTATTTTGTATCCTGCTTTGCTGAAGTTGTTTCATTAGTTTTTTGGTTGAATTTTTAGGGTTTCCTAAATAAATTATATCATCTCCAGAAAGTGTTAATTTCATTTTATTTTTGCCTGTGCTTTTTCTCAGTTTCCTTTTTTTATATTATGGCTGTAGTGGGCATTTCTAGAATTCTATTTAATAATAATGTTGACAGTGTACATCTAGGCCTTACCCCCAATTAGACTGGAAATGATCTTTATTACAGATGCTAATTCTTGATTTTAGATACCATATACAGTATTAACTTGAAACATAATTATTTCTAACCGTTTTAGTGTTATTTATGTGAGTATATCTTCTCAGAAGTATTTTCTGCATCTATTGATAGATATAATCATGTGACTCTTACTGTATTAGTATTTAGTATTGATGTATTCTAGTATGTTTGTATTATTCCTAATATTAACCCAATCCTGCTTTCCTGGTGTAAATTGAACCTGATCATAGAGAACATTTTTTAAAAATTTGTGATAGCCTCTTTACTAATATCTTGTTCAGTAATTTTCATTAAAATTCACTAGAGATAGTGTGGTCTGTAGTTTTCTTTCTTTTGCCTCTCCCTGTTTTAGATATCGGGACCATACTTGTTTCATCAAAGAAATTTGCTAGTGTACCTTCTTTCTCTGTTTTTACAAACAATTCATATTGTATTAGAGTTAATTGTTCTCTAAGTTTTTATAGAATACATTTGAAAATCTGACCTGGATATAGATTTCTTTTTCTTTCCTTCAGAAGTTCCTTTATAGCTTTGTCAAGAGCCATTTTTTTCCTGAGTATTCAATTGCTGTGGTTGCTGAGGAGATGGGAGCTGCAGCATCTGCAGAATCAGTTACCAGGTTGCAATTCCATAAGGATTGCTTTCTAGAATGGAGGGAGGAGTAGGGGGCAGGGCTGGAAGTAGGAGCTAAGATCTAAGGAACACTGGCATTCCTGGAGCTCTTGGGCTTATCTGTCAGTGGCATTTAGTCATGGTTTTGTGTTGGCAGTGATGGGGATGACGGGGCTGTACAGGGCTTACTGGCTTTTGCGGCAGGACTTGTTTCCAAGTTCCTACAGGCTTCTGGCTACCTTTTTGTGCATCCTAAATTGGATAAAGATACTGTAGTTTCTCTTGGAACTTCTTGATTTTTTTTCCTGTATTTGATTGTTTTTCAGTCTGGGTTTCTTTTTAAAGCTTCACTAGACTACATTTGACAACTGGGCTCCCCTGTGATCATTCACACAGCCATCTTAATTGGAAATTCCCTGAATATCTTTTTCATTACTGTGGCTAAGTAAACTTTATAACTGTAAGATGGTCTGTAAGTGTCTTATTTCTTTCTAGTCTCTGCCCTGAACCACCAAACCAGGCTAAGTCAGGCCTGGCCTAGAAATAACACTGAAAAAGTTGTGAATAGTTTATAGTGGTATTTGGAACAGATATAGGATATTTTAACCAGATATTAATATTAATACTTGGCCATCAGTAAAATCACAGATGACACATATTTTTTGTCTTTCATTTATTTCTCTCCATCACCTATTTTATTAGTTGACTAAGTAGACTCTCAAAGGTTAATGGCTTGTTTCTGATTGTGGATTCTATGAGTTTTCTAATTGATTAACTTACTAGTACTACTGTTAGATATTTCATATTTCCCCCTTTCAAGTCATTTTATTAACATATTGATTCAACAAGTAAATATTTATAATTTTTAAAAAGAAAAGTGGCGTGATATTGCTTAGAATAAAAGGTAGTTTTTAGTTAAATTAAGCAAAATCTTTAGTTAGGTAAATTGTGTAATTGTGATATTTTTTGGTCCTGCCCCTACATCAGTGGTTTCTTCTCAGTTTTTCTGACAGTTCAAAGGATTTTTCTCATAGCTTTTGGCTATGGATACTTTGGTTAATTTCCTTTGAATGCTTTCTTTCATTGCCTGATGCTGAAGTAATTCTCTAGAATTTTAGTTCTCTCAGAACTTCTTTGGAATCTTTCTCTATGTAGGGCCTATTAACAGCTCAAAACTGCCATGACTGATTTTTTTTTCCTAATCACAAAGAGGTACTTTTCCATTCTACTCTAAAAGAGAAGAAACCTTCTATTTTTCCATTCCCCCATATAAACTTTTAAAACTTTATATTTGCTAGTTATTACCTTGAAATTTAAGATTCCTCTTAGCAAATTCCTGACAGTTTGCACTTTTATAGTTTATTTCTATGTTAACATTTTTTTTTTCTAGAAACTTTCCAAAAAGAGTTATTTTGCTAGCCACTAAATTATAGGAGTCATAGAATTTTAGAGCTGGATGGTGCTTCAGAAGCCATGTAATCCAGTTCCCTTTTTCTGAGTTTCAGAGAAGGCAAGTGTTTTCCTTAGTACCATACATGTAGTAAGTGGTAGAGATGGGATTCAGTTCAAGACTTCTGAAGCCAAATCCAGTATTATTTCTGTTAACATTGTAGAATGCGTGTGTGTGTGTATGTATATGAGAGAAAGGGAGAGAGAATATTTCTTTTAAAATTTTAAAGTATTTTAAATAAGATTTAAAATGGTTTTATCACATAGGATAGCTTATGTCTCAATGCTCTTAGCTGTTTCTTGCCTTAGGAACCTGGACTCTCTTCCTTCTAGAGAAATCTCTTTGGATCAGCTTTGTATTATGAACTTTAAAACTGGAACTCACAGTCTTATTGTTGTGTTCCTTTTCTAGAAGAGGAGTGAAAAGAGTTTGGAAGGTATTTATGTATGCTTAAACTAATAATAAAGTTTTGTATAACAAAGCTGTTAATAGCATTGCAGCTTTTGTAGAACTGGAGTGTGTAGAATAAGTTTGGTGATAGCCTTTCCAAACACAGTGGAACTACTGTGTTTAGTACTGGTTACCAAATTACTCCACATTCTTTTTCTTGGTCTCTATGCAGATGACTAGGAGATCTACAAATCCAACCCTAGGCTCTCTCCTGAGATCCAGTTCCCCATTATCAGTTGCATATTGGATATTTTGAACTGATTGTCCCTTTGCTTCCTCAAACTCAGCCTAAGACAGAACCCTAAGCCCACCCTTCCACTATGCTTGGCTATGTTTGTCTAGGGTGCCCTTATTTTTATCTTTCTAATTGTGGTGTTTTCTTTCATTCCTTGTTTTTTTCTCACCTCTCTCTATCCAATCAGTTGTCATGTCTTGCTCTTTGTACCTCCACTGCATCTTCGGCATCTGACCTCTTTTTCCCGCTGACCCAAGCCACTCCCATAGTGGCTCCATTGCACTCCTTGTTGGCCTTCTTGCCTCAGGTCTCTCCTTACTTTATTGATCCATCTTTCATGCTGCTGTCTGAGTGTTTTTCTGGAAACATACATCTGACTCTGCCACTCCCCTACTTTGTGTTCCCTATTGCCTCAAGTATAAACTGTCAACTCTTTTTTAGCTTTTAATCAGGCTTGCCTCCAACTTATTTTTCCAGCTTCATTGTACGTCGTTGTCTTTTACGTGTTCTGTGGTCCAGCCAAATTGGATCTTTCTATTTCTCACACTTATGCCTTTTCCTCAGCTACCCTTGATGCCTGGAAGTCACTCTGCCTCTTAGCATCTCTCATTTCACCTCAAGTGGAAACTCAGACATCACTTTTTACAGGAAGTTTTTCATGATCCTCTTGACCTTTAGTGCCCTCCCCCTTCAGCTACTGAGAAGTTCATCAGCATTGTATGTCATTTCATGATAGCGTGCTTCTCCAGGTTCTGGATAACGGACAATGGTCTCATGCCTTCCCAGTCACCAGTGGAGTGAAACAAGGCTATGTGCTTGCTCCCATGCTTTTTAGTGTGATGTTTTCAGCCATGTTGTCAAATGCTTTCAATGAGGATGAACACATGTATTAGCAAGGCAATAAGTATAATATAGATGATAATTGTCAATATGCCTATTTAGTTCTGTATTGAAAAATATAAGAGACTCTCCATATGGAAGGTAGAAGAAATAAACTATTTATTCAGACACCAGAGAACCAGATCCCAAAACCAGTAAGCCCAGTTCATCACAGCAGCTAAGAACTCAATACACAATATCACAGCAGAGAACCACTCCATCTCAAAGACATCCACCCCCCCTCCTGGGGCCTTGCCACCAACAAGCACACTCACAGCACAGCCAGCACATCTGCTCTCTCCCTCAGCTCTAACCACTCTCTCAGAATTTCCTATGATACACTTTCCTTTCTTCTCAGCAAACTGTTCTTAGCACATGTGACTTAGGCTTCCTGTGATGTGAGCAGGTCACATGGGCCTACTAATGTTTGGGAAAGATCTTTAAATTCAAATTACCAATCGTTTCGGCCCCAAGATCTTTCTTATCTGTTACATAGGTCAGTAGGATTTTTGGATAACTAGTGTCAACAGAACTTTACAACACTCTAACAGGGATAACACAAAATAAGTATATAAAACAATATCATCCCCCCTCAAATAAAGGGGGCTTAAAGTCTTGGGGTAAGAGGTGAAGAAGGTCTCATCCTCCGTAGCTTCTTCCTGCTGAAATTGGATGTAGAACTGTTCTTGCCCCAAGAGGTCAAGAGTTCCATTCAAGAGGTCAGTTCTTTAGCAAGCTGGCATCCAGAATGCGGTTGACAACAGGTCCAGGGATGACATCAGAGGGTGACATCTGGCTTAAGTGATCAGGCATCTGCAGGAAACCAATCTCACAAACAAATTTAATAGACAATAACCAAAAAGAAACAAGGCAACAATCAGAGCCTCATTCACGATATGAGGCTTGATACACGACATGAGTCAAGGATACAATTTGATAATTATTTTCTCCTGGATAAACAACAGTTACAGTATTGTCTTTTACATGTGCTATAATTTCTGTAGCCTTTGGAACATTATCCAGCTTCTGTTTTACCCATACTTTAGCTTCCGATTTTATTCTATCAGTAGAACCAAACCCTTCTTTTCCTCTGCTATTATTTTGGGAAGAGGGTCAGTTTTCACAAGGGGTATTGTTTCACAAGGAATAATAATCACTTCAACTATTCTATCATTTTTACAAATCATTTTACAAGTTCTATCATTTTTACAAATGCAAACCTATACAAAATGTATAGATTCTTTACCCAAATTCTGGAATATCACAGTAATTTCTCCTTGATAATTAGAATCTTTCACTCCAGCCATTACATATATTCCTCAAGCTGCTAATCCTGATTTAGGTAATAGCTGTCCAAAATGATTCTTAGGGATTGTCATACATGTGTCAGTAGGGATTTTTCTTATTTCTTTTCTATCCAGCCAGAAGTCTTCTAAACAATGTAAATTATATTCTGCCAAACCAGGTATTCCTGGATACAGTGGTGGGACATCTTCCTTCACAGTCCAATACTTAATATTTAGGATCTTATGGGTTTGCTGTTTTCTAATATGCAAATTTGGGGTCATCATTCTGGCTAGAGGTATACTTTCTCCCGGTGGTCTATTATTCAAATTACATAAAGCAATGAACTAATTATCTTTCCAGTGTTGATAGGAATTCTTAGAACTTGACTTCCTTAACTGTTCTTTCAATAATCTCTTCATTCCTTCAGTTAACCCAGATGCTTGTGGATAATATAGAATATGATATATCCAGTCTATATTGTTCAATACACAATATCTCTTCGTCTCATTATCTTTGAAATGTGACCCATTGTCACTTTGAATCTGCATTGGGGTTTCATAATATAGACTTATAATATCTAGAGTTTTACAAGTGTTCTTCTGAGATTCATTCTTATAAGGACAAGCCACTACTTAGTACACCCGAATAGATGTCAACACAAGTACATATAAATTTGTATCCTTTATCTTGGGGTAGCGATCCAATATGATCTGTCTGCCAGATTTGGGCTGGAACTTTTCCCCTTCCTGTTTCTCCATTTATTACCCTAGGAACAGTCCATTCCTTTTCCAATTGACATATATAACATTCCTCCCTCTTGTTTTAACAATGAATGAGAGATACTAATACCTTGATCTTGTGCCCACTGGCGTGTGATCTGGACCCTTAAGTGACTGGCTGTTTGCTGGACCCTTTTTGCTAGTACCAGATCATCAGCTGTCAGGATAGGGATAATATGTTCAGTAGAAATCTTTGCTAGTGAATCAGCATGTTCATTGTACTCAAATTCTGGCATAGTGAGGGCTACTTAAGCATCTTTGTGAAAAACTGATATATTAGTAACCAAAAACATATCCCATACATCTTCCCATAATTCTTTGCCCCAAACTTGTTTACCATGGATTTCTCAGTTTTGATTTTTCCACATCGGCATCTATGTAGCTAACCCATTAGCTGTTGCTCATGAATCAGTGAATATATGACATGGTCCTCCTTGTTCTATTTTAGTAACTTGATGTACTGCCATCATTTCAGCATATTGACTACTTCCACCTATCCCAGTACTTTCCAAAGTCCACTTAGTACATGGGTTATAGGCTATTGCTTTCCATTGTCTTTTATGGCCCAAATATTTTGCTGTCCCATCAGTAAATCATGCACATTTCTTATGTTCTTCAGTTAGTCCATAATATCCATCATTCCATTTTTTTTTCAACAAGAAAGTTTATAATTGAAAAAGAACATGCGTTAGACACATGGCAAAAGTGGGGGTGGAAGCGGGGGGGTAATAGAATTATAGCCTGAGTGTTCTATTTGTATCCTTATGATGTGAGAAGAAATCTAGGAAGTCTTCTAACCCGCGAGATGGACCCTCAGATATTAACTTATGGACTGGCATGGAAAAGTGCCACACAAGATAGGAAGGCAAAAAGGAAGAGTGTTCCACATCATTGGAGAGAATGTCCACATCGATGAGATCTCAAACTACTGGAACATTTGAGTAATCCTTGCACTCCTTTCCTCATGTGGTTGTTGTGAAGAGAGAGCTTTGTAATCCTGAAAGGGCTATGAAGATCTGAACTGCCTTTATTATCTCTTAGCCCTCAAAATGCTTCAACAGTATTTTCATTTTGGATAGCAGCTCCCATTACTAAGAATAGATGCGGAACATCTCCATCTCCTTACGAGACAGTCGGTTGGGTCTCTGGACCTCTTGGTAGATGATAGTTGAATGGGATGAGCTGGGGTTCATTTGCTTGGAAAAAGACTGATGCTTGGAGAACTGGACTGATGAATACACTGTTTTATCTTGACTAGCAGGGCTGGAAGCAGGAGGCTGTTGTGGAAATTGGACTACAGAATAGCAGGTGTTCCCTTCTTCTGTTGCACAGCAATTCTGCACCTGATTTCCCCGGGGCTTACTATGATTAATTTTCGTATAACATGTCGTGTTCATATCTGCTACTTGCTCCCTCCTCTTCTTCTTCTTTCTTGTTACATACAGGCAGATAATGATGCTGAGAAGTAGAATGACCAGGGGAATCACAGAGAAACCCAAAACCAGCAGGAACCACAATTCTTGGGTTGAGCTGTGAACTGTGCTAGCACATGCCCAAGTAAGGGCGACGGTATGGCTCCTTGAGCTAACTGGGTTGCTGGCATTGCAAGTATAGTAATTCTCAGCATTCTTGGCTTGGATATAGAGCTGTACATGGGCATGATTCCCTGGGGGTTTAATTTGTTCTCTCCCTCTGTACCAGGTATATGTCAAATTATTGTTCCCTTGGACGAAGCAAGACAGGTTCACATGGCACAAGGTGTTATTCCATGACTCTCCGGTCACCTGGATCTTTGGATCCTGGACAGGATCAAACACAGAAACCTGGAACCAGGCAGTAGTAGAAACATGTCCTGACCGACTAGTGATTTCCATGAAGTAGCGGCCACTGTCATTCTTTAATGAGTAAGGCCAAGTTCTCAGGCATGACGTTAACTCAGTTTTTAAATTGCCCATCTTCAAATGTCCCCTTTGAGTCACCTCTCCAACTCCATATCCTAAAATTTTCCTGAGTCGAAGACAGTTTCACAAACCAAGTGAATTGAATACCTTCCAAACACTGCGGAATACAAATCGATTGTAACTTGATACAACTTCCTACGATGACAGGCATGCTAATTATCTTCATATCAGAACCTGATGTTCAGCCGGCCCGAACCCTCGCCCTCCGCCTTCCAAGCTGCCCTTGCCCTGGTCCAGGGCATGCCCATCCTGCTTGCGCCCCCAAGCCCGCCACCCAGGCCGGGCGGGGGCCTGGGGCCCGGTGGGCGGCGGTGTACCAACGCAGCCCCCGCGTGCCAACCCCATCATTCCATTTTACCAAGGATTGTACCAACTGTAGCCTTTGTCCAAGGGGTTTATCATTTCCCTCAGTGTCTATGTTTGCTATAGATTCATGTAGAGCAGAAACTCCACTTTTGCCTGTTTTAGACCTATTTTGAATGTACCATTTCTATTTAATTATGCTAGCCTCTTATGCATGTCTAATTCTGTGGGAAGCTGTGGTACTCATTACCCAAGTCATAATCAGGATTCCAGGCCTTAATATCACTTCATGGTCCACAGTTTGTTGTTTAGTCTCTACCAAAGCCCAATATGCAGCTAACAACTGCTTTTCAAAAGGTGTATATTGAACTCCAGATAAAGGAAGTTACCTAGAACAAAATCCCAAGGGTACGTTTTAGCTTTGTTGTTTTTGCCATACACTCCAGTTTGTGTATTCATCCTGTACAGTCACTTGTAATTCCAGGGCTCTATTTTGCATAGAACATAAGTCCAGAGCCAATTGTAAAGCAGCCTTTGCTTCTTCAAAAGCTTTACTCTGCTCAAGTCCCCAAACAAATTCATATTTTTTCCTTGTAACTTTATATTGGGGTTTCAAAATGTGTTCCAAATGTGGAATGTGATGTCTCCAATATGTAAATAGCCCTATAAACTTTTGAGCCTCTTTCTTATTGGTAGACATAAGAAAATCCTGAATCTTTTGACAGGCTTGTGGGAGAATTTATCGCAGTCTTTTATTCCATTGTATACCCCAAAATTTTACAGTTTGAGCTGGCCCTATTCTTTGCTTTTCATATGCTCAATTAATAGGGTCAGACTCTTCTCCACTTTTACATTTTCTCCCTGTATCATATCATCTATGTAGTGGGTAAGCTGTACACCAGGTAGCCTTAATTCATCCAAATATTCAGCCACAATCTTATGACAAATAGTTGGGCTACACAGATATCTTTGTGGCAAGAGTGTAAACATATACTGTTGGCCCTGCCGCATGAAAACAAACTGGTCCCGTTGTTTAGTATCTATTGAGATCATAAAGAAAGCATTGGCCAAATCAGTAAATATGTACCAAGTCTCATCATATTTCTGGATCCTTTCTATTAAGGTAACAGTATCTGGAACAGCTGCATACAAGGGAGGAGTTACTTTTTTCAATTGTCTATAATCCACTGTCATTCTCCACGATCCATCTGACTTTCATACTGGCCATACAGGATTATTCCAGTGAGTGGTTGTAGGGACTAACACTCCTGCCTCAACATATTCCGTTATAGTACTGGCAATTTCATCTTGCCTACCTGGCACAGGATACTGCTTCAAAGTAATTACTTCAGAAGGTTCAAGTAAAGTGACCGAGTCCATTTTTACTTTTCCCACTAAAACTGCATTAATTCCTATCTTCCTTACTGCAAATTGATATCTCCCTTCAGGTATTCAGAGTCATACCTTTCAATATATCTATTCCAATGATGTATTCAGGAATATGCACAATGACCACGATATATTCTTTCTTAGGTGATTGTCTGATTTTCATCGTTAGTTTGACTAGTATGACTGACATTTCAGTCTCTCCTAGTCCTGTGATAGCAACAGGAGTTCCATGCCTCAACTTGTCAAGATTTCCATAAATCAAGGTGGCCTCTGCCCCAGTTTTCTATCGGTACCCTAGTTACAGTATTTGATCCATTTTTCCAATATGTAGTCACATTAATATGGGGTCTGTAATCCTGCCTGTGTGTTTCTTTAATCCAAGCTGGGGCTTGGCCTATTCCTAGTCTCCTTGAAGCTGTGACTCACTTGGATACAAGGGTTCAAGATCTGTAGGATTTGTAGGGGCAGTTCTTTTCTATTCCATCAGCCATTAAGCCCCTTATCTTGGTACATTTTGTATAGCTCATTACTTGGAATACCATCTGTTCTTTCAAAATCTACCCTTGCTCTCAGTAGAGCAGTAAACATTTCTTTTCTTATCACTCTGCTCTGACATTGAATCCGCAGGTTATTCACTCTTCTCTCTTGAGGAAATGTATCTTTTCCCTAGTCTCCTAAGTCCCTTGCCTGTGAAATCTTAACTAGCACCTCTGAAAGAGGGTGCCCTACTTCTCCAATTAGCAGTCAGAATTAGTGTTTATAAGCAGGAGGAGCTGTCTTAACTGCTAAATTTCTATGAGAGACTCCCAAGGGAGTATCATAGTATATCTGCGTTTCCCATCACAATAGCAGTCTTCATTACCTCCTCTTTTAACTTTCTCATACAGTTCCTAAGTGAATACCAGGGTACATCAGCGCTGGGCTACATAGAATCTGTTGGATACTCTCTGTTACATCCATTTGCTGCTAAAGCTAACAGGCTAATTGTCTTGTTACCCCCTTGCAGTTGATAATCCCTAAAAGCTTGGCCGTACAAAAGGATTCTGACTAATGCTTATGAATTTCATACAGTCCACACTATCCACAGATACTTCTGTGTCCCCTTCATCACTGATTTTCATAATCCAAAATATTAACAGTTCTCCCATTCCCTGGGTAAACCTACTCAACAAGGCATCTTTGATTTCCTGCTGTGTAAAATACTCCCAACACTTCTTGAAATACTGTATTATTTTCTTGGGTTTCTTGTCTCCTTGGCTGTATGGAGCGCACTTCTGTCTGAGGAGCCTGGTCTGATATTGTTTCATTCTCTGGCTCAGGAGCATCATGACCCAAAATGTCATTTCGTGTCTCAGCTCCTAATAATTGTACCATTCTCTCCTGACCCTCTTCCTCTGTCACCATGGCAACCAGACTGGCAGCTAGATTTGACCTGGGCTGAACTCAAATGCACTTTTGACCTCCTTGGCTTCCTTTTTTTCTAGCTAAATTAACAGGAAAATCAGTTGATTCCTGAACAATAATCAATTCTTCTGCCACCTGAGATTCCCCATCTTGCTGTAGTATAGAACTATTCTCATTCAAGGTAAACGATTCTCTATTCGTCTTGAGTTCCCTCTCTTAACAGTCTGTCCCTGCTTTCACATATAATACGATATGCTGTGAGTAAAATCAGGCCTGTCTGAGAGAGTGCTGTTGGCAGTTCTCTCCCTGGCTTAACTTTAATTTTTTGCAAACATCTTTCCAAATCTCTAGGTTTTCCTCTCTGTAGCTTCTGTTCCCAGTTTTCACAGAGCCCTGTTCTTTTAGCCCATTCCTTTGCTTAGGGAGGAATAAGGTACATCATCCCATCCTGGGAAAACCATTTCTTCCTCTAAAGCTTTTCTGCCTCCAAATAGAGATCTTATACCTCATCATCCCATCCTCCTAGTCACCAAATATATTAGCAAGTCAGTAACCATAATATAGATGATAATTGTCAATATGCCTATGTAGTTCTGTATTGTAAAATATAAGAGACTCCATATAGAAGGTATAAGTAAACCATTTATTCAGATGCCAAAGAACCAGATCCCAAAATCAGTAAGCCCAATTCATCACAGCAGCAAAGAATTCAATACACAATATCACAGCAGAGAACCACTCCATCTCAAAGCCATCCACTCCCCCTGCTGGGGCCTTGCCACCAACAAACACACTCATAGCATAGCCAGAGCCATTTGCTCTCCCACTCTCACTGCATTTCCTATGACACACTTTCCTTTTCTTCTCAGCAAGCTCTTCTTACCACATGTGACTTAGGCTTCCTGTGATATAAGCAGGTCACATGGACCTATTAATGGGTGGGAAAGATCTTTAAATTTAAATTACCACTGATGGTAACTTTGTCAACTTGGAAAAGCTACAAGCCAAGACCAAAGTAGAGGGAGTGTTGGTACATGATTTTCTGTTTGTAGATGATTGTGCACTCAGTGCAGCCTCTGAAGCTGAGCTTCAACAAAGTATGGATCAATTCTCTGCTGCTTGTGCCAATTTTGGCGTAACAATTAACACCAAGAAAACACAGGTACTCCATCAGCCACCACCACACCATCAGTTACAGCAAATGGAGAGGTTTTGAATGCTATGGATAAGTTCACTCACCTTGTTAGTGTACTTTCTAGGAATGTACACATTGATAATGAGGTTGGTGCATGCATCTCCAGTGCTAGCTCAGTGTTTGAGAGGCTCTGAAGGAAAGTGTGGGAGAGAAGAGTATTAAGACTGACTACCAAACTGAAGGTCTACGGAGCTGTTGTGCTAACCTCATTGTTGTATATCTGTGTCTACCAGCAGCATGCTAGGAAATTGAATCACTTCCATTTGAATTGTCTTAGGAAGATTCTGAAGATCACTTGGCAGGATAAGGTACCAGACCCTGAATTCCTCAGTCAAACTAAATTGCCAAGCATTCAAACTCTGCTTCAGAGAGTACAACACCGATGCGCTGGCCACCTTGTTCAAATGTAAAAAATGTATGCTTGCCAAAAAGACTATTTTATGGAGAACTCACACAGTGCAAGGGTTCACATGGTGGTCAGAAGAAGCGATACAAGGACAGTCTCAAGAACTTTGGAATTGATTGTGTGACATGGGAGACATTGGCACAAGACCACTCAGCATGGCGTGCCTGCATCAGAGAAGGTGCTGTGCTCTATGAGTGAAACAGAATTGAAACAGCTCAAAGGAAACATAGGATGTGCAAATTTAGAATACCTACCCCAAATGTTCATGGGGCTATTTGTGCCTGACTTAATGGTAAAGCATTCCGAGCTTGTATTGGCCTAATCAGCCACAGTTGGACACATTGAATCTTGACTTTTGGTCCTCTTCGAGAAGGAAGGACACCAACCATTGAACTACTTTATATTTATTTTCTTTTTATTCTGTATATACTTAAATATGTACTTGTCTTTCCCATTGGAATGTAAGCTCCTTGTGAGCAGGGCTTTTTTTTTTTTAATCTTTAGCACCTACCACAATACCTGGGAGCTTAATAAAGGCTTGTTGATTAACATTGAGAAAATAGAGTGCCTCAAGAAGTTAAATAGGCTACTTGGGCAACTTAGTTATATCAAATAAGGATTGATTGAAAGGTTCAAAGAAGTAGAAATGCTGGAGAAAAGGGGAAATAAACTTAAGAGCATTTATATAGCATTGTAAGGTTTGCAAAGCATTCTACATGTTATTATCTCATTTATTCCTCATAACACTGTGAGGTAAGTGCAGCTGTTTATCTTCATTTTATAGATAAGGAAACTGAAGTTGGAAGAAGTTAAGTGACTTGCCCATATGGTTATATGGGCATACGGTCATATGGCTAGTGTCTGATTTTTGAATTCAGGTCCTCTGATTCTTAAGTCCAGCACTCTACACGATGGGGTACAGGCTCTGGGCATCTCTTTGAATTCTCCTTGAATGGTCGCACTTGATCTAGGGTTGCCTGAAGCCATAAGCTTTTCATTATCACTATGCCCAAATCTCTGTTACCCTTAACCTAGTCTAGCCCTCCATTGTCTGTTAGCTCTGGATCTCCTTAGGCTACTGCCTATCCTTGATCCTGTCAAAACCCCATTCTCTTAGTTCCTGGCCTTGGGCTTCTAGTCTCCCAGCATACTGGCCACTCCCATCTAGATCCTCCCTGGACCCCTCCTCCAGTCAACCCAGAGTACTTGGCCACCCCTGGATCCCTCTCTCAGTCTTTCTGTATATAAGATCCATCTTGTTTCCATGCAGCTGCTCAGATTTAGTCTGGCCTGCTTGCCAGTACAAGCATCACAAATACTCAGATTCCTTAAGTCTAGCCAATGCTGAGATTTCTTAAGAGTCTGGCAAGTATGGTGGATTTTTAACAAACTCTGTTTTTCCTTTGGCTGTAGGAAGGGTTGGGTTGAATTCATTCAGGCAGGACCCGAATGTCATTATTTTGGTGTCTAGCCCTCTTAAACCTACCTACTGTGCCACCTAGCTGCCTTTACTACATGTTTAAAATTGGGATATTTTGTTTGACTCTTGAGGAGGGAACTAATGCCAATACATGGATATTACAGATAGATTTTGACTTAAAATAAGAAAGTAATGCCAAACAATTAGAGCTCTCCAACAATATATGGGCTACCTGGGAAGAACTTTGTTCTTATTGTATTTAATTTCTATTGCTAGTTCAAATAATGATGAATTGTTAATGAATAAATAGTATTAAGATATAATTAATGAAATTTTTGTTGAGAGGCATGAAATTCGGAAACTGTCCACGTGAACTATTTTATGCTATTAGAGATGACTTTTTAGGTAACTGAAATTTGAAAGTAAACCCAGGATGGTTTAATTTCTGAAATTTTTCATGGCCAGGCCAGTCCCTCAGGTTTTCATCCTGTACTTTTTTTTTTTTAACTTTTTTTTCTCCCTAGAAAGATTTTATCTACACTGTATAGCTTAATTTCACCACCACCTACTTATTCTTTACCCCTTTTAATTTAGCTTTTCACCCTACGGCTTGATGAAAACTGCTTTCACCAGGGTTACAAATAATCTCATCACTACTAAATCCAGTGGCCTTTTTTGAGTTCTCATGTTACCTGAACTCTAGCTTCCATTGCTCTTGACTGTTTTCCTTCCCTGGCTTCTGTGACGTTTTTCTTTTGGTTCTCTTCCTCCCTGTCAGACCATTGCTTCTTTTGCTGGATCATCATCCATTTCTCTTTCAGTAACTGGATGACTCCTAAGGGTCTATCCTGGGGCTCTATATCTTTCCATTTCAGTGATCTCATTAGCTGTCATGGATTTAGATACTGTGTCTTTGTATGATTCCCCAAACTTTGTATCTCTTCTGAGTTCTAGGTCTACATTACTAATGGCTTCCGAGACATTTCTACTACATATGTGATTATCTCAAACTCCAAAGCAATTCATTAGATTTCTTCTGAACCTCATCCACCTCTCCAAATCTCCCTAATTCTGTTGAGAGAGCCACCATTCAGTTATCTAGATTTGAATGCTTGGAGTAATGCTTGACTCTTTCCTTTCCCTGATTTCCCTCCCTCCCCTACATAACATCTCTTGTATGTTTTCCTTTCTCTTACAAGGCCACTATCTTAGTTGATAAGACTCTTATCACCTCTTGCCACAGCCTCCTAATTGGTCTCTCTGCTTTCAGTTTTACCCCTCTTTAATCTGTCTGCCATAAAACTGCCAAATTAATATCCTAAGACTCTGATTTGACCCTTTTCAAAAATCTTCACTGTCTAGGACTCTGTTGTTCCTGTAATAAATACAAAATACTTCAGCTTGGTATTTAATGCCCTTCACAGTATGGCTCCTTACCAACCTTGCCAGAATTCATATTACTTCCCTTTATATACTCTCTGTTCCTGCCAAATTGGCTAGCTAGCTGTTCCCCAAACTTGCCATCTCCTATCTTTGTGCTTCTGCACAGCCTGTCTCTCATGCTTGAGCTGTACTTCTCGGTCATCTACAATACTTAAAATCCTTAGTTTCCTTTTAAGGCTAAGATTAGATGTAATTCTTACAGGAAGCCTTTCCTGATATTAATGAGATGTGATTTTCACTTTTCTATGGTACTGTGCTTTGTACCTCTTGACCTATGATTTCATTGGTGTAGGAAACTCCCTGATGAGAAAACTCACTTTACCACTGTAATCACATAACTGTCATGCCACTTTACAGTCTTAGAGATTTACAATTAACTTCCTATTCCAAGAACACAGGATTTTCTCTATTCTTACTACAGTACTGTACTGAGAGGTTGTGACCTGCTCAGAATCATACAACCAGTATGTGTTAGCAATGGAACTTAAATTCAAGTTCTGCTGACTTGGAAACTGTTTCTATGTCCATGATGCCATGCTGCCTTAAAAAAAAAAAACTATTAAAATATATATGTGTGTGTGTGATATATCTCAGCTTGCTACATTTCTAAAGGCCTGAGAATACAGCATAACATATAATCTTGGAAATATCCTGTTAAGGCTGAAGTTTGTAAAATCAGTGAAAGAAACCTCTAGGAATTAGGGGAGGCTATGATAAAAGATCAAGTTATAGGCTAGTGAGAAGTTGCTTGGTAATAGAGCCTCTTCTTGAAGATATTGACCCTTTAATTCCATACCTTTTTCCTACCTTTGCCAACTGACCTGAAGTGCCATCATTCTATTACAAGTCATTGCATTTTCTTCCCTAAAGAATTAACATTGGAAATGTTCCTGAATTTAGCAATTTTAAGATCATAACTACTATTGTTGCTCTTGAAACTGAAAGGGATTTTTGTCGTTTTGGTGAGTGATCCTTTCAGAAGGTTAGATAGCTTTGCGACTAAATAAAAGGAAGTTTTTTCAATTCACTTAAAAACTAATTTCTTCTGATTGTTAAAGAGGCAGGCACTGGGTGGAAGGTTAGTCTCATTCTTAAGGAGGGCGTTGCTATCAGTAGTGTTGAATATTATTGGTTTTAGAGTGCCTGTTGTATTTCTGAATGGGTAGATAGGATAACTTTACAGTGATTCCTTTCCTTAGATGAAGTAAAGGTCATATGACCAGCCTCTAGCATACCTTCTTTTCACTTTTCACACCTAAAATTAGAAAATGATAAGGGTACTTCTCCTGGATAAATCTGAGTTTTTTGTTAATCTCTCTGCCCTATTTCCCTACATAGTTGGGCCTTATTTCAAAGCACAGAATTTCTCTTCTTTACTCTTGCTACCATCCAAATTTCTCCCTGGAACTGGGTAGTTGTCTGATAGTAGAGGGCCTGAGAGAGATGATTTATTCACCCTTTGTTCTCTCTTTACAAGGTTATATGCCAGTATATGTATTTGAAGGATCCATTGACACTGCCTTTTAAGAGTTCACATCTTACTTAACACATGGATTTTCAGTCTTTTTGTGAGGAAGAACTAATTTTCATTTCTGCAAATCTGAAGAATGCTAGCAGTAAAGTACCTGACTAAGGATTAGATACTCCTACTGGTTTGCTTCTCATTGGGAATCTTAGCCAGCTAAAGAAAGGGAGGTCATTATGCTGGCAACCAGCCTGAAGATCAGTTAGTTGGGGATCCCTGTTTTTAATTCATGATGCATTCATATAGCATCAGTAGAACAGTACCTTTAACCAAATGTGTTTCAGTAACATACTTTGTCATCAGAAACTTTGGTAATAGGGGTAGGAATAATATAGGGAGTATTAAGATGTGTTCTGGGTATTTCGAAAATTTATAACATTTGGTTTTTTTTTAAATTTTAAGTTCAGAATTCTCTCCTTCCTTTCCCTCCCTGTTATTAAGAAGGCAAGCAATTTCATATAGGTTATATATGTGCAGTCATGCATAACATTTCTATATTAGTCATAGTGTGAAAGAAAACAGACCCCCTCAAAAAAAAACTCACGAAAAAAGTAAAAAAATAGTATACTTCAGTTTTCATTCAGACTCCATCATTTCTTTCTCTGGAGTTGATGGACTTGGAGTAGTAGAGTTGATGGAGTTGATGACTTTTCATCATAAGTCGTTCAGAATTGTCTGTATTGCTGAGAATAGCTGAGTCATTCACAGTTGATCTTCATTATGTTTTGCAGTGGCTGTGTACAATATTCTCCTGCCTCCTCTCACTTCACTTTGCATCAGTTCATATAAGTCTTCCCAGGTTTTCCAGAGAGAAGTAATTAACTAATCCAACTTCACATGAATAGTCAAGTAACAGAATGCAAGATTTGAAACTAGATCTTTTGATTTGAGGAGAATGAAAAGAAGGGGGCCAATGAATAGGGGAATATTAGGAATAAAAAGGTCAAGTTCCATCTGCATGTGCATTGAAGACCAAAGGTATCTTTCAGTCCAAAGTCGTCAAAGCTATGGTTTTTCTAGTAACAATGTAAGGCTGTGAGAGTTGGATTGTAAGGAAAGCTGAGCATTACAGAATTGATGCTTTTGAATTGTGATGCTGGAGAAGACTTTGGAGAGTCCCTTGGACAACAAGGAAATAAAATCAGTCAATACTTGAAATTAATTCAGGCTCTACGTTGGAAGGTCAGATTTTGAAGCTAAAGCTTAAAAACTTTGACCACATAAAATTTGCTTTTGTTTTAGCTCCCAAAGCCAGAGCTCATTGTTATCTTTCATCTCTGAATGTTATACTTTTGTTACAGTTTAAAAAAAACACAACTTTGGAAAACCAAAGAACCTTTTAGCAAGATGTAGTTTTCCTGCCTATCTCTTTGAATTTGATCTATTTTTGCTTTGAGATCATGATTGCTTCTCCTGCCTTTTTTTTAAACTACAACTGAAGCATGATAGGTTCTGTGCCAGCTCCTTATGTTTACTCTGTGTGTGTTTCTCTGCGTTGAGTATAACTAACATATTGTAGGATTCTAGTTTTTAATCCAGTCTGCTGTTTGCTTCCATTTTTTTGGGTGAGATAATCTCATTCACATTGACAGTGGCAATTACTGTGAACTTTCCTTCACACTATTTTTCCCATTTATCCTCTCTCTCTCTTTCTCTTTCTCTCTTTCTGTCTTTCTTTCTCTTTCCCCCTCTCTCTCCTTTCGCTCTGTCCCTCCTCAAAAGTGTTTTACTTCTCTCCCAGTCTCTCCCAGTCATCCGCCCTTCCTTTTATCAGGGCCTTTCGCCTCCCCCCTTTTAATCCCTTTCTCATCCTACTTCCCTCCCCTGTAAAGTAGATATCTATACCCCACTGAGTGTTACTCCATTTTTCTTTTTCTTTTTTTTTTTTTAATAAATTTTATTTAATATATTTAGTTTTCAGCATTGATTTTCATTGGAATTTGAATTACAATTTTTTCCCCATTTCTACCCTCCCCCCCCCACTCCAAGATGTCATATATTCTGGTTGCCCTGTTCCCCAGTCTGCCCTCCCATCCTCTTTTCCCTTCCTTTCTTGTAGGGCAAGATAGATTTCTGTGCCCCATTGCCTGTGTATCTTATTTTCTTGTTGCCTGCAAAAACTTCTTTGTTTTTGTTTTCGAACATCTATTTTTTAAAACCTTG
>CM053622.1:431098026-431142770 GCA_028646595.1 Phalanger gymnotis | reverse complement strand
ATAGACCTTACCCAGACACTATCCAGGCTGTCCTGGGCTAGAGCTCTGCTTTCCTCAGCTACCCTGTGGGTTCTGCAATTCTAGAATTGGTTCAGAGCCATTTTTTTTAGGTTTTTGGAGGGACTTGGCAGGGAGCTCATGCTAGTCCCTGCTTTCCAGCAGCCATCTTGGCTCCACCCCCGTTACTCCATTTTTCAACCACTTTTGATGAGAGTAAGGTTCAAGCATTCATGCCAACCCCCATCCCCATCTGAACCTCCCCTGCAAAAATTTTCACTCCTCTTTTATATGAGATAATTTACCCCATTCTGCCTCTTTCTTTCCCCTTCTCCCAGTGCATCTCTTAATTTTTCTTTTTCTTTTTAGATATCATCCCATCACAGTCAATTCATACTCATGTCCTCTGTCTATGTATACTCCTTCTAACTGCCCAAATAATAATAAAGTTCTTAGGAATTGAAAGTACCATCTTCCCATGTAGGAATATAGAGTTTAACCTTATTGAATCCCTTACGAGTTCTCTTTCATGTTTATCTTCTTATGCTTCTCTAGATTCTGGTATTTGAAAGTTCACACTTTCTGTTCAGGTCCTATCTTTTCATCAGGAATGCTTGAAAATCCTTTATTTCATTAAATATCCATTCCCTATCTCTCTTCGCCCCCCAGGATTATACTCATTTTTTCTGGGTAGGTGATTCTTGGTTGTAATCCTAGCTCCTTTGCCCTCTGGAATATCATATTCCAAGCCCTCCAGTCCTTTAATGTAGAAGTTGCTCAATCTTATGTTATCCTGACTATGGCGCCATGATATTTAAATCATTTCTTTCTGGCTGCTTGCAATATCTTATCCTTGACCTAGGAGTGCTGGAATTTGGTTATTTTATTCCTAGAAGTTTTCATTTTGGGGTCTCTTTCAGGAGGTGATAGGTGATTCTTTCAATTTCCTTTGTACCCTCTGGTTCTAGAATATTGGGGCAGTTTTCTTTGATAATTTCTTGAAAGATGAAGTCAAGGCCTTTTTTTTTTTATTAATCATGTCTTTCAGGTAGTCCAATAATTCTTAAATTATCTCTCCTTGAGCTATTTTTTTAAGGAGGTTTCTTCAGTGAGTTTTTGTATATCATTTTTTATGCTTCCTTTCCTGACCCATTTTTCATGATTCTCTTGCATCACTCTCATTTCTTTCCCCAATTTTTCCTCTACCTCTCATTTGATCTTTAAAATCTTTTTTGAGCTCTTCTAGGAATTGTTGGTCCTGACATCAATTTGCCTTTTTCTTTGGGGTTTGCATGTAGCCATTTTGACATTGTTGTCCTCTTCTGAGTTTGTATTTTGATCTTCCCTATCACCACAGTAACTTTCAATGGTTGGGTTCTTTTTTTGTTGTGTGCTCATTTTTCCAGCCTGCTTCTTGACTTTTAACTTTATGTTAAAGTTGGGCTCTGCTCCTGGGATGGGAGGGGGCATTGTCCTAAGTTTTAGGTTTTTTGTAAAACTGTTTTCAGAGCTAATTCTAGGGACTTGTAAATTTTTAGTTCTTAAACATGTAATTGATTTAAGGAGAGGTGTGGTCACTGCTCTCCTGGCCTGTGCTGTGGTCTGTGAGTAACTACAAATACCTTTTTCCACCCTGAAACTGTAACCAGAGTCCCTGCTCTCCTGTGCCTGTGAGCTCTAGTTTGCTAGTGCTTCTGCTCACCCTGAGACTGTTACCTAGGCCTGCAACCCAGATCCCAGGATGGGATCAATACAACAGAGTCCTGTGCCCAGGGGCAGCAATGGGACCTCTTTAATCTTAGTAGTTGTCAGCACCCTTACTATCTGTGGGCTGATAGCTGTGGAAGTCACTGCTTCTGATTCACTTACCAGCCCTGCCCCGCCCCCACTCCCCTGGCCGCCTGTGCTGGACTGTGCTCCACTCATACCCCAGTGAATCAGACCATGCTTGTCGATCTTCTGAGTTATCTTAGGCTGGAAAATTGTTTCACCCCGCCCTTTCGTTGGTTCTGCTGTTCCAGAATTTATTTTGAGGCATCACTTTAAAGCTGTTTGGAGGGGAATTAGGGAGAGCTCAGGAGAGTTCCTGTCTTTAGCCTTCCATCTTGGCTCTGCCCCTCGAAAATAGGAGTTTTCACTGCAAAAAAAGGAAGTCCATTTTACATTTTAAGAGTCAAAGGAATAATTGGTAACAATCTTAAATGTCAAAAAATCATTTTTCCTTTTCTTCCCCCTGGAGGGCATCTAGAGGAGAGAAACCATAGTCGTGAAAGGCCTTGATAGATAACTATAAATATCAAGTGAAAGCATTGGGGATATTTAGCCTTGAAAAGAGAAGGCTTACAGCTTCTACATTAAGGGACTGAAGGGTTTGGAATATGATATTCTGGAGGTCAAAGGAGCTAGGATTAAAACCAAGAATCACCTACCCAGCAAAACTGAGTATAATACTCCAGGGTAAAAATACGGACTTTCAATAAAATAAGAGGACGTTCAAGCATTTTCGATGAAAAGCGCAGAGCTGAATAGAAAATTTGACCTTCAAATACAAGAGTTAAGAGAAGCGTAAAAAGGTAAACAGGAAAGATAAATCATAAGGGACTTACTAAAGTTGAACCATTTTGTTTGCAATCCTACATGGAAAGATGATATATTTAACTCATGAGACCTTTCTCAGTATTAGGATAGTTGAATGGAATACACACGCACACATGCACGCACATATACACATATGTACATACAAATATACTATATGTAGATAGATAGGGGCACAGGTGAGTTGAATATGAAGGGATGATATTTAAAAACAATAAAATTAAGGGGTGAGAGGAATATATTGAGAGAAAGAGAAAGGCAGAGATAGAATGGGGTAAATTATCTCACATAAAAGTGGCAAGAAAAAGCAGTTCTAATGGAAGGGAAGAGGGAATGAGTGAATCTTGTTCTTACCAGATTTGACTTAAGGAGGGAATAACATACACACTCAGTTGGGTATCTTACCCTACAGGAAAATAGCGGGGAAGTGAACAAAGGGGGAGGATGATAGAAGGGAGGGCAGATTGGGGGAGGAAGTAAAAAGCAAATACTTTTGAAAAGGGACAGGGTCAAGGGAGAAGACTGAATAAAGGGGGAAAGGATAGGATGGAGGGAAATATAGTTAGTCTTTCACAACAGGACTATTATGGAAGTGTTTCGCATAATGATACATGTGTGGCCTATGTTGAATTGCTTGCCTTCTCGGGGAGGGTGGGTGGGGAGGGAAGAAGGGAGAGAATTTGGAATTCAAAGTTCTAAAACAAATGTTTAAAAAACAAAGTTGTTTTTACAGGCAACTGGGAAATAAGATATATAAGCAGTGGGGTATAGAAATCTATCTTCTCCTACAAGAAAGTAAGGGGAAAGGGGTTGGGGTGGGGTGGGAGAGTGTGGTGATAGAAGGGAAGGCAGACTGGGGAAAGGAGCAATCAGAATTTATGTCCTCTTAGGGTGGGGGGCGGGGTAGAAATGGGGAGAAAGTTTGTAACTCAAAATCTTGTGGAAATCAATGTTGAAAACTAAAAATACTAAATTAAAAAAAAAGAAAAGAGAAGGCTTAGGAGGGACAAGATACTTGTCCTCAAATATTTCAAAGCCTTTCTCGAGGAGGGATTAGACTTGTTCTGTTTAGTCTCAAAGGGCATTGCAAAGGTGGAAGTTAGGAAGAAGCAGATTTAGGTTTGATATCAGAAGAAGCTTCTTAACAATGAGAGTTGTTAAGCAGGAAGGGTTGCCTTGGGAGGGAGCTAATTCTCCCTCACAGAAGGTCAAGCAAAGCTGTAGGATTATTCATTAGGGTTGATGTAGAAGGAATTCTCCATTCAGAATAGATATTGGACTAGATTGCCTCTTAGGTTCCTTCCAACTCTGAAATACTATGATAATCAAAATGAACCTGTACCAGTCATTTTGAAGCACTTTAACCTTTTTCCTAATCTAATTAAGAATTATAAACACTCAGAAGGTCCTCAGTAGTTGAATATTCTTGAAAAAAAAATACTTACTGCAAAACACCTTGACAAATGGTCGTCCAGATCTTGCTTGAAGACCTCAAATGAAAATTTTAATGGTATAGTGCTATGGCCCGACTTTTGGAATTTAGTGATTTGACATTGGGATAAAGGTTGGCAGGGCACAGTTTATTCAAATGAAGGGAGTGATTCTTTCCTTCTGTTAGGAGAGTGACTCCAGCTATTCATCCCTCAGCTTTTGCCCTTGGATCACATCTTTTAAAATGTTTTATTTGTATTTTGAGGGTTTTTAAAAATATTCTCTCACTTCTTAATGGTCTATCACCTTCCTTATATTAAGGAAGCAAAATTAAAGAACCCATCTGCCATGTTTGACAACATATATGACATTCTGCATCCATAGTCCTTGAGTTTTTGATCCACAGAGTGAGGATGACTGACTCCAGTAACATTTGCAAGAGGGATTTTCTTTATCTGGGAATTCCTGTACCACTGAAATCACAAGTCTAGTACCTACTGGGTTTCTATCTCTGGTTCTGCTTTATGGAAATATTCAGCTTTTACATATTAACAGGTTGCTCTGGACTGAAAAGTAGATAAGGCAAATAAACAAAGGCAACACTTAATAGGCAGAGAAATACATTTTAGAAATAAGCAAGTGAAGGAACCAGAAAATCCTGTTCAGTGAGTTTTGGTGTGATATATATTTAATGAAATACTTTTTATACCTATTACAATAGCAAATGCTCATATATAAAATTTCAGTTATAGGTTTGTCTAACAAGTAACAACATTTGTCTGATGCTTCTAGATAAACTTTCCTATTTTCAGTGATTTTTATATATGATTCAAGAAAATACTTTTATTTTACCCAACTGACACTGATTGTCCACCTTTCTCCCAGGGTGGGAGAAAGTGTTTTGTAAACTTTCTAGAACTGTTTAAGCATGAATAGTTACTATCTTTTGTATACATTGACTTTTTATTTTCATGACCTCTACTATAATTCATTTTAGAAATCTATACCTAAATGGCTTTATGATCCTGTAGTACTCTAGAGTTGCAGATTTCTTCTTATTCTTGCCCTCTCATCCTGTGTAATTCCTGGCTTTGTCTTCACATGAAACCTTCACCCTAGGCCCATCCAGCATGTTGATAGCCTTCCTTTTAATTCTTCAAGAATCCATGGAGGCAACCCTGAGTTTTTGAGGGCTATGCCAGCAAACTCTGGCAGGTTTCGGCATTTTGGAAGGACTTCAACATGTATGGTTCCAGGGCTAGGCTTTGTCTGCTGTGTGAGGACTAGCCTCACTAAGAATGGAGATACTGCCAGGTGATGAGTAATTTGACCATGACAACCTGCAAAATGAAATTTCAAAATGGATCTTGGACCTGTGGGGTTTTCTGCTTCTAAAATAACAAGTGGTAGAAAGGGAGAGGTCAAAGGATGTGCTGAGACTCCCACAGTTTTTACACCATTATAAATATTAGCTTCCTCAAACCTTTACTAGCATTGTGACCCTGGGCAAGTCTGTTAGTCCACCGTAGAAGGAAATGGCAAACCACACCAGTATCTTTGCTAAGAAAACCCCATGGACAGTATTAATGTGCTATGGTCCACGCGAAGAGTCAGACATGACTGAACAACAATAAACATTAGCTTAACTTAACAAATTAAAGATCCTTGTACACTTTAGATGTCTAATAAAGTAAAGTTTAGCTTTTACCTTTTTTTCTTTGTTAATCATATTATTTGGATCCTGCTCTTATATTATGATAATACTTTAGTATAAAATCATTATTTGTCGTAACTGTTAGTTTATAACCTTCTGTAGAACTAGGATATTTACAGTTTACTCTTGGAATTATTACTAATCACTGATGTTTCTCATTCTAATTTAGTGCTTACTTTTTCTGCAGAGTAGTTAACATAAATTAGTTTACCTGTAGTTTAGTAAACCACTACCTCCTTGTTGTAGGGATTAAATTTCATTTGGCAAATTCACTGAGCTCTGTTTACTAAGTCTGGTCCTTTGCCTCAGCCCAAAAGGTGATATGTTCATTCCCATAAGGGAGAGGGAAGTAATTGAGGAAATGAGGATAGGCAGGGTGAGGGTTATGAGAATTAGTTCTTGTGGGTCCTTTATTTTGGTTATTTTCATTGTAAATACCTAAAGATTCATCACATATAAACACCACTACTACTGTAGTGATTTTTTTTTGTCATAAATTTAACCATATCTTTGAAGAAATTTGGTGGACTTTAATTTAGAAATAAATCACAATGTAATAGACATAGTTACAACATGTAAATAGTTGAATTTTGACTTTTTTACACATAAGTATATGTAGAAGTTATGTAGTAAGTACCTAAGCCTCTTTGGCTCTTTGAATTTTGCTCCTCAAGTCTCATATTACTGCTTCTTATTAGCTTATGTATTTTGTTAACTTTCTATTAGGATTTTATCAAAGTGACTCCCAGGGTATTTGAAACAGGAATTATTTTTGAGGCTTAATCCCAAACTAGAAAATCCATAGTTTATACATACACTTGAGGAATTTTATCATCTTAATATAGTGTTAATTCAAAGTAAAGCCCATAGTCTGTCTCTTTAGTTACAGAGGGCTTTTCTTCAGTGCTTATCTTTTACTCTACTTTAACTTTAGACATTAGCTATTCACATGTTAAAATTGTACTGGATTAAATTGTGTTATATAAAATATCTCAAAGTGCACCATGTTGGAAGTAGTTAAAGATACATTTCTAAGTACTGATTATCTTAGCTGGGTATTTAGAGATCTCTTGGTTATTACAAAACTTTTTATGGAGACCTTGTAGATAGAACAAAGCCAAAAACCTTGTATTTTAGTTGTAAATGATGTTTCAGTATTGACTTTAGCTGAAATTTAAATGTTATAAATTCAGCTCTCAGTGATGACTTCTTTTTGTTCTCATAGATGATACTGAGCTCATTGCTACCACCATAGTGTATGTCTGAGCCCTAAGAGTAATTTTACGAATTTTATAACACTAGAACTTATAGTTTTGTAGGTAGGTTACTACATTTATTCAAATAAACATAATATAAAATTATTACAAGTACATTGTGAGTTTCAGGGAAGACTATGAAGGAAGTGGCATTTGAATTGGATAGGTAGGTATTGATAGATAGGCTTGGGAGTTAAGGCAGCATAACAATTGATAGAAAGCTGGACCTAGAGTTAGGAAGCCTTGGGTTTGAATCCTGCCTCAGATAGTGGCTCACTTAACCTCCTTGGGTTTTAATTGCCTCATCTCTGAAACAAGGATTTGTACTCTAAAACCCTTGGTACTCTAAAACCCTTTCCAGTTCTAAATCCGTTATCTTGTGATCCTATGACTTCCAAAAATAAAAGATTGTGGATGAGGGGAGGGAAAGATATAATGCTTGGAGAAAGATACAATGCCTGAGCAAAAATGCATTGGATGGGAGATTAGTAAGTAGACCATTTTGGCTGTGGTGCAGAGGATATCATGGAAAATGGTGGATCCTGGCTCCTAGGGACTCCGTACTGACCTCACCTTTCTGCAGACATCCAACTCAGTCTCTCCATATAGCTGAAGTGCTAGTTCTGACAACTTTCTCTTGTTTTATTTACTTGTTATCTATTTCTCAGAACTCTTTTCTGAAGGGGAAGGTCTGTGCGCATTTCATAAATTACAGTCATGACAAAACTGTTTTGAGAGTAGGAACCATCAGGGAACTAATCTTAGGGCAAATGCATAGCTCAGGCATTCCTGGATGCTTGCAGGAAGAGAGGGCATAGATTTTAGAACTTTTGTCTTCTACCAGAAAACCAGGCTAACATAGTCTCTAGAGGAGAATCTGTTAGACATTGGGGTAGACTGAAGAAAGGGTACCTGAAGCCATATTGAGAGTCATGATGCCTTTTGGCCTGGGACAGTGATGATAATTGTCAAAATGCCAGTAAAACATTCAGTACACAACATCACAACCTGGAGCCTCACCAAACCTCTCCCACCCCCTGCTGGGGTCTTCCCAAAAACAAACTCACAGTACAGCCAAGTCAGCCTGTTCAGTTCTAACAGTCATGAGGGCAGCCATTAGCAGCCATAACTGCTCTCTCTCTCTCTCTCCATTTCCTGTGGCATAACTTCCTTTTCCTCTCAGGAAGTTCCCCCCATCACATGTAATCTCGGCTTCTTTTGATGTAAGCAGGTCACATGGCCTATTAATGGGTGGGAAAGATCTTCAGATCTAAATTGCTACTACAGTTTGATTCCCACAGGTGCCCCTGGAGGACACGAAGTTGCTTGGAACATATTTAATTTCTTCTCTGCATTCCTTAACTTGAAATAAGCATTTGGCCCAGAACATTGAAATGAAAGCGAATTAGCTACATTTGAGACAAATTAAATAAATGAGAGTCCCTCCCCTTGAGAAGCTTATGAATATTGATTGATAGCATGCTTATCGGTTTGCAAATAACACAAAGCTTGGAGGGATAGTTGAGATGTTAGATAAGAATAATGGGCTGAATCTAATAATGAATTAATAGGGATAAATATAAGTTCCTAGATTTGGGCTTTTAAAAGCTCACAGTTGCACAAGTACAAAATAAGAGAAAGACTAGATGGATAGTTTATGTGGAAATGATTTGGGTCTTTTTGCAGGTTGTTAGCTCTGAGTCAGCAGTGTTACATGGTAGTTAATGGGACATTAGCCTGCATTTCAAATTCATTTCAACCAACATTATTTTCTGCTATATTTAAAGCATTGTTTAGAACTAGGGAGGATATACTCAACTTGATGAGACCACATCTGGGTTTTTGTATCTAGTTTAGAGTTCCATGCTTTACGAAAGGCAGTGACAGATTGGAAGATTTTGAAATGACTGGAAATCATTTCATCTAGGTTTAAAGCAAAGATTTAAAAATCTTTAGACTTCTTTTTAGGAGAATTGAAAGGGAATGAGAGTTTACTCGGAAGGATTAGATTTGTTCTGTTTGGCCAGGAGGCAGACCTGTGAGCAATGAGTAGAAGTTACAAAGAAACAGATTTTAGCTCAACCTAAGTTAAAACTTTACAATAAAAAGAACTATCTAAAAGTGAAATGGCTGGATGTAAAGTAGTGAGTTCCTCATGATTAGTCTTCAGGCAGAGGCTGGATGGCCAGCGTCGTGGAATATCATAGAGGGAGTTTTCTGTTTACATATATTTTGACCTCAGAGGTCCCTCTGATCTCTGAGATTCCATGATTCTGTGTATATGTAACAAAAGGCATTAAGTGCATAGTTTGTTTATATTATAGTAGGCTATAAGTCATTCTTGTTGGGCAAGCTTTGTCTCTCCTAGACCCACTATTTTCTACTTCTTGTCCCCTTTAACTGTCAGCTGGGAAAATGGATAGCTTATAGGTGACAAAATAGGACCTAATGACCCCCACCTTTGGTCTTTAAGCACCTTGGGTTTCCTTCAATACTTCGGTATTGATCAATGGATCAGTGATCTCTTTAATACAGATATTCTTTCCATTAATAGTTTGCAACCCATTCATGGCTTCTAATTCTTTGCCTTTCTTGTCCATAGTCTCACATAGCTCTCTTATATGTTATGGATACCAGTGCATATAGCACTGGGCTGTCTTATCTCTTTGTTTGTTTTTACTACATGACAAGCTTGACTCCTTTTTTTAGCATGTATTTCCTTTGTGATTTTCCACATGCCTATATTCTCATTTTTATGAGAATGATCTATGCATATAGCAAAGATATTCCTTTATGAATATATGAAAAAAGAGCAGAGAGGCAGGCTTTTATACATGATTTTCTGCATCAGACCATACACCTTTACCATTTCATAATTGACTGAAAGGTGACAAGAACACAAGATCCCACTGTGTTTGTTGTTTGATTACCAAAAAAAAATTTTTTTTGGCTTGATAGCACAAAATTTAGCTTTAAAGGCTGTCCTCCAAGAAGGCCTTTCTTATCTATGTTAGGATTATTCAAGTGTCCTTGATAAATGCAGCTTAAGATAACTGTTCAACAACCCTCTTATTATTAATGTCAAATGAGGCATAAAACAGAGAGATGTATACTGGCCCTAGGTATTCACTAGTGTCATGGAGTCTGTTCTGTGCAAAGGTCCAAATGGAAGAAGGATTCCCTTGAGTTTAATTAAAAAATAGTCTGACTGCTGTCTCAGCTGTGTAGTGTCATTATTTTCCATAAGCAGTGAGACAGAGTCAAGCTTGTGCCTCTATTTCTCTATTCCCTTGCCTTCACTCAGAAAAACTACAACAAAGCTACAGAGGGTTAGAAACCTGCCAGATGTGTTTTTCCATGATATTTTTGTCCTTTGTAGCTCCTCCCTGCCCTGGGGAGTCCCCACAGCTCCAAGAGCGTTGGGCCAGAGAGTATTGATGAAAAAGGACCTCTTTGGGGCTGCTGGCCCCCTTTCCTAACTGTTTACCTCAGGAAGGTTCTGTCACTGAGCTGTATCCAAGGACACAAAGACTTTGAATCAGCCAATCACAAAGTTCCCAGGAAAGGGGGCGGTTTCTGAGTATAGTATGCTCCAGTAGTTTTCTGCTGAATTAAAGAGGTGAGCACCTAGTTTTCTGGGCCTAAACTTGACATCATGAAGCAGTCTTTTATTAAACAGCCATATATGATTTAGTACTACAGTTAGTTTTAGGAGCTGGTTGTTCAAAACTTACTTGGTGAAAAGACTTGGAGAATTTCAATGTAAGGGGTCTTTAGTCTGTCTCTTGGTCTTTATCATCAAATTTTGGTGCCTCTTTATTTTTATCTTTTATTCAGTTCCAGGTTAACAGAGGGAATCTTTTGAATTTCTTAATCACTAACCCACAGCCTAGATCTTGTCTTCAAAATATTCATCCCTTTAGCAAAGTCCTTTAGGTTTATTTATGTAAGCATAATTCTAACAGAAAATTTCCAACCTATAACTTACTTTAAAAACATAATATGGAAAGTGGGAGGCAATATTTAGACAGCCTGTGGGTTTATTTGCTAGTATTTGCACTTGACTAGACTGACAGCTAAATTAGTGTTTGTTCCTGATTTGATAAACTTTTGCTTTATGTGCTTTTGTGCATTGTTGACACCTTCAACTATTCCAACAGACTGAAATAAGACTGTGACTGGTGGTTTGTTTTTTGACTCTCATTTGCAACATTTATGCTTTATTCTCTCATTAAAACCATTCAGAATCTTAATTTTGGTTTTTTTTTCCTTTTAAATTATATAGGATCATGGATTTTCCTGGACACTTTGAACAAATCTTTCAACAACTAAACTACCAACGACTTCATGGCCAACTTTGTGATTGTGTCATTGTCGTGGGGAATAGACATTTTAAAGCACACCGTTCTGTGTTGGCAGCATGCAGCACCCATTTTCGAGCCCTTTTTACTGTAGCTGAGGGAGATCAAACCATGAACATGATCCAGCTGGATAGTGAGGTGGTGACAGCAGAGGCCTTTGCTGCTTTGATTGATATGATGTATACCTCTACACTTATGCTTGGGGAGAGTAATGTTATGGATGTCTTGTTGGCAGCTTCTCATCTGCATTTGAACTCTGTTGTTAAGGCCTGTAAACATTATTTAACTACAAGGACGCTGCCTATGTCTCCCCCCAGTGATAGAGTTCAGGAACAAAATGCACGAATGCAGCGGTCTTTTATGCTTCAGCAGCTGGGACTGAGTATAGTGAGCTCTGCATTAAATTCCAGCCAGAGTACAGAAGAGCAGCAGACTACCATGAACTTATCAATGAGGAGTAACATAGAACAGCGTACGACATTTCCAATAAGGCGCTTCCATAAGCGGAAACAGTCTTCAGAAGATCGAGCCAGACAGCGCATCAGACCTTCTTTAGATGAGTCCATGGATGCAGCTCCAGAGAATGGACAGACAGTGGTTCATTCTCGTGAGGAATTTTTTTCACCAGATTCTTTGAAAATTGTGGACAATTCTAAGTCAGATTCAGTAACTGATAACCAGGAAGACAATGCTATCATGTTTGATCAGTCATTCAATGGGCAAGAAGATGCCCAAATGCCCAGTCAATCTGACAACAGTGCCGGGAACATTTCTCAAATGTCCATGGCATCTCAGGCAACTCAAGTGGAAACCAGCTTTGACCAGGAAGCTACTTCTGAGAAAAATGGTTTTCAGTGTGAAAACCCAGAGGTTAGCCTCAGTGAGAAAGACCACATGAGGGTAGTGGTTAAATCTGAACCTTTGAGCTCTCCTGAACCTCAGGATGAAGTGAGTGATGTTACCTCTCAAGCAGAAGGCAGTGAATCTGTGGAAGTGGAAGGTGGGGTGGTCAGTGCTGAAAAGATAGAGCTGAGTCCAGAAAGTAGTGATCGTAGTTTTTCAGATCCACAATCCAGCACTGACAGAGTAGGGGACATTCATATTTTGGAGGTTTCCAATAATTTGGAACACAAATCCACTTTTAGTATTTCAAATTTTCTAAACAAGAGCAGAAATAGCACCTTTAGTGCCAATCAGAACAGTGATGACAACATTCCAAACACTACCAGTGACTGCAGAATAGATAATGACACTTCTTATTTAATAAGTCCAGAGTCGGGGCCTACAACTGGTCACTCCTCTGCTACTGTCTCTCATGTGGAGAATCCTTTTAGTGAACCTGCAGACTCACATTTTGTTAGACCTATGCAGGAAGTAATGGGCCTTCCCTGTGTGCAAACTTCTGGTTATCGAGCCACGGAACAATTTGGGATGGATTTTCCCAGAACTGGTTTGGGAATACACTCTCTCTCCAGGGCAATGATGGGTTCCTCTCGAGGGGGAGCCAGTAATTTTCCAGGCTATCGTCGTATAGCTCCAAAAATGCCAGTTGTGACGTCTGTTAGGAGCTCTCAAATACAAGATAACTCAGCTAATTCCCAGTTGTTAATAAATGGGCCTACTTCCTCCTTTGAAAATGGGCATCCTTCCCAGCCTGGTCCCCCTCAATTGACCAGAGCATCTGCTGATGTTCTATCAAAGTGTAAGAAGGCCTTATCAGAGCACAATGTCTTAGTTGTAGAGGGAGCTCGAAAATATGCCTGCAAAATCTGCTGTAAGACATTTTTGACCTTAACAGACTGTAAGAAGCACATTCGTGTACACACAGGTGAGAAGCCCTATGCCTGCTTAAAGTGTGGCAAGAGGTTCAGCCAGTCAAGCCACCTGTATAAACATTCCAAGACTACTTGCCTCAGGTGGCAGAGCAGCAATCTACCTAGCACTTTGCTCTAATCCTGTTCTTCCCTCTCATCAAAATGAAGTTGATACCAATTTCAAAAGAATTTTTAACAGAGCTATTGGCAGATACTTAACACTATTTTGTTTTAGGTTTCAGGCTGAATGGTGTAATTAGACACAAGCACTTGTGCGAATAGGTCTTTGAGAAGAATTTAGAACTTGGAGGAAAAGGGATGCAATCCCTGAGGCCAAGTTTTTCCTTTAGGATTGAGTTAACAGGGAGAGGATATTTAGTATCTTTTGATCCTAAAAGTGGCACGTTTTAAGTATGAAAAACTAAAGTGCAAATTTTTTTAAAGCAGTTTTTGTAAAATTGTGTGAAGCGTTTAAATAAAATATCTGTACATTTACATTTGCTATATTATGTGTCTGAACAATAATGCAAAGAGCTCTTAACTGTTACTAATGGCGACTGTGTACCTGTATGGGAGGAAAGCCCTTCAGGATACCTCTGTCTGCCACAAAATGCTTTAAAGTATATTATGAAAATAGTTCTAGGGGTTCAGAATGTACTGTATTTTTTATTTTAGGTTGTCGCAGTAATAGACACTGCGCTATGATGGTGCTGAAATTGAGTCCATAGCAAGCATTCTTGTGGACTATTAGATGTATATACTTAAAGAGCAAGATCATTTGGATGTTTGAGCAATTTTTCTTGTTTTACAACAAAATTGTATATACGGTATGTACTTGTATTGAGTGATTAGTGAAGTACTGTTTCTGTATGTGCTGTTAGCAGTATTTTAACCAACTTGTATTTCAGATGTTAAAATTCCATATATATATGTATATAGTATATATATATGGGAGTTTAAAAGAATTAGTCTTTGTCTACTTCATTCTAATAACTTGTAATTATGTTTTATGGAACTTTTTTTTTTTAATCAGAAGATGACCATTTTCAGATGTTAACAGTCAATCTAATCCCAACTATCTTGTAAGAAAACTCTCCCTTTTTTTCCCCCCTTTAAGGCTTTGAGTTTCCATACGTGAACCTTTCCAAATGTGATGTTATTTCTTAGTTACGCTCAAAAGTCAGTTTTTGTGGGAAGGAATATATAATTTGAGAAAAGAGCCAAAACTTCTGTTTCATTTTCCCTCAAAATCTCCCCCAACACCTCTGCCAAGAAAATGTTTAAAAAAGATGTTTCCAATTTAGGTGCAACCTTGTTTTATAATTCTCTATTTCCTAAAACTTTGTTTTATAATTTAATATTTCTCAAACCCTAAATAAAGGTTAGGCATTCTATGGCATAGCAACCATTGAGTAATATGTGAGATAGTGGCATTCTGTCATTCACCAATCTCACTGATTACTTTTCTCCTTTGTTCTTACTTGGGCTTCCTTTCTCTTGTTTTCCCCTTCTTCTGTGCCTGTGCCTCAGGGCTACCAGTGGTAGCTATGGATATTGCTCAGCCCTAGTGACAACATTCAGAGCCAAAAAACTCCACCTCTAGAGGATTACAATGATCTTACTTTAGGGTTTCTTTATTCCCTAGAGGTATTTATTGCTTTAGTACTTTTTCAGCCAATGTATAGATAGGTGAGTTCAGCATACCAGGTTTTTTTGGATGAGTTAAAATTGTGTATAATTTGGGTAAATACTTCAGAATCATTGTGTTCAGAATAGAGTGAATTGATTTAGGGGAACCCTAGAACAAAAGTCAGTCTGAATCTGATGTAAGTAGTAAACTTCTGTGCAGTTTAATGCACCTGAAGATATTCTGGTTCTACTTAGAATGGATATTGACCTCTCCTAAATAAGAGCTTTGATTTCCATGAAGTAAAGGCAAAAATAAAACCTATCTTTGCATTAAACTTGCAGTAGTTGTTAGTCTTAGAGGGTTAAGCTGCCATACTGAGAAGAATGTGAACATTTCTTTCTATGAATGGCTATTAAGAAATGCAGCTGATTAGGTCTGCACTTAATTTTTGACTAAATTTCTTGTGTAAGTAGGATTAAAACTTAATGAATAAAACATTTCCAAAGATGATAGACACACTGTGCCATATCATCAGGGTAATTATTCTCAGTTTTATCTTTGGAGGAGGGCAGGGATTGTATTACAGATCCACTCTTTTATAAATCCCAAACATTTGAGAAGCAAGGTTTCGTGTGTGTATCCTTTATTTAACATATATGCTATATAGGGATTAAAAGTCTGTTAGTTTTCTTAATGAGCATTTTTGGAACTATTAGAAATGTTAGAGGGTTTCCCATTTGGATTTTTAAATGGCATAAGTAAATTATTCTGATTGGTTAGCCTTAATTATAGGTTAGCATAAAGAAGGAAAGTGTTACATGTTGACAGAATCCTAAAAATGATTTAACACCCAGTGATAAACTGGTAAAAATACAGTATTTTCAAATAAAATTAACTTAGGCAGCATGGTACAGTGGATAGAGTACTGGTCTTGGTGTCAAGAAGACTTGGGTTTAAATCCCACCTCTGTTATCAGTTGTGTGATCATGGGCACTACTTTTCTAGGCAACTCCTAAGGTTTATTTACTGAGTTAGAGAGAGATGTGACCTAATTTGGTAGAGGGAGTTCCTAACTCAAAACCAGACCTTTAGATAAACTGTAGCATTTTTATTTGCTGAAGAGTTTTAAATTTTGTAGCCAAAAACACTAAAGGATAAATGGTATTACATATCTTTTTTTTTTTTACCAGACTATCCTAGTAATATTAACTAAGCTAGCCCCAAACTATTTCAGACCAGTAGTATTAATATTTTTTTAGTTGTTTTGCTCAACAATTCCTGTTTTAGACACTTGACTCCTTGTGCATCTAGGACGTGTATGCCCAAATTTCTGAACGTTATTTTCAGAGGTTCTGCTTGCTGAGTCACATGTTTATTTCATTGTCTTTTAACTGATTACTGTACCTGGCTTCAGGGTATTGAAAAATCCATTTGCCACTTTGGCTTTGTGATGGGGGAGTGAAGTGTGGGCCTGGGTGCTTTCATGAGATTCTTAAAAACATAGTTTTCTGCTGATTGGCCAATCTAGATAAAATTATTGAACAGTGGGTATGCCATTGAAATGGCTGTAGAATGGAACTGGGTTCTTAGGAGAAAACCCAATGAAAAATTTGAATAGTGGGAGAAGAGATTGGACAGAAAGAACCAAGACACTGTGTTTAAGCTTTGGTGCTGTTACTAATTTTAAAATAAATTTTTCAAACAATTTATGCCTACTTGGTTTCCTCTCTTTTTCTAAAAAGCTTTTTCTTTAGAGGAGTATGTTTTCTTCTTTGCTTCTATTTTCCTTCCCCCTCAAGAATGAAATGAGGTTCTTCTTTTTCCTTCCTTACTTTGTTATAGTTTACTAGTTGATTTCATATTAGGAGGATTGAATCTATCTTCAGACAAGTGTCAGAAGAAAGGATGGATTTAAATTTGACTAGGTGAGATTTAGAATTGACTTAAGGAATGAATTCCAGATTCTGACTTAGATACTAGAACATATGTATCAAGGTAGGTGTTTTGGTTTCTCTACCTCCAGGAATGATGAAAGAACAAGTGGAAATGTTGGGAAGGTGAGAAGAAAATCACATGGATTTTTTTTTTAATCTTAGGTTTTTCTCTTTTAAAAGTTTGATTCTAGACAGACATTGCTTAATTTTGAGAATAATTCAATATAGTAAATGTTTATCAAAGCACTTACGCTTCTGTAAAGCACTTTGTTAAACCTTGGGGATGAAAAAGTATCTGTCTTCAAGAAGCTTACATTCCAGAGGGAGAGGTAGAGATAAAACACTTAAGAAGAAACATTAGTGCTGTATAGTTTAAGGGAGCACTAACAACTAAGGGCATACAGAAAGACTTTCTATTGGAGTGGTGCCTGAGTTGAACTTCATAGGAACCTACGGATTCTAAGAGGCAAAAGTGAATAGGAGATGCATTCTGGGCATGTGCACAGAGGTGGGAAAATGACTTGAGTCTTGGAAACGATGGATAGGCCAGTTTGGCCAGTGTGTGCGATGGAGGAAGGGGAATAATGTGCAATCATTCTAGAAACATCAGATTTAGCACGCTATTTAACAGATTTAATCAGGGCTTTCACTGAAGATTTTAGAACTAGGCAGTGACCTCTTAACTGCTTTAGGAAGATTATTTTAGCAGTCTGTGGAAGATAGATTCTAGAGGAGAGAGATTGGAAGCAGGGAGACTGAGGTAGATATATGAACTAAAACTGTTGAATTTGTATAATTATGTGTTTGAAGGCCTGGGCTTTCACAAGATCGTTATTTTTAGGAATTTCTTAAAACTGTACTTAGTAAGTTACCAGAGAACTATCCAGCATTGAGAACACGAACCCATGTGCCCCCAAGTGCCCAATTTAACTTGATAGAACAAATATATTAAACAGGAGCATCTAAGAGGGGGAGAGTTGGCTGCTACAGAGTAGTCCAGTTAAGAGGTGATGAAGGCCTGAACTAAAGTGAGTGGAAATGAGATCATTGGGGGAGACACAGAGGTAAGGTTGACAAAATTGGGTTGGATAATAGGGGGTGAGGGCAATGGTGGGATTCAGCCGGTTCACACCAGTTCAGTAGAACTAGTACCTGATTTTAGGTTTGAGTTCAGCAAACTGGTTGCTGGGGGTGGGGCGGGGGCGGCAGCGCCTCAGCTTTGAACTTGTTAATTCATTTGAATCCCACCACTGGGTGTGAGCTAATAAGGATGACTGATGTTGCAAATCCGGGGACTGATAGGGCTCTTAATAGAAATGGGTAAGCTTAGAGGAAGGTTTATGGATATGCAGATAATGAGTTCCTTTTTAGTTATATTGAGTCTGAAATACTGATGGGACACACACATGATGTCCAGTGGGCAACTTGCAATCTAAATTAGGAGTTAAGAAAAAAGATTAGGGAGATTAAAGGGGGTGAAACCCCCAGGATTCCAGGAGCTAATAGAGAAGAAATAGAATGGGGCCCAGGATAGTCTTGGATATCTTGGCATACCCACATTAGTGGGTGGAAGATGGATAATCCAGTTAGGTAGACTGAGGAGTTAGTCTGGTAGAAGAACCAAAAAGAAGTATCTCAGAAGTCAAGGGAAGAAATGGGTATCTTTAAGCAAAAACTGGATGACCATTTGTTAAAGATGTCGAGATTCTTGTTCAGGTATAGGTTGGACTAGGTAATCTCTGAATTCCTTTCAGAGCTAGGATTCTATTGACAGTGTTGACTGAAGATGGATTAAGTAGACTGGGGACAGATAAATCCATGAAAGCTGTTGAAGATGACATGAAGAAAGGACTAATGTAGAAGGCACTTTAAGTTTGGAGGGAAAATGAGGGATTGAGGCTAAGATGAGAGTTTTGGAAGTAGTGCATTTGAGGCTTTAGGAGACAGCAAATGGAAACAAGGTGGAGTATTGAGTGTTTGAACAGAAAGTTTGGCTGGGCTACACTGTGTGAGGGGGAATGATAAGGTAGGTTGTGGCCCTGTTATAAAGGGCTTTAGCTAGATGACGCTAGAGACAACAGGAAGCCATTTGAGTCTGAAGTCAGGGAGTTGGATTCAAATTCTTATTTCTGATGCACATTACCTTTGTGACTTAAGATGAATCATTTAATCTTGCCAGTGCTCAGTTTCTCTCTCTAAAACAAATGTTGGAATAGAAAGCTGTGGAGGACCTTTCTAGATGCTAAATTTGTTGAGCAGGAAAGTGACATAGATCTATGTTTCAGGAAAATTGTGTTAGCAGCTGGGAGGAGATGGATGGATTGGAGTGGAGAGATTTGAGGCAAGGATGTTACCATAAATAGTCCTGGTAAGATATGATGAAGACCTGAAATGTGGCAGTAACCATGAAAGGGAAGGAAATAGACTTGAGAGACACAGAAGTTGAAATGGCAAGATCTGGTAATTGGTTGAGTATGTGGGGTGAAGGCCAGTGAGGAGCCAAGGATAAACTTGAAGTTGCAAAACTAAGTGGCTGGAAGGATGGTGGTGACTGACGGAAACAGGGAAGTTCAGAAGAAGAGGGTTTTGCCCTCGGGTCAACTGGAGAGCTCTTTGGGTGGCCTTACTCTCTTTAGATGCTTCCTTTTCTTCCCCTTTGGCACTATTTGTGCATGTATGTTTCGTTTCTGAGTTCTTCCTACCCACCTTGGGTTGACCTTCCTCTATACTCTAATCTGTTGTTAGAGCTTCATGCTTTACAAAAGACCAAAAAAAAAAAAAAGCCAATTGAGAAAAGGAGACCTTTCCTTCCATTGTCACCAGGACAAGGAACAGAATTTCAAGTTTCCCATGATTATAAATTTTTGTAATTTAAAAAATGTCCTTTAAAAATTGTTTTAAATTTTGAGCTACTATGGTATTATCTACCAAGTGCATAGATAGCTCTTGTTCTGGTTTCTGTGAAAGATACAAGCAATTATAATTTGTTTCTTGCCTTCAAGGACATCAATAATCAAAAAAAAACATTTATTAAGCACCACACTTCAAGAGTTAACACAAAATAGCAATACCAGAAGAGTAATATGGTCTTATGGGATTAAATATCAAATGAATACAGCCATATTGTTTTATAATGGCTGAAGTTTATTTGCATTGTCACTACTCTAGTTACTGCCTCATGCCTGGGGTATAGCAACATCTCCATCCAGTCTATCACTGCCACTTGTCTAGTTTTCTTACAACATGACCTTCATGTTATTTTTCTGTTAAAAACCTTTCTCATTCCAAACCTTTTAGTGGTTCTCATTTGCCTATAGGATTACATTTATAATTTTTAGCTTGGTGTCCACAATCTAACTTAGCTTTCTATACTTCTCTTCCATTATTCAGTCACGGAAACCACCTGTTCCAAACAGATCTTCTGTTTGTCATTTCCTGAAACATCCCTCCAGTTTGATTTATGTTACGCCCTTGCCCAGAATGTCTTCATGTCTATCTCTGTTTGTTCAAATCCTACCATTCCTTCAGTGCAGGTCCAAATTTTAACTCATTACAGGTTGTCAGTACTATTGATGCATGATTTTGAGCTATAGGTATTTAGGTCCTCACTTAGAATGGAAGATCCTGGAGACCAGGGGCTATAACTTAAACTTGGAAGCTAATGATTAACAGAATGCCTTGCAAATAATAAATATGTAAGTTATATTAAGCCAGTGAGTGGAAAAAAATGAGTGAATTGGTAATAAGGGATTTCAAAATAGGGAGGTAAAGCTTCATGGAGGAGGTGAGTTGGAATGATTTCCTGAGAGAGCTATGAGGAACCTTAGTGATTATCTAATAGTTTCTTCGTTTGACCTTCATGGTCCATAGCTTTTTGTCTAGGATTCCTAACCTATCCCTCAAAGGTAGTTTTTACTATATCATCTGATAGATGAGATTTGGGTAGTTGGAAGGTATTGTCAACTGGTATGAAAAAAGAATTCAAGATACAGGAAACCAAGGTGGCATGGCTGCAAGAGAATAAAGAACTTAAGGTGGGGAGTGTTTTTAACTCAAATACTGTGTTGAGGTGAATACTGAGGAAAAGTCCTTTGAATGAATAAGGGCATTAAATACCTTCAAAATGATGACTGGAAGAGCTAGAAGGAGCCAGGGATGATCTACTCCAGTCTCCCATTTTATAGAGAAGAAATTGAGGACCAGAGGGGTGATTTAGTTTTTTGTCCAAGATGATATAGGTGTTTACTAGTAGAATTGGAGTCAAATTCAGACTTCCGACTTAAAATCTTTGCATTATGATTAATTTTGGTAAAATGGCTTGGTGTGGGAAACCATGCCACAAACAGGATAGGGGTGAAGAATCTAATTCATGCAATACCAGTACAAGTTTATTTTTATGTTAGGATGCTGTTGTTGCTATAGACCAGAGTTGGTCTACTTTGGTCAGATTTTTTCTGTAAGTCTATGGATAAAGAAGTTGGTCTGTACTGCCTTTGCCCTTAGAAGTGAAGATGTGGGTACTGCCATATAAAGAAAATCAGTAACTACAAAAGCTTAATGTGATATAAATTCATACTAAAACTCATATATGAAGTTATTGTGCTCTCTATATGTCCAGAAAAAGGCAACCAAGATTGTGAAAGCTCTTAAGTTCATTGGATGTGAAAACTGAAGAAAGTAGGGTTTTTAGCCTGGAGAAGAGATTTAGGGGGAGGGCATGGAAGTTCTCCTCAATTATGTGAAAGGCTATCACTCAGAAGATGAATTAAACTGGTTCTGCTTGGCTTGAGGATATTTAGTTAGGAGCAATAGGTATAAATTTCAAAGGGACAAATCTGCCTTGATGTGAAGAAAAACTCATTATGCTGTCTAAAAGTTGAAGTAGTTGTCTTGGGTGACAATGGCCAAGAGGCACTGTAGGGAACAGTGCTGTAAGTACAACCCCAAAAAAGGGCATACATATATAACTGGAGATTTTCAAGGTAAAACTGGATGACTATGTATTGGGTGTTTTGAAGAGGGATTTCTTTTTCAGATATAAATTTAACAAGATGGACTTTGAAGGTCTCTTTTAACCATGGGATTCTATCATAAGAGGTAAGCAAATACTCATATGTAGTTAGACACACAGACACACATATTAAGTAACACAATGGTCATTTAATTATTGAAATTTAGGTAACATTCATCAACAAAATGGTCATTTAATTATTAAAATTATGATAACATTCATCAACAAATGTTGCATACCCACTGTCACCTTTGTTTCCTAAATTATAGGATAATCACAAAATAAATGTTATTCTTAGGCACTTTTCATGTAGTTTTGAGGCAAGTATATGTTTGGGGGAGAGTGGGTACCCCACTGCTTGTTTTCTTTATGACAGCAGAAACATTCAGGTGAAAGTAGCATACTTCTGTCTAGCAGAAGTGAATATATGATGATTATTTTATTAATTCTTCCTCAATTGTGAGATTCTAATTGTTTAATCTTCACAATTTGAATTCATTTGGCATTGGCTCCCCCTTTAGGCCAGCCAACAAGTTATTGACTGCCAGCACTGACATAACGTTTCGGGTTCTGTAGGTAGCACTTCCAATGTGTGGTAGAATCACTGTAAAGGAAAGAGGTGTCAGAAAATGGCAGGAAGAAAGAGTGTAAGAGCTTAATATTTACCTAGAATTCAGCTGAATAGATTTTCTGGCTAGTAAAATGAGAATCATGACAACTATATAATATCCATTATTTTTTTTTTGGCCTCATATCATTTTACCAACTACTATCTTGGTAACGGAAATGCAGTTTGGAGAAATGGACTAAATAATCTTGGAGCTATTATATTTTCTAGGCTTAAATTCTCAATACAAGTTAGTGGCTTGTTACCCAAAGGGATGGCAAAAAGTCCAATGTCATTAGAATGCTTATGGAAAATTATACTCTTGGAATACACTATTTCTCCCTTTAAGGACTGATTCAAAGGCAGTGCCGATTATAATGATGCTTGTAGCAAAAAGCATACATGTAAATTGTGGTACTTAGTAGTAAACAACAACTATTTAAGGCAGTGACCCTAAATGATAAAGAATGTTATATTTGTATAGCACTTTAAATTTTCAAAATGCTTTTATGTATATTCATTGGAACTTATTTAAACCTACAGTCACTTCTTCACAATGTGGGCACTGATCTACTGGGCATCAGTCAACTGGTTAAGATCTTTTTTGTTTTATGGGATTGAGGGCAATACTTTCACCAGTAGTTTAGCTGACAACTTGGGGGCCATCTCCAGTCCTGATCTATATGGGGCCACTGGACCCAGGTGGCTTAGGAGGAGAAAGTGAAGCTGGTGACTTTGCACAGCTCTCTCTCACTTAAATCCAATTCATTTGCATATCATAGCATCATCTTCTTGAAGTCACCGGCCCTTTGAGAACGAAGGACAAACAACAGCTGACAACTCCAAGAGTTTAAAAGACAACACAACCTATTGATTATATATATATATATATATATATATATATATATATATATTTTAAAAAGTAAAACTACCTGCATGACTTATTTAAAATTGTCTTTAATATTTTGCCTTCAGAGGTAATGGTGGGGTACATTGTCAATGGATGAACATTTAGCAATCTTTCTGTATGTTAAAGTCACTATTATTAGGACTGGCTAAGAGAAGATGGAACCAGGGCCATGGCCAAACCTTGATAAGATTCACAGATAATTCCTGATTATTCACGTATGTGTGGACCAGAATACCATCTTCACTAACCACTGAAAAATTATCTCTACCTCATAATGCCGTTATTGATCTTATTCAGAAAGTTACTTGAAAGTAATAAAAACTCCGAGGCAAAAAGGTATCATATTTTCTAAATAAAGCCCCAACAGCTAAATTATTCTTCTAAAAATATAAGCTGAAAAATCTCTTCTCACCAGTGGGCATGCAGTTATTTATAAGGCTGATGAAGTTTTAAAGAAAATGCTTTAAGTCATCTCTCCTCTTGGAGATCCTATTCCAGGCAGTTTTCATATAATGCAAAAACTTGTTTCTAGCTTGATGAATGTTGCTTTGGCTTCCACTAATTAAAGAAAATCCCTATCTGAGATAGATGTCTCTCTAGACTCTAGGGAACCTAGGTATGTTGCTTGTTGCTACAAGAGACAAAGGTTTATTCTTATCCCATTGTAGGGTAAGTAATCCACTCAGTGATTCCACAATGGCCTTTAGGTTTCCAGAAACTAAAATTACACCTGCTTTTAGGTACTGTTCTGAGGAACAAGTTTTTGTTTAAAGAAACAGCTTCTGTAAGAGCTAAGAGTAGAGTCTAGAAATTTGAACTTCTCTAATAGTTTTAAATTAAAGGTAAAAAGTAACCTTACATTTAAAAAATTATTGATGTCTTTTTTAAAAAACACTATTTACTTTCCCATATTCCCTTAAGCAAAACTGGCCAACAAAATGACTTTATTTGATATGATATGCATTGTTCTGTTCCCATAGTCCCTTCCCCACATCTCTACTTGGAGGAATAAAGTGTAACCTTACATTTTAAAAACTAAAGTCTTACCACAATTCTTCAGTGAAAGAAGAGGATGGTTTGTGGGCAGTGGTTCAGGGCTTGTGACATCTAGCCCAGCTGCTGCAATCTGGTTATTAGTCAAAGCCTCGTAAAGATCCTCCTGGTTCACCACATCTCCCCTGGGAACCATAGGAATTAGAATGGTACCTTGGTATAGCATCCAATAAAGAACACAACTTCTCATGGATTTTGTTAAAAACAAACACAAACAAAAAGGAACAAACCCTCCCCTCCGCCCAAAACAAAACAAACCAATTCACCACACATGTGAGGAGTCCATGCTAAGTGTAAACAGTGAATTGTCTACCTTTATGAAAAAATTTACATAAGACTTTAGTTTCTACCTCCTGTTCTTAATTAAAATTTTAATAATGGGCCAAGCCCACTGGTTCCTTTATGCCACATCAAAGCTGTCAAGAGTGAAGATATCCTCATAAAACTAGCTTTCACTACTTCATCTTTATCAATAAGTATTTATTAAGGGATTGAAAACAATACATAATTTCCCCAAATTAATCCTGCCTGGTCTCTTGCTCCTATACATGTCTGGGTCTAACTCCCTACTATCCAAGATATACACATTAATGGAACACCTCAGTGAACTGTGCCTGTAATTACAGAACACGGTTCGGACAATAGGGTATGTTGTTAAAGGATGAATATTGAGCAGTCTTTCTGTATGTTAAAGTGACCATTACTGAGTGGAATGAGAGTCTCTCATTTAAGGAAAAAGACACTTAATATTTTGGCTTTCAGAACGCCTGAACTATATCTTTAAGTTTAAGAATTAAACTTAAAAAAGGCCCCCCCTTCCCCCGCTTAAACTTGCACATACGCCACATATATCCACATCCTGCATACACAGAGGGTGAATATGCCTGTAACAGCTGTCTGTTAGTTTCAGTTTACGGTGTTAGATTAAGAATTTTTCCTTGTTTCAAGAATGTGAGGCCAACTACCCTCCCTCTCTTTCCTGGCCCCCCTCACGGATGGGGATAGAGGTCCAGGGGGTTTTGGGGGCTTCTTAGAATTGTTTTTGTGAGGGGTTTTTTGGAGCTTCTTAGATTTGTTTTTGTAAGGGAGTTGGGGGGGGTGGCCTTTAAGGGGTATATAAACTGACTGTCTGCCTTCTAAAACTTGCCTCCCCACCCCAGACCATTCTGGAGTGGGTGATGCCCAATTCTCACGTGAGACTTGCAAATAAAGTCTCTGTCTTTACCTTGAGAAACCTCTGTTATTTCATTTTGGGGGACTATTGTCCCACACATTACTAAGATTGGCTAAGAGGAGATGGAACCAGGGCCATGGCCAAGCCTTGATAAGATTCACAGATAATTTCTGATTACTTGTGGATGAATACCATTTTCACTACCACTGAAAAATTTATCACAACCTGATAGTGTCCATTATTGATTCTATTCAGAAAGTTACTTGAAAGTATTAAAAACTTCAGGGTACAAGGCATCATATTTTCTAAATAAAATACCACCAGCTAAATTACCCTTCTAAAAATAGAAGTTAAGAAAATCACTACCTGTGATAAACGTCTTCATCTGCTGACTACTTTATGTACCACCTATTATGTGCCCAGCACTGCGCTAAGTGCTTTGCAAAATACCTTCTCATTCAATTCTTGCAACAATCCTGCAAGTTAAATACTATTAGTCCCATTTTACAGGCAACCGAGGTAAACAGAGGTAAGTGACTTGACCAGGTCACACAGCTAGGACACATCCGAATCTAGATTTGAACTCGGGTCTTCCTGACTCCAGACCCAAAGCTCTATCTTGTGCCACCTAAATGCCTATGTGCCAGGGACTGTGTTAAGCAGTAGGGATCCAAAGATGGGTAAGACAGTGTCGACTTGATTACTTACCCGGACAAGAATTAAGAAAGCAAGAGTGGGGGAAGGAGGGTTAGGGTGTTTTGATCTGTTATCACGAATGGACTGATAAGTGTTTTTTCCAGGAATGATTGTTCCCAGAGTAAGAAGTGGAGGGGAATAAGGGTGGGGAGAACAGGATAATTAGGATATGCACAGGTAAGGGAGATAGCTAGTGTGCATTGCCAAGGTGCATATGGAGATGCCTACATATGATGAGCTGTCCATCACCAATCAATCAGGCATGCAGGGCTCCAGGGTGGCAGCTGGAATGCCCAGTTGGACATCAGAGGTTGGAGTGCAGCAGCTTGGAAGGAATGTATGAAGAAGACAGAAGAATGCAGCTTGGGATCACTGAAAGCAATACAGAATTTCACCAAAATAACCCTGGCTGGTCTGTTGCAGAATTCCATACAGGTCTGGGCCTAACTACCTTTCTAAGACATGAACCGATGGAATGTCCCTACAACTACATAGCATAATCTGGGCAATAAGCACTCTTTATCCATTTGGGTTTTTTTTTTCCACGTGGATTAAACACAGTAAACATATAATAAATGTTTTTTCATTCATTTAGGAGACTTAGTAGTATTCTTGGACTTGGTGCAATCAATTCAATCAATGGCTTCTGAAAACATGAGCATCTGGAGGACCCTACTATATATATGAAATCTATCTCAAAACTCTTGACCTATGTCGAACACTGGCAGACACCTTTGGTAAGCTTGTTTCCTATTTTGTAGGAATAGGGACTAGAGTTATGATTTTATTGGTAAGGGAATGCCCAGGTGAGGAAACCCCCCTATGCCAATGCAGGTCAGCACCTTCTTTGCAATCTACATTCTTAGAGGGTTGCCAAAGCAAGTATCAAATATATGGCCCACAGTCCATTTAAAAATGTAACTGGGAAGATAAAAATAATAGATAACTTTATGTTTCAAAACAGTGAAAATATGACCTACATGGATCCTCATGTATGGGTTAGTGGCCTCTATTTCTATTTGAGTTGGATACCACTAGCCTAGAGAATTGAGAGTGACTTAGCTAAGATCACATATCCAGTCTGTGTCAGAAGCAGGACTTGAACCCAGGTCTTCTTAGCTTTGAGCTTAGCTCTCTATCCACTGTCTCTATCTCTCTCCCTTTTTAAAGTTTTGTTTAATATCAGTGATTAGAAGATTGAACAAATTATCCTTAGGGTATTATCAAGGAATATCGTATGTTCTTAAAGAAAGTGGCAGAGCTGGCATTAGAACCTGGGTTTCTGTATTTACCTTAAATATCCATTGTATTTAATCTACATCTATTTTTATGTTGTCTGTACCACAGAACATAAGCTCCCTGGGGGCAGGTATAGCTTCATTTTTTTGTCTTTATATCTCCATGGTCTTGTATACCTGTCAATTAGTAGGTGCTTGATGACTGACTGGGACATATCTTGTTGAAAGAGAACATTTAAGGCTGTACTTTAATCTACTGTATCATATACTTAGGGCAACTAGGTGTCTCAGTGGGTACAGTGCTGGGCCTTGGGTCAGGAAGAGTCATCTTCCTGAATTCAAATCTAGCCTCGTCACTAGGAGCTGTGTGACCCTACACAAGTCCTGTTTGCCTCAGTTTCCTCATCTGTAAAATGAGCTGGAGAAAGAAATGGCAAACCACTCCAGTACCTTTGCCAAGAAACCCCAAATGGGCTCCGATAGTCAGACATGACCGAACAAAATAAGATATTTAAATGATCGACAAACAGTAAATAATGGAGATTTTATAGTCTGCTCCTTCCAGCCAACTCTGTGACCAATGAAGATGTGGTTTGTTTTAGAATACTGAGTAGAAAAGGCTACCTGTCCCATTCTTGTAGTTTTTCCTCCAACATCTTTTATGTGTAACTCATCCTCATAAAGATTTTACAGAGAGAAGAAGGAAGGCATATTAGGTCAGTTTTTCATTTCTTCTTAACTGGTCTTTTTTCAGTTGTAATATCATTTATGACTTTTTTCTACTTGTTTATTAAGTTCCCTCTTCTTAAAAACTGATCTCTCAATGCTCTCAAAATTATGTTTCTCTAGCATATATTTTCTCTATGATTTGGTATAGTGTCTCTTCTTGACTTCTTTGGTGCCTTTTGGGGGGGGGAAGTGGGGGAGAGGGAATAGAAGGGAGACTGGCAAGACCTTATCTTGCCCAGGCTGGATGTGTTGTGGTCACTCATGGACCTCCAACCCTACCTACCAGCACAAAAGCTCCACTCTTCCCAGCTGGGGCCAATTCACTCCTCCTTGGGCAGTCTGGTGGCCCTCCACCTGGAGCAGCTCACCACATTGGTGCTATATTTATTACTGGCTCATATACCCCATAGCTTTCAGCCCCACTGCAACTCAGAACTCCCAAATTCAAGAACTCCACCGGCCTCAGCTTCTCCAGTATCAGGATTACAGCTGTCATCTTTTAGTACCAATGCTACTCCTTCCTTTAGCATACTGTGGACTGAAATATCAGAAACCAAATGTTGTGGTTCCATTGTTATTAAAGAAGAAAAAAGTTTGTCATAAAAGCAGTCCTCCTCAGGCTTTTGCAAACAAGTTTATCACCTAAATGGGTGGTGTTCTTGACTAACACATCTCTGCTTGGCAAGAGATCATTTCCTTGGTGATTGAAGCAATTTCTGGGCTTTTTTGGCCTCTGGTGCATCAATTCCTTTTTATCAGTTAAGCTTTCATAATAGCAGAGGTGGTATTAGAACCTGGGTTTCTGTATTTACCTTAAATATCCCTTGTATTTATTCTACATATATTTTTATGTTGTCTGTATCACAGAATATAAGCAGGGGCAGGAATAGCTTCATTTTCTTTTTGTCTTTATGTCTCCATTGTCAATTAGTAGGTCTGGCATTCAACTGCCTCCATCAAATAGAATCCAAATCTTCTCACCAACACTTCTAAAATATTTGCTCATTCTCCTCACTGTCCTTCCTGTATTCCATATTCCTTACCTTGTACAAGCTCTTTATTATTCTCCCTATTTAAATTTAATACATCTCTTAAGGCTTTGATCCAGGGTTTTTAACTTTTGTGACATGGATCTTTTTTGGCAATTTGGTGAAGCCTATGAACCTCTTCTCAGAAAAAAGTTTTTTAACAAATAAAATAAATCATTACATCAAATTTTTTTTTAAAAAAAGCTCAAAGGCCCCAGGTGCAGAACCCTCAGCCTTGATGCACACAGCTGCCTCATACGCAGTCCTATGTTGGTCTCTTGTTCACATGTGTTAGCTCTGAATAAGCCATAAGGACCTTGAAAGTAGGATCAGATCTTCTATGTCCCTTTCTGTCTGTCATAGCAGGTCAAAGTGAAAATTTTACTTGATTGTATTCATAGGGATGTTGGACCCCAAAGACTCTGCCATCAATTACTGGCTGTACCAGAAAGAGTTAAAAAAAAAAAATTGGTAATCAAACACATTCCTATAGGGTTATTGCACCCAGAAAAGAGGCAAACAAAACCACCCACAGGAACTTTTCAAACTGAATGAGATTTTCCAAGAAGGCAGATTACTTTAAAACTTCAAAAAATTAATTCTTTATTAGGGTTAAGTAAAAGTTTCAAGAGCAGCTAGGGGGCACAGTGGATAGAGCAATAGCGGAGTCAGGAAAACCTGAGTTCAAATCCTGTCTCAGACACTTACTAGCTGTGTGATCCTGGGCAAATCATGTAACCCTGTTTTCCTCAGTTTCCTCATCTGTAAAATGAGCTGAAGAAGGAAATGGCAAACCAGTCCAGTATCTTTGCCAAGAAAACCCCAAATGGGGTCACAGGGATGGACACGACTAGAATGATTGAACCACAAAGTTTCAGAGTGAGGAACTCTGCAGTTAAGAGATTTGGAGCATCTTTTATGCACCTAAATTGGTAGATCCCTTGACCTCTCTAGGACTTCTGGAAGCATAAGACAAAGGATAGATCTTAGTTATTAAATGATTGCCGATTTAATGAAAAGTAGCCAAAGACCTTCTGTAACATGGGTAACCCTGGTGGAGAAAGCACGTTAGTCTTTCATTAAGCAATGCCAGCAATTGTCACCATCATTCCTAGAAATAAGAATAATGGCTAACGTTTAACACTGTGAAGTTTACAAAAGCATTTTATATATATTGTTTCTATTGATTCTCACAGAAACCCTGTTATCTCTCTTTTACTGATGATAAATCTTAGGTTAAGAAGTTAGTTGACTTGCCCAAGGTCACACAGCTACTAAGTGTTTGAGAAGGGATTCAAACCTACTCTATTTTCTGTGCTACAAAATAATTGGCAAAGCTTTCTGCAGAGGTATGTCCTGTTTACTTCTGCTGAGACCAGCTTGATTATGCAAATGTTTAAAAGCCTACAATTACGGCTTCCTCCTTCCAGGGAATTCAATATATTCCAATTGAGATTTAGTATTTTTTTCCCGAATCAAATAGAGATCATGGTCTTCATTTTATTTCTGATTTTCTCTTTAGCTTAACTCAAAGAAAGACACACATGTTCAAAGAGAGGTTTCAGTAGCACTGAAAACAGGAAGTCAAAGTTGGAAAAGCATAGTAGTATCTATTTTTTTCCACATCACCAGATTGTAAGCCTTACCTGCTTATGTTGACAAGCACAGCCGTTTTCTTCATCTTCTGGAAGAAGTTCTTGTTGCAGAGCAACTTGGTGTCAGGGGTTAAAGCACAGGCCACCACCACAAAATCCGACTGGGCTGCCAGCTGGTCAAGAGGAACTGAAGGGAAGAATGGGGGGGGGGATCAGTTGCAGAGGAACAGAACAGATAAAGAGTGAGATCACCCCCAAAAGAATGGGGACCAAGGTTTTGATTCACTCATCTCTATCAAAAGTCTTCTTGGAAGGGCCTCGTTTTCCCTTTTTAGAAATGATTACACCAGCTTTGCAAATTAAAATTAGTACAGTTTCCAGGACCTGGAGTGGGGAGAACCCACTAAAAGAACAGACTAGGGGCAGCGAGGTGGCACAGTGGATATAGCACTGGCCCTGCACTCAGACATTTAGTAGCTGTGTGACCCTGGCCAAGTCACCTAACCCTGAGTGCCTCAAAAAAAAAAAAAAAGTCAGACTAAAAGCCGGTCAACAGGCAAGTCAGAATTTTGACAGGACTTAGTGACTTTGGGAGGAGAGGAGGAAATATAGCCACCTAGCAGTGTGCATGTAGGTTGGGCAGAATAGTCTTAAATCTATAAAGACTGCATCAGGATGACAGATAATTATCAGAAGGGTACTTTCCTCAAAAGACTGACAAGTGTGAAAAATGTTTACAATTCTGTGAGAAATTATACTTCATCATCCATTTGTATCTGTTATTACAAAATGTTAGCCAAAATTATTTTGCTTCATACAACTTAAAAAATTTGTAGTTGTGAAGAGGCAACTGAAATTTATTTTTTCCAAAAAATAGACAGAAGATATTTAGACACAAAGACCGAAAGGTAAAGGATGTGTTTGGGAAACACAGATATGAGACATTGTGAAACAAGATGAATTTCAAGATGCATTTGTGTTTAGAGGCTGAGACAGCCAAAGTATGTGAAATAACTAAAAGATATGCTTCTTTTTTTTCTTTTTTACATTTAACCTAATTTTATTCATGCCTGCTTTGGGATGGGAATACATCATTCAGTAAAAACAAAATACGTCTTACCATATACAACTTTAATTACATTCACGCACACAAGTCTTAACATTACAATTTAAAAAAAAATAAATACAATTAAGACTTCTAGAGCATTTTATAATAAAGTAATTCCTAATTTTTCTTTGTAGATAGATCAAGCACCTCCAAAATATGAATTCCTATTCACACTGAGCACTTTACTTAAAAAGAACACTTAAGTAAATTGAGTATGTGGACAGCCTCAGAACAAGGTGACGTTATAATATTCAGCTAGGTAGGCAACAAACCATAGTGCCAAATGGAAAAACTTTATTTGCAAATAAATTCCAAAAAAACCCTAAGTTAACTTTAGAAAATATACTGATTTGCTAAAATAAATAAGACGTGGTGTATTAACACTTCACTAGAAAGAATGCATACTAGAACACTTATAAACAGTGAATGATTCTCACTAAGAAAAAGACATGCTTCTTAAACATGACACAGTAGAAAAAGCACTGGAGTGTTTGAAGCCAAAAGAGCTGGCTTCAAATGATGCCACTTGCTACCGCTGTGTGACCTTAGGCAACTCACTCATGCTCTCTGGGCCTCAGTTTCCGTCTTTGTAATGAATGACAGGGAGTTGGACTAAAATATCTAAGGTTTTGTCTTGCTCTAAAGTCTACTGATTTAATCATAATCTCATTTAACACTGAAGATCCTAGGTTTCATGGCATAGGATGATCAACCTAGAATTGAAATACTGTGAGAAAAATTCAGTCCCAGATAATTTTTTTTTGATTGAAATTATCCAAAGATCTCAGATTTTAGCACTGGCCTGGAGTCAGGAGGACCGGAAGACAAATCTGGTCTCAGCTATATGATCCTGGGCAGGTCACTTAACCTCTGCCTCAGTCTCTTCATCTGCAAAATGGGGATAATAAGAGCACCTACCTCCTAAGGTTGTTATGAGGATCAAATAAGATAATAATTTAAAAGTGCTTAGCATAGTACCTGGCACATAGTAAATACTATTCTAAATCTTGGCTATAATAATAATATCATAATAATTAAACATTTATAAATATTATAATTAGAATAGTACATTTTAATATAGCATTACAATATATTATGATGATGATGATGATGCTAGATTTCTGGCTTGCTTCAAAGCACAGTTCAGGAGCTGCCTCCTACTCAAGGTCTTTGCCAGTCTTAGTTATTGAGTTAGCACCTTGTCCTACTTGAAATTAATTGGTATAGTTTCGCAAATACTTTGTATTTACTTACTTGCTGACATGTATCCCCTTGGTAGAATGTAAGTTCCCTGAGGGCAGGTATTGCTTAATTTTTTTAATCTTTGTAACCCCAGCCCCTAACACTGCCTTACACCTGGCCAGTTGTTGAATTGAATTCATCAGCATTTCCACCCCAGAAGGCAAGTAGGAGAAAGGCAGTTCTTCACACAATATTTCTAAGAACTATGGTACCCCTGGCAGCATCTTTCTCCATTTGTCTCAAAGGCTGAGACAGGCTGAAACATTCCTGATAGCCAAGGCAAAAAAATGAGAAGACACCAAACCTCAAAGCCATCTAATCTAAAATCTCTTCCTAAGGACAAAAATAAGTTAAAAAAAAAAAAGGCAAGCCCAGTCTGACAAGTAGAATTTTGAAAATATCAGAAAGAGGGGGGAGGGGCACCCTGAGCTTTCAGAGATGGGGGCCGAGAAGGAGAGTTCTATTCAAAAATTGTCAATTCCCAAGTAAGGAGTGACACCCTCTGGGCAACACAGAGCAAATGGCCTACTTTCCTTTGTTCCTTTTCAATGAAGATTATCTAGGCTTTAGAGCTAGAAACAAGGTTAGAGACCACACCTAGTCCTCAGTTTGTTGTTCAGTTGTGTTTGATTGTTTGAGGTTTTCTTGGCGGAGATATAGCAGCATTGCCTTTTCCTTCTCCAGCTCATTTTACAATGAGGAAACTGAGGCAAAAGAGTTAAGTGACTTGCCCAGGGTCACACAGCTAGTATGTGTCCATGGCTGGATTAGAACTGAGGTTCTCCTTACTCTAGGGCTGGTGCTCTATCCACTGTGCCTAGCTGCTTAGCCTCTACAGAAATGAAGAAAGGAGAGATTATGCGACTTAACCATGGTCCCATGGACAGTTGGGAGTCTAGCCTAGGTCTTCCAATTCCAAATCTAGGGTCATTTCCATTTCATCACATTGTTTTTTTATCTAGTTTGACACAGCACCGCACTGGGAGCTACTGTATAGTGCCTGGCACATAGTAAGTGCTTAATAAATGTTTCTTGACTGTCTTTGCTTTTAATGAATCCTGTGACCTTGGCCAAGGTCACCTCACCTGTCTGGATTTTTGCATTTGTATTCTGTAATTATTTTTAAATCATTAATATTAGTTCACTGAATCTTGGAGAAGGTACCTTAGAAACTGGCTATCCAAGTCCCCTCATTTGGCAGATAAAGTAAACAGCATGGAGATGGCTAATCCAATTTTTGCACCTGTGAAATGAGGGCATTAAACTAGATGATTCTGTCACTTCTAGTTCAAAAAATCGAAGGTGATGAGAAAATGGGGCTCAAGCACAAAGTTACTCACAACCAGTCATAGGTCACAATTATATGATTTATAAAGTGCTTTCCTCACAACAACTCTGCAAAGTAAGTGGTACAAACAGTATCTCCATTTTACAGATCAAGAAACAAAGGCTCATGCTGTGGCGCATGGCACACAGCTAGAACATGGACTCAAACCAAAGTCTTTTTTACTTTATAATAACAGGGATTTTCCAAGTCCAGGCTGGTGATCTCATTGGTACAGGGAATTCTTTGGCAAGGAAATATCCTCTTTCAATGAAGACTGGCAACTGTTTTTCTGTTGCAGAGAATTACTTGGGACATTGAGAGTTTCAGTGATTTGTCCAGGGATACTCAGCCTGGGTATGTCAGAATCAGGACATGAACCCAGGTCTTCCCAGCTCTAAAGCCAGCTTTCTGTACACGATAGCCATGTTTCTATTGTCATGGATTGGGTTGGTTTTTTTGGTGAGGCAACTGGTGTTAAGTGACCTGCCCAGGGTCACACTCAAGTGTCTGAGGTTGGATTTGAACTCAGGTCCTGGTGCTCTATCTACTGTGTCACCTAGCTGCCCTATCATGTTTTTTTAAAAAGGCCCCTGGCACAAGTGGCAAACAAAAGCTGACCTGAGTAATTCCCGTTTGTAGGATTTCTCATGACATAAATCAGAAACAACATGGGCATATGCCCAACTGCCTTTTAAATGAATGCCAAACTTACCAAACTCTGCGTGGAACTCAGCTGCCTCCTTGGGCTTGGGCTGACGTCCAGTATATAAAAATTTCTGGATGCCAAATGGTTTTAGACGACGGGCGATAGCTTGGCCTGAAAATGAGAAAATAGCATCCATGTCATTCTGTGCCATTCACCCCACCCCCCCGCCCGGGGTAGCTGGGTGGGGGCTGAGGTGGCAGTTATTTCCTATAACTATGACTGAACAGAACCATTTGGAGTCAGTGTGTTTGCTCTCTTGGTCTTGGGATAACAGGGAATATTAGGTAGGTTCATCATTATTTAGCTCTTCATTAATTAGAGAAAGGATGTGGACTGATGGCTAAACACAAGAAATGCCCTCCTGGTCAGTGTTGGTCATTTGTTCTTCCTACCAAAGCAAGCTCTAAATTCCTTTGGATAACAGAATCAGCTGTAATTGAGAGAGAAGGAAAAGCATTTGGAAAGGAGCGTGTCCAAATACATCACAGCTTTACCCATCGCAGTTTTGCTATATCATGGGTCGGCATAAGAAGTTAAATGGGAATTTGGGGGAGTTTTGCAGGAGCTGCAGACAACACATGAAAGCCAGCATGTGACACAGAAAAAAGTTTAGAAACTCAGAAATGCACAAAATATATGTAGAGTATTGTATAATATCAACATATTTTATCTTAATACCATGATAATTCAGACTTCTTCTCTGGGATAAAGGGAGGGCCAAAAATTTTACCTGGATTTTTCAGATCATGCGGGTGCCCCTAACCCCACTCTTTCCCAGCCTGAAAAATCTGGTACAGCTGCCTGGCTTTATAGATGAGCAAAGTAAGGTCTGGAGGGAGGTACATGCCTGCTCTGGAGCCGGAAGGATTGGGAGAAGGGGAGAAGGTAATTCCCCTGAAGTTACACAGGCAGTAAACCACAGATCTGGGATTCAAATCCTGGGCATAAAAATCCAATGCTGTTTGTTTTCCCCATTTTACAGACAAAAAAGATGATCACAGTTTGTAAATATGGGAATCAGTTTGGACCCAAGTTCATGATTCCAAGTCTTGTGTTTGTTTTCAACATATCAAAGGGGAAATATGGGCCTTGGGTGGTGAATTTAAGCTCTAGGCCTGTACAGAATTCTTTGCTTTTCTTTACTAGCACTAAATACTCTTTCCTTTGGACGCTTTGCATTATAATTTTTTTAAGCCCTTAGGGTTTTTTTGTTTGTTTGATTTTTTAAAATCAGAAACAAGATAATGCAAAGAATTACATTTTAGTTGCTTGGGTGAAATGGGCTGCTACTAGGAGGAAAAAGATAAAAAAGGGGGGATGATAGAAGGGAGGGCAGACAGGGGGAGTTGGTAATCAAAAGCAAACACTTTTGAAAAGGGACAGGGTCAAGGGAGAAAATTCAGTAAAGGGGGATAGGTTAGGAAGGAGCAAAACATAGTTAATGTTTCGCAACATGAGTATTGTGGAAGGGTTTTACATAATGATATGCATGTGGCCTATGTTGAATTGCTTGCCTTCTTAGGGAGGGCGGGTGGGGAGGGAAGAGGGGAGAGAATTTGGAACTCAAAGTTTTAAAAACAGACCGTCAAAAACAACAACAAAAAAAAGTTTTTGCACGCAACTAGGAAATAAGATACACAGGCAATGGGGTGTAGAAATTTATCTTGCCTTACAAGAAAAGAAGGAAAAAGGGGATGGGAGGGCTGACTGGGGAATGGGGCAACCAGAATATGCGCCATGTTGGAGTGAGTGGGAGGGTAGAAATGGGGAGAAAATTTGTAATTCAAACTCTTGTGAAAATCGGTGCTGAAAACTAAATATATTAAATAAAAAAAAAGAAATACAAAAACAAACAACCAAAAAAAGAAATGGGCTGCTACTGTTCTAAGTTCTATGTTCTCATCATCAGATGAAGGTTTACTTTCCTGATTTCTACCTATTTACTCATTCTCTTGGAGGCAGCTAGGTGGCTCAGTGGAGAGAGCACAGTGTCTAGAGTCAGATAGACTCACCTTCCTAAGGGCAAATCTGGCCTCAGACGTTTACTAGTTGTGTAACCCTGGACAGGTCACTTAACCGTCTTTGCCTCAGTTTCTTCATCAGTAAAATGAACTGAAGAAGGACTCTGTTTCCAGTATCTTTGCCAAGAAATCCCCAAATGGTGTCATGAAAAGTTGACCATGACTAAAGCAACTGAACAGCAACAAAAGGCTCACTCGACGCTGTTTCAGGCCGTAGCTTACTGTGTATGTCCTCAATTGCAACTGTTATAAAATGCATAAAAGAGGTGTTACCTATCCTTCCCAGCCCGATAATTCCAACTGTGCTGTTCAAGAGCTGGTGACCACACATCCAGAGTGGCTTCCATGAAGTCCAACCACCGCTGGAATAAAAGGAAAAGAAAGAACTGAAACACTATGTCAGGAGTTCGATATTATACCTCCAATATGCTGTTCAGTCTTTTTTTTTTTCAGTTGTATCTGACTCTTCCTGACCCCATTTGGGGTTTTCTGGGCAAAGATAATGGAGTAGTTTGTCATTTCTTTCTCCAACTCATTTTACAGATGAGGAACCGAAGCATACAGGGGTAAGTGACTTGCCCAGGGTCACACAGCTAGTAGGTATCTGAGGCTGGATTTGAACTTAGGAAGATGAGTCTTCTGATTCTAGGCTCTGAAAAGAAAATGTAATAAGCAGTGATGGGGACATGGACAACCTCTCAAAAGAGACTTTGCGAACACATTTTTTACTTAACACACTTAGCATCATGGTGAGTTAGAAATTTCTATAACGTCTTTCCTGGGTTTGTGGGTTTTTCCCCACAATGAGAAAAGAGCTGTGCATCAGTATTCATGAAATATAAACGGGGTTCTACTCCTCTCATCTTTGGAGAAAGAGCCATGCAAGTCTCAATTTATCTGCTCCAAAAAAGATGAGTTTAAAATCCACTTTCTCAGTAATTCCATCACACATGTTAACAACAACTAGCTAAAACAAAAGTCTCCTTAGGAAGTTTTACTGTCTGTGACCTGACACTCTCAAGGGTATAGAGTGCTGTGGCTGTGATTAATGAATATATTCTGGTTAATAAAAAGTTACCATACATGTGTCAGTCAGTTAAAAAAATTACACTATAATAAAATATGCCTCATGGTTAAAAAGAGAAAGACAGAGAGAAAAAGAGACAGAGTAAAATGTGAGGTAGCTTGGGGATGGCATTACCTTAGACCGGGGGTGGGGAACCTGTGGCCTTCTAAATCAGGCCACACTTCAGGATTTGGAAGGTTACATGTGACCTTAAGGCCACAGGCTCCTCACCCCTGCCTTAGATTATGTAGAATATGAAGTTAACCAGACAAATGATAGCCCGCCTCTGAATCTTCCCAAAATACACACACTCACTTTTTTACTTCCTCAATGCCTTCTGGCAGCCGGCGACTGGTGGTGAGGAGTAAGGCCACTGCGAGCTCTGCTGTGGCATCTGTCAGTACGTCGGGTGTGTAGCCCACACGGATTCCTCTATGAAAGCAAGAAACAAAGTTTCCATAACCATCATGGAAAGATTCCTTCACTTTTCTTTTTCAAGAATTCTAATCCTTCTGTTTTCCTAGTCAATGCTTTTGCCTGAAGAATCCTCTTCTTTCCCCTCCAATAACTCCTACAATACCTAATGCTCCTTAGAAAAGAACAAAAGGCTGCATTTACCGCTTTTTAATTTCATCCAGGGCAAGATGGTCAACTCCTACGGATAATGTGCTGATTACTTTGAGATTGGATCCTGATAAGTAGAAAGAAACCAAAAATTAACGTTCTTGTTCTATAGAATTTAGGATGTCTTAAGCATTAATCCTGACAGTTCCCACACAAGATAGTGATATATAGTCTAACATGGCTTGCTTTCTCTTTAGGAAATGTGATCTTTGTTCTTGCTGTTTTCAGCCCAATTCAATTTTTTCTGCCAAAAGGCCTTCTATTGGCATTCAGCTATACACAACCGATATTTATTAAAGGCCTACACTGTGCAGGCCACAGTACATACAAATATCAGGCACAGGATTGTAGAATTTAGAGCTGGAAAGGACATTAGAGGTCATTTAACCCAGGATTTCTTAACCTGAGGTCTATATACATTAAGACCGTTCCCCACCCCACCCCACTAGGGAGTCTGAACTTGGATGGGAAAAAAATTACATCTTTATTTCAATGTAAGTGCTATAAGATTATATAATTTATAAAGTATTTTCCTGACAACAACCTTGAAAATTAAATGGTATAAGTTATCCCTATTTTATAGATCAAGAAACAAAGTCTCAGACTGTGGTCCCTATCACACAGCTAGAGGCACAACTAAGCCTGAAACTTAACTCAGACTCTACGGTAAGCAGGTTTTTAAAAAATATTTATTTCAAATAAGTGTTTTATTTTATGCATCTAAAAATCTTCTGAGAGGGGTTCCATAGTCTTCTCCAGACCTCCAAAGGGGTGCATGACACAAAAAAAAGGTTAAGAATTCCTGGTTTCATCCAATCCCCTCATTTTATAGAAAAGTGAAGGTCTAGATATGTTACAGGTGACTTGCTCCAGTCTGCAAGGTAGCAGTTTACATTCCCAATTTATTAATAAGTGCCCTTAAATAGAAAGGCTGTAGATGCCTACTAACCCAAGGTCAAATCAGACTTTTCTGTAAAGCAACAAAAGCACGTCTTTGTGCTTTTGATCACACATTCCTACACACGGAATGGACTCTTCCTCCTCCCCTTATCTCTGCTGTTGATGTTACTACCTCCTTCGCCTCTCTTTTCATCCTTCCTTCTCTCATTCCTTCCTTCCTTCCCCTCCTTGTGTGTCCAATTCAGGTGCTATCTCCTTGATGGCCCAGCCCACCCACTGAAAGCGGTTTCTCTCTCCCCAAATGCATGGTATGGAAGCCCACTGCCTGGCCATCTTCTTTGCAGTTCTAAGATCCTCCCTTGTAGTAAAGGGTGACTTTTGAACAAGTCTTGAAGGAAGAGACAGTTATCTCTAGTACCTAGCCTGGCAGAAAGTAGGCATGTAGTAAGTTGGACTGAATATCATTTAAAAAAATAAACAGAGGCTTAAGCGCAGGCACCAATCTCAAAATATGACTAAGACTCAACCAGAGATGCCCAGGATCCTTAGGCTACAGTATGAAATCTTCATCTGGGGCCCCATACACACCTGCGGTGTCCAGGATTTTTTTGTCTATTTTGTCACTCAGAAGGCAGAGAATACCCTGGGCTCCAGACACTCCTTTCAGCAGGTCCTCTCTCGGTATGGGCTCATCTGACTCCCACTGTTCTACATTAGAACTGAAAGAAGAAAGGAGAATTAATGTGTACCTTACACAGCTTCAGAAAACCCCCCCATCACAGTCATGGTTGTCACTAACCACAAGAGCTCACATTTATGACGCGCTCTGAGGTTTGCGCAACATCTGGGATGCTCTGTCTTACTTGACTCATAACTCTGTGATGAAGATGCTGTTATCATTCCCTTTTTACAGTGCAGTTAAATGACCTGTATTTAGGAAAGGCCTTTGCCGTTCAGTCGTGTCCGACTCTACGCAGCCAAAGACACGGGAGTGCTACTTTCTTCTCTAGTATGTTCCCATATGACAGAGGAGGAACTGAGGCAAATGAAGGCTAAGAAACTTGCCCAGGGTCATATATCTAGTAAGTATCTGAGGTTGGATTTGAACTCAGATATTCCTAACTCCAGGATGGGTAAGCTATCCACTAAAACGCTTTAAACTACATCTAAGACTAAATTCTAAATTTCTAAAATTCTAAAAAGTAAATTCTATGTCTAAGGCAGGATTTGAAGTAAGCTGTGGGTGTTTTAATAAAGGTAAATTAATATTTTTTATTTTAAATCTGGTCCTTTGATATCATTCTTGAATCTCATACAATAACTCTAAGTGATGTGAATTGTAGCAAATGCAATTCACCAGCATTTGGTGCTTTGGAATGATAGAAATTCACCTTCATTATATGAATTTTCATGGTATTAAATCCCCCAAACCCAAATACCTTTTATTTTGTCCTTTAAATAGTTTTGTATTGTTGTTATCTTGTACCTCTAACACACTTCTTAGAAAAATCACCAACATTTTTTACTGGTTATTTCTCTTGTTATCGGTCTGGATATATTGTGACATTAGACTTGAAGTCTTATTGAAAATGAAAATATATTCCTTGAAAAACAATTATCCAAAATTATGTCAAACGCCCTGTGATTTCCCAGCCATTCAAAGCAAATCTTAACCCTCCCATATAACTGATACACTAGGCTTAAAGCTTTCTGAAACTCAGGGCAGTTTTTCCTTCCGGTATCAAAGCCTGAATTTGAAGCCAGATTTTGAATGACTTCAAGTCTAGCACTTAGCCACTGCTTCCAAGAGTAGGGATCCAGGGGTAAGGAGTGGGAAGGGAATAAGTATTTAAGAAGGGCCTGTTGTATGCCAGATTCTGAACCTAGCACTTTACAAATATTACCTCATTTGATGTATATAAAATTATAAAATGTATTTGCTATAAATATTTAAAATGTATTTTGTCAGTATTTTACTCATTTTTATCATCACCGCTCTCTGTCTTCACTACTTTCACTGTACATTACATTCACTTTCACTTTATGTTCTGTTCTTTTCCTTTTTTTGGATAAAAGCAGCACTCAGATTTTGTTCTAGCCAGACTGGGGGAGCCGGGTACAGCCCATATTGGGGCCAATAACAAATTGAGGTTTCTTCACAACTTTATGAGGTAGTGAAGTATTATCTTCTCAGAAGAATTATTATTACACTGTTTTAACAAAGTATGGTGAGCAGACCTGTGCAAACTAGGCCTTAACTTTTCAGAAGGAAGATAATGAAAAACCAAGTTGGCTTGACTGACCACTTACTGTCTTGCTTCATAAATATAGTAAAGTATAAAGTATTCATAAAGTATAAAGACCTTCATTAGTAGAGTATTAACAAATTGTATCTTGTGTCATTGATTGCAGAGTAAGACATGAGAGGAGGGTAATCTTGAAAGAATAAAATCAATTTTACTGTTTGCCCTTTTGTGAAGGTGACATTGGGCAGCTGGGTGGTGCAGTGGATAGAGCAACAGGCCTGGAGTCAGGAGGACCTGACCTCCAATCCAGCCTCAGACACTTACTAGCTATGTGATCCTGGGTAAGTCACTTCACCCTGTTTGCCTCAGTTTCCTTATTGGTAAAATGAATTGAAGAAGGAAATGGCAAACCATTCCAAGTATCTTTGCCAAGGAAACCCTAACTGGGGTCACAAAGAGTCAGGCTCTACTGAAACAACTCAACAAAAACAAATATTAAGGTGATACTTGGGTGTAGTCTACGACTTACAATGTTAATTACCAGAAAAGAGAGGGTGGGCCAGTCACTTAATCACTTCTATACCCTGGGCTCCCAAGGGCACCCCTGGGATGGGGGGAAGACGAGGAAAAGAGGAAGAGGAAGAGATGGAGATGATCATGGCTCTATGAAAGAGCTATAATAATAATAACAAAATAATAGCATTTATAAAGAGCTTTACGGTTTGCATAGCCCTTCCTGTAGTTCATTTGATCCTTACAGCAACCCTTCGAGCTGGCACCAAAACCAAGCAGAAAGCCCAGCAAGCAGACTGTTTTGTGAAGAATCTCAATAAAATTATTTTGGCTTAAGAGAAACATGCACAAGTCTCTTCTCACAGTCCTTTTCGAGAGGAAGAAAAATTTACAACTAAACTCTGTTTTTTAAAGATTTTTAAAATGCACCCAAAGAACAAGAAATAAGTAGCTCAGCTTGGGTAGGAGGGTTAGAAGGGTACTTAGCAGAAATTCTCATTCCTAGAGCTACCCTTTCTCGTGGCCTTTCACCCACTAGGAACAGCAAAATAACCTACCTGATCCTTAGATCTGTAGGTCTTAGGAAGACATTATAAATCATAGGATCTTAAGACCTTGGATCTAGGACCGAGATAGGCCCCGCTGGCCATGGAGTTCAACTCTTCTGTTTTACAGGTGAGGAAACTGAGGCCCTAAGGTCACCCAGGCAAAGCCAAGAACTTAGCAGCACAGTGCCAGCCAGCAAGTAACTTGACCTTTTAGAGGTGCCTGTTCTCCTCATGTGTAAAACGAAAAGGCTGGCCCGATAAGAGACCCCTCGACCTTCTTGTGACCTTTGGATCTTTGGCCTGGACCAGCTAGAGCAGTATTTCCTAATGGGTGCCGTGTTTCAGTGACCTGGCTGGGGGCCGCTTACTGCAAACAGAGGCGTGTAAGCTCGGGGCTTCGGCCTCGGTGAGCGAAGCCTGCTGAAAACAAGACATAACAAACCCGACCGGGTTTTGGGCACCGGCCCCCCCCAAGGCAGGCCCGGCAAGGCCGCGATGGCCCAGAAGACAACGAAGAAAGGGTTCTGAACACGCGTGGCAGCCTCGCTTTCTCTCCTCCACCTCCGGTGCCCAAGGCTCCCAGAGTTTTCCGAAGCCGGGGGGTCCCGGCGCCTCTAAAGCAGACACCAGCCCTGAGGCCGACTAGGGTCCTGGGCCTTTGATCTTGGGTGGTTCAGTTGAGCTCCCAGAGCGGGTAGAGGCCCCGAGCACAGTCGGCGCCGGGCTGGGGGTGGGCAAGCTGAGGACATCCGTGGGCCCCGAGTGGACAGACCGGCGCTCGGGGTGCAGGAAGTAAGCACGCTTCTGGAGTGGCGGCTCAGGCAGGATGAACGGCGCTCGGGAAGGCGACGGGGCCCCGGGTTCATAGACTAAGCACACGCGTGGGGTGGGGCGGGGCCGAGGATGGACAGACTGCGGGCACGGGAGGGAGAAGGGTGTCCGCAGGCGCACGAGGTAGGTTCGCGCGTGGGGCAACTGCCAGCGCCCTCCCCGTGCGCTCGAGCTCCGGGGAGTCTAGGCTCACACATGGGCGGGGGGGTGTCGGGGTCGGGGGAACCCCTCTTACATTCCGGCCTGGGCCAGCAAGGCCTGCCCCTCCGGGGGAATCCTCCGGGTGACGAACACCTTCATGAGTCGCGCAGTTAGTCTCATCTCTCTGCGCTTGTGGGGAAGGCTTAAGAAGAGCGGCCTGGACAGGGGGTGTGTATCGGGGCGGGGACTCAGCCCTTTTCCGGGACGTGGCCACGCCCCCAAGCTCTTCATGCCTTCCGACCCCCACCCCAACCGCAGGATCCAGAACCCTCACCCTTACCCGGGACAGCAGCGAGGCTCGGGGGCTGGGCACCGGCCTTCTCCGTGCTGCAGTGCCCTTCCTCGTCCGCCCTCCGCCTTCCGGAATCCTTCGCTCCCTTCCAGGCTTAGCTTCTCGGCCTTCCCTGATCTGCTGCGGCTGCTGGCACTTCCAGCACTCCGGAAATTACTCAGTTTTGTTGTTTTCTGTCGCACAAGTTACTTAATACTTTAGCACTAATTAAGCATTTATGAAATGCCTACTACATGCCTATGTGCTGTAGTAGGAAGGCCGAATTTATGATCTCAAAAAGGATCATATAAATATTAGAATGGTTCGAAATCGATGGGTATACAGAATTCTCCAAGCAGAAGGCATC
>CM053622.1:431071850-431097526 GCA_028646595.1 Phalanger gymnotis | reverse complement strand
TGGAAAAGTAGAATTATAATGTAAATGCAATGTAAAAAGTAAAAAACAAAGCAAAATTGTTTAAGGCAGAAGTAAGTAGTTCCTGTTCCTAACTTACTCACCCAGCCTCCTTTCACCAGTTAAAATTGTTTACTCTTTAGCTAGGGTCAGTGATCTGAAGTCATATGACTTGATCTCTTCTGCTTATATGTGTGTGTGAATTTATAAAATAATAAAAATAAGAGTCTCTTTCATTTTGCTCTTGAGCCCCCAGCTGGGACAAAATTCCAACGCTTCTGACAGTCTATTTTCTCTCTTCTTCTCTCTGTAGACCTTGTCTGTCATTGTCCTCTCTGGCTTTCCATTCCCAGGAGTGAAACTCATGCAAATAAATTGCTATGATCTATCATATTTTACCATAAGCTGACATCCTGTACTAATTAAACATAAATATAAAAAGAAACTTCAATGGAAGGACATGCTTTGGATTTGACATTAGTTCTTTCCACAGAGGGTAAGAGTGGGGTACAGGCAAATCACCATCTGGTATCATTTCTCCCTAAGGGAGACCATCAAGACCCTCTTTTCTCTTGGCCTCAGACTGATCCACTGACTATGGCAGGCAGAGATGGTGATGGTAACTTTGTGCTCCTCACCAGCCGAGCTGTCTCTACACTTAGTTCCCTAATTCTCTCCCAAGTCTTTCCCTCTCTCTTCTCACTTTCCTTTTTTCCTCACCCAATGCTCCCCTCTTCCTGTACATATCATTCCTCAGATTTCTCCTCCAGAGCAAGGGGTGAAACAACATTACTCCTTTAAAGCAAAGCTCCTCTTTGGTTTATGGATAATGATGTGTCCAAGATTTCCATGCCAGCCCATAGAACTTTTGCACACACTTACCTATATGTGCATATACATATGTGTATATATGTATGTACATACATCTCTGTATATGTGAGTATACACACACATACATATCTATTTCTCCTGGGCAGAGGTGAGTAGATGAGTTTACAAATCTCAGTGAAGCCATGGTGGCTGGATATATGCGCAGCTCATTAGCAGGCACGTGTGGACTCTCAAGTCACCCTTATTTCCTTACCACAATTTTAATTGTCTGAGTTGCTCCTTCCCTTGGAGTCTACTTCTAGTGACTCCTTCAGCTCTTCTCCTCTAGGAAAGTGATTTTCCCTTCAAACCAAGCCACAATAATGGCTAATAACTGCCCAGCCAGTTAGCTACCTAGACACTGTTACTGATTCATTCGTCCAGAGAAACCTCAGTGGAAGTATTTTCTCTGCCCTGGTAAGTTGTAAAAGGTGAATGAATCCATGACTTTATCTTTCAACTCTGAGTGCCCAGCCAGAAATCTTGCTTTGGTATTTATAGCAGACTTAAATTCTTTCCCATTTTTCCCATCAGCTAGGCAAAGGAAAACAAACTAAACTTTTCAATACAAAAGGATAAACAAACTTTTAAGAAGCAAAACTTCCCTAGCTTTGGGGAAATGTCAGGCTTGGAAGTGGGCACTTGACCTCTTGGGAGAAAGAGGGAAATCAAATGTGGTGGTGATGGTGGTGGTGGTGAAGATGGAGATCACTGGGTATGATTCCCAGTCCAAATGGATCACATCAGCACAGGACCCACATTAAGGTTCCTTATGGAATGTTATGCATGATTTTTCCACATTTCTTGGCTTCAGAGTCCCTATGTCCACCCCTCATGGCAGAGTCTTTCCATCATTTTTACCTTAGCCTTTTCCCACAAGTCCGGAAGTGGGAGCTTCAGAGTCAAAGTCAGCTCTTTTGCCAAGCCCAAGGTCTGGGGAAAAACCCCTTGGGGGTGAGGAGAGCCAAGGAGAATTTCTGCGTGAACTAGTAGGTATTTATCTCTAGTGCCTTGTTCTCCTTGGGATAGCTGGCAGAAGGAATGGCCAAGACAGGGCTATATTCCTCTCTAGCGTTAGAAATTTTGCAGTCTCTTAAAAAAAAAATCAGCTACCAGGTACTTGAAGTACACACACACATACACACACACACATACAGAGATACATATATACACACATGTATAAATAGATGTATATGTATTTCTTCATATACATCTCACAAGCATGTTTGAACACTTAGAACATGGATGATTAACTCAGTCCCAGGTAATCATCTTGGAGTGCCATTCACAACAAATATACATTAGCAGTATACACAATGTGAAGCATCATTTGGCATGCTGCTTCAGTGACTACAGACTTAAATTACATGCAGCACATATTCCATGCACATATCAGATCAATACAGGCATATACAGAGAATTCAAGCCAATAAGCATAACAGCAAAGCAATAACAACATAAGGGGACCCCCATAACAATAAAGCATGAATAAACATCAGCATATACACAAACAGCAAAACTATGCATAGTTAACAGACAAATGTATCTATAGCACATGCATGATATTAGCACAGAAGCAGGTAAACATGAACAAAAAATCAATAAAAACAAGTATATACAAAGGACGCAGTAATTAGCATGTTCATTAATGAAAATTTGCAGTTATGCCCAAGGGCCAAATTACATGGTCAAACATTAGTATTATCATCTGGCTATGTGTATAAGGACTCCTCCGACTGTCCCTATAACATCCTAAGTTAGTCTGGTCACAAGTCAAATAGACCGAACTCTCTCATGATCTGCTGATCCGTCTGTCCCCATACCTGAACTAGCTGATAGTATGAGTATATCTTATCCTCATCAGAACTGTAGTTCTGTCTTTCAAAACCCAAATTTTAAAAAAATACAATTTTCATTTTTTTTCAATTTACAAGCATTTATTTTCTCTCCCTTTTACCTTGCCTTCACCAGAAAAAAGAAAAAAAAACCTTTGTAACAAATATGCATAATCAAGCAAAACAAATTTTCATATTGGTCCTGCCCCCAAAATGTATCTCATTCTATATATTTCAATCCATCACTTCCCTGTCAGGAGATGGGTAGCAATCTTTATTTTTGGTCCTCCAGAATCTTAATTGATCATTGTATGGATCAAAGTTAAGTTGTTTGTTTTTTATAATGTTAAAGGATAAATGGCTCTCTTCATTCTGATTACTTCGCCTTGTATCTGTTCCTACCAGTCTTCCCCATGCTAAACTTGATCTTGTGGAGGGCTCAGGCTTGCTATCAGTGTTACCTCCATGGGGGTATCTATGCCCTAGGTGGCTGAAATTCTAGGCAGCAAAACGTTGCCTCTGGGTTCAGTCTTCTCTCCTTATCTCAACTAGCTGTTCGGTTAGATGCAGGGGTGGGGAACCTGCAGCCTTGAGGCCACATGGGTGGCCTTCTAGACCCGGCATCAAGGCCGAAGATTCCCCACCCCTGCCAGCATGCAAAGTCTTCTTAACTTGAAATACCTGTTTCTGAACCAATGTCTGGTTCAGGCAGTCTTTGTACAATTGGTAGACAGAATACTTGTCCTTTTCCCTTTGGTTTTGTTTTAGATTATTGAGAAAGATACATGGGGTGTTCAGGGAGGACCAGCATTTCTGGTATAAAGGTTTACCCAGCCCCTTTCAGGGCTGCTTATCCACCTTTGTTGTCCACCTGGCACTCAAGTCTCACCTGTGGCTCCAAGAAGCTATAGCATGTACAGTGGCAACACCCTGCTAAGCCATTTAGGCAGATGGGCTTAACCAGGTTGAGGGTAACCATGGAGTCTCAAACCAGTAGGTGAGTTGGAGGGGGAGGTGATGGTGGTATCTACGTAAGCACGAGAAAACTTTCCCTGGAGGAACAGGCTGATAAGAACAATTTGTCCCACTGGCTGTGAAAATGGCTGAAGCAGGCACTGGTGAGGGCTTAGAGCTTGGTCAGGCATTGAAGACTCCAAGGTCATCCACTGCATCCTGGGTCATGGCCAGTCATCTTGACTTTTCTCCTGCCACTGGACTTCGATGATTCAGGAAGTAAGAGTCAGGGTAATGACTTTGTGCAACTCTGCCTCACTTAAATTCAATTCACAAAGGGGTCAAGACATCACCCTGTGATGTCACTGGTCCTCTTCAAAAACAAAGGCAAGTAATAACAACAGATTATTGACAGATGAAAGGTATGGTTTTTTCTCTTTAGTTTAGAAACACCACAATTGCACAAACATATTAGATTATTCCTGGGTCCAAATAAAAACAAGGCAAGACACAACAATCGATAGTTACTTAGGGTCCACTGAGTTAAGTGTCTATCAGTATTCACTTGTTCATCAGAGAGTCCTGCTAATTCTCCTATGGGCAATAAATAGTTGTGTTGAATTTTTTTAAGGTGCTCCTGCCAATCTTTGGGGGCATTCTGTAAACAGCTAAGTTAACTGTTCTCTTAACAACCAGTATAGAATAACTTCTGATTGATCTACTAAGTTTTGTGATTCATGAACATCAAGGTTTTTCACCAAAACTTTCTAAATTTGAAGGTCTTGACAACATTGTTCATTGTACCATCCTTTCTTTCTGTTAGAGTTTACCTGAGCTGAAGTTATGGCTAGGAGATGAGTTTCTTTCAGTTTCTTCCTCAGCCAGGGTTTTGAATATCTGCTGCCTCTCCATCTTCTGGGACTCCAAAGCATAAGTCAGTAGGGAGGCGTGGCTCTTGCTCAAATGTCTGCAAATTTGGTGTCATTCTTTTTGGAATTGTATGCATGTGTTGGAAATGCCACATGTTTTACACCATGGAGATTTTTATTCTGTTCTCTGCGTTACTAAAATATTCAGTGGTATGTGGTTGAAATGTTTAGGCTATGGGTTTCCTTGGGGATGTTGAAGAATAGTTCTAGACTTCTTGATGCCAGCCAAAGCTAACCTCTCATAGTGTAGTGTGTTTTTAAAGCATCTCCCTTGATTAGAATGGATCTTGGCCAGAAATCCATATCCTGAGAGGGAAGGAAAGAAGGAAACAAATATTTATTAAGCATTTACTATATAAGAACTGAACAGACTGTGATAGCTGTACTGTGAGTTTGTTTTTGGGAAAACCCCAGCAGGGGATTGGAGAGGTTTTGGGATGGCGAGGCTCCATGATGTGATATTGTGTTTTAAGTTCCTTGCTGTTATGATAAATTGGGCTAACTGGCTGTGGGAGCTGAACATTTGGTTATGGGATATGGTTTTCTGGTGTCTGAATAAATGTTATATTTCTTCTACCTTCTTTATGGAGAGCCTGTCATACTTCACAATACAGAATTATATAGGCATATTGACGATTATTGTTGATGTGTTTATTGCCTTATTGATGCAATGACTTCTCATAGTCCTTCATTACCCATGTGCTCTCTTCATAGACAAGTCAAATCAATAAATGCTCAGTAAGTAATTACTATGCGTCTTGCACTGTGCTAAGCACTGTGGATCCAAATACAAGCAAAAAAGACAAAAAAGAAAGACACTCCTTGCCCTCAAGGAACTTACATTCTAATGGGGGAAGACCTCATAAAAGGGAGTTAAAAAGGGGATGCTGTAAGGGGATGAAGCATGGTGATGAAGTCCACTGAGTCAGAAGCTGAGCTGGAAGAGGCTTGGACAATGGTTTTCCTAGGTTCTTCCTCAAAATGGAGGCTCTGGGCAGAGCCAGTGAGGGGAGGGGACCATAGTGACAGAGATATATTCAGGGTGAGAAGAGCACAGGTGAGGAAGAAGATGAGGATGAGAAGGCAGCTGAGATATGTTGGCAAAGTCCAGAAAGTCAGAAGCAATCCTCTCTTTATTTTTTCTCTATTTGCATATTCAGTTGTCTTCCAGATTCCAAGTATCTTTTTCCATCTTCTCCAAGACTATAATGCCCTCTGATTTTGACAATTCTGACTGGCATTCATAGTCAAAATCCTTGCCCTGGAATGCTTAGATCTGTGTTATCTGAGCAACTCACAAAGTCCAAATATTTCAGGTAGCTGGGCATGACTCTTTATTCTCTGTAGTTCCAAGATAATATCATCCTTGGTGGAAAGTTGTAGGATGCACCTCCCACTGGACAGATGGTGCTGGTTCTGGAACACAGTAACTCTGCAACTCCAGAAGTAGTTGCCAAGCAGTTCATTTCTCAGGATGATTGTTCAGTGACCTATGTTCAGGGAAAGAAGTATGAATAAAAAAGAGACAACCAGGGACTTGAGGTCATCTGAGGCAGAAAGGGTTGTTAGATCAGTGAAACACAAGGTTCACTGATCTGCTGGCATGCTGTCTGGTAGAAGTCCCAAACTCTATGTTCTCCTTGCCATTTGCTTATATAATCTTCAGTCCTTCTTTAGATATCAATCTATATAGCTTCAGCATTAAGCGGACTTCTGGACAGAATCTATAGATCCACACTAGTCTTCCCTGGAAGGTGGAGGAGTGTACACTGACTTTATGATTGGTTTCCATCTCTGGCAAGCAGCATTGACTTGGCATTGGTCAAAATAGAAATCAGTAAATTATTGTCAATCCATTCTGGCTACATTGTAAGCTCTTCAGAAGTAGGGGCTGTTTTACCTTTGTCACTAAATCCTCGATGATTAGTGCATCATACCTACTTAATAAATGCTGGTTGATTGATTAATTGATTAGCCATCTGAGATAGGATTCAGAAAGGAGGGAACAGTTATCATTGTAGGGCTGGCTCTTCTCCTACACTCATACATGCCATTTTTTCTTTCCCTAAAACTTCTAGTATGAATGTTCACTGACTCTCACAATCGCAAGTCAGACTAATTGACCATTCAGGGGCTCGGCATGAGTTCAGGAGCATTGTTTCCTTGTTAAGGATTGTAGGACTTGTGACCACTTAGAACATTTAGTCTTGTGCTTTTAGGAACTCTGCTTATAGGACCCAGAGATGGGAATGTTTACTCCACATGAAGAGCAGCTTACGTTGGAAAGGGTCAGGAATTTTTAAGTTCCTTAAAAGTAGGGACTTTTTTCCATTTGTCTTTGTATCTCCAGTATCTAACACATTGTTTGGCACATAGTAGCTACTTGAACAGTGGTTGGTGAAGGAAGAAACATCTCCAAATTTATTGATCCTTTGTCTTCTTTCTTTCCAGGTCTTCCTTTCTCTTCTTTTGGGTGCCAGTGGATATTCTTAGATTCAATGAGGTCACCTTATCTCAAGGTGACTAATTTTCTAGTGATGACAGTGTAAGAGACAGGATAGAAGGGTTGGACAGGGTCAGGAAGACCTGAGTTCAAATCTGGCCTCAGACGCTTGCTAGCTCTATGTGTTCTTTCTACTAAACCATACCTGCCCCCATCTTTTCCTCCTGAAAATTTGTTTCATTTTGTTTTAAAAGTACATTCAGTATAGAGCTAGAAAAAATAATAATAAAATTCATCTAGAAGAACTAAAGGTCAAGGATATCAAGGGAATCAGTCAAAAAATGTGAAGGAAGGTGGTCTATCTATATCAGATCTCAAACTGTATTATAAAGTGGTAATTATCAAAACAATCTGGTTCTGGCTAAGAAACAGAGTGGTAGATCAGTGGAATAGATTAAGTATAAATTACATTATAGTAAATGACCATAGTAATCTGGTATGTGGTAAACCCAAAGATCCAAGCTTTTGGAACAAAAACTCATTATTTCACAAAAAGTACTGGGAAAATTTGAGAAGAGTATGGAAGAAACTAGGTATAGACTAACATCTCACACCATATATACCAAGATAAGGCCAAAGTGGGTACATGATTTACACATAAAGAGTGATACCATAAGCAAATTAGGAAGGCATGGGATAGTTTATGTGTCAGATTTATGGATAAGGGAAGAATTTATGACCAAACAAGATATAGAGAGCATTACAAATGTAAAAGAGATAATTTTGATTATGTAAAATTAAAAAGTTTTTGTATAAACAAAACCAATGCTACCAAAGTTATAAGGAAAGCAGAAAACTGGGAAAAATTTGCAACAAGAGTCTCTGATAAAGGCCTCATTTCTCAAATATATAGAAAACAGAGTCTAATTTATAAAAGTCTTTGGCCTCAAAGAGCTTATAGTCCAGGTTGGGGGTGGAGGAGAGACAAAACACAAATGAGAACTACAAAAGGAAGAGCGGTGGAGAGAGAAGGTAATTGGCAAGGGTATGATGGTGAAATCTGTGGAATCTGAAGCACAGCCAAACATAGCTATGAGGGTATGAAGAATGGCTGGCCTAGGACCTTTCCCAAATGGAGACCCCAGAAGGACCTTCTTCTCATGGACAACAGCAGAGGAATGTTCCAGAGTGAAAAGGTCTCAAGTACTGAGGGAAGTTCCAGGGTGAAGAGTCATGGCAGCTAAGTCAAGAAAAAGTCATTTCAACAGGAAAAAGTAGCTCTGGCAATAAAAAAAGCAAAGAACCCAAAGAAAAATGCAGAAAGCACTCCTGTACCTAAAGTGAAGCTGAAATTGATTATCCTGACAATTTGGTTCTAATTCCAGTTTTCAAGATTCTGCCAAGCCCTTGTCTTGCCTGTGCATCTTAAACCATAACTGACAACAGGAACTGTGGGACTCTCTATAGAGGGGACCTCCAAGGCCCCTTTTAGTTCTAGATTTAGGATCTTACTCCAAATATATTAAATAATAACAAGGGAAAATACACTACATTTACCACTAGATGTCCCTGTTATACTCATCCCATGGAATTTTGCCAGATGTTCTACCCTTCTAAATCTTAGTATGGCAGTTCTAGCAATGAGCGGGCAGAGGTTCACCCACCCTTCTGATCTGCATCTGGTTGAGTTCCTCACAAGTCTAGTGAACCTTGGAAGAAGGCACAAAAAAATGTCTTTCCTTTAGTTAATCCTGGAATAATTGGAGGTGACCACTTGGCAACAGAAGTCCATCTAATTGTCATTGCTTATGAGGAATCCAATAATGTAAGCTTAGTTTGATGACTTGGCACACAGTCAGTACTTCATAAATGTAGTGGTAGGAAATGAACCTATTATGCACTGCATGCTGAGCTTTACAAATGTCATCCCATTTGAGCTTCACAACAAACCTGGGAGATAGATGTTATTATTTTTAGCTATTATTATTATTATTATTTAGAGGAAATTTTGTATTTTATAAGGTTTTTTTTTACACTTTAGAGTTGAAGAAACTGAGGCAGAGATTAAATGACTTGCTCAGGGTCACATAGCTAATAAGTATCCGAGGCTGGATTTGAATTCAAGATCTCCCTGACTCCAGACCAAGTGCTCTATCATTATACCACCTGGTTGCCTCTGATGCATTTAAGATGCAGACCCTTCTCTTTCCACTCGGCCATGCTACTTCATTTAAAGCCTCAAGGGCATCGCATTCTAGGATGCTCAGTTACATGACAGCGGAAGCCTCCAAAGGGACATGACTGATGCTATGGAGATATTGTCAGGAAAAAAATGTGGGTCTATGATTAACCCAAAACCTCTTCTGATTTTTGGGTATTTTGATACAGTCTCTGATGTATCTGTAAATTGTGATCTATAAGACTCATGCACGGCAGGCTACTTCTGCTCTAGATACATCCTGTTTCAACTATATTGTCTTGTCTCACCATGATAGACCATAAATTGTGAAGAAGAACTGTGGAACTCTCCATAGAAGGGATCTCTAAGTTTCCTCCCAGATCCTATGACCTAGGATCTGGAATCTTACATCCAGGGACTCCACATATTTTAAATTTTTGTTGCTATTCAGTCATTTTTCAGTTGTGTCTGACTCTTCGTGAGCCCATTTGGGGTTTTCTGGGTGAAGGTATTGGAGTAGTTTGCCATTTCCTTCTCCAGGTCATTTAACAGATAAGGAAACTGAAGCAAACAGGGTTAGATGACTTGCCCAGGGTCACACAGCTACTAAGTATCTCAGGCCCAATTTGAACTCCTGAAAATGAGTCTTTCTGACATCAGTCCTGACATGCTATCCACTGTGCCACCTAGCTGCCAATAGGGAAAATACACTGCTTAACACTTCTGGGATATTCCACAGCTGGAAATTTTCAATAGTTCAAACTTTCCCATGCCTGGACAAGAATTTGCTTCCCATAAAGCCCATGATTGTTGCCAGTGTTTTACATAGTTCTAGTGGTATTCCTTCCCTGGCATGGGTGTGGAGGTATTGGCTGTTGCCCTGATATAGATAGAGATGTTGGGGAGCTTCATTTGTTCTTCCTTTGTTGTCTCTTTGTAATCCATAAGACTTGCACGTGACAATTTATGGTCTGACACGGATAGATAAGACAATGGTTTGGACAGGATATGTCTAGAACAGAAGTAGTCCTCCATGAGCAAGTCTTATGGATCATAAAGAGATCCAAAAAAAAACAGAAGAGATTTGAGGGTGATCAGAAGTCCATGTTTTCTTTCCTGACAACATCCCCGTGGTATTAGCTGTGCTTTTTCTGAAAGATTTCTACTGTCATGTGACCAAACTCTCTAGGGTGCAGTGCCCTTGCTTTAAGTTCTTTTGATATACAGCTACAATACTCCAATATTTCAAGACTACATGATTCCACCAATATGGCCATTCCTTCTATTGATAGGTTCTTTATGACTCAAATGATAGTCTTTAAGTACTGCTGAAAAATTCATCACCCTTCATCTAACCTGGTGATGAAACTCTCTGGACTTACACTTATTCTTGGACAACAGATGGAGAATCCATTACCAGGCCCATCTCCAAAGCCTTTTCAGTTTGGTAGAGTCTGCCAAAGCTTGTATTGTACTCATGTAGCCTTTGAGAAACTAAGCTGACTACCATGGTCAGCTCCACACCAGCTGCCATGCTGGTGCTGCTCTCCTCCCTCTCTCAGCCCTCCTCCCTCTCCCCTTTCCAATTTTGTAATCATAATCAAATCAGGTTTTATTGCTCCTATAAAGGGTGTGTTAAATCTACCCTCCTCCATCCCTGCTCCCTACATCACCATCACCCATAACTCTAACTCTGATTTTCCAAATGAAAATATTGATCCCTGGCCATCATTGTCCTACACAGGTGTGCCAGTAAGGCAAAATGGGCTTAGTTTAACGGGTGTCCTTGAGGAGTCTGGCTTTTGTTTACCGTGAAAGTACTTTCACCCGTTAAATGCTAAGCCCCAGGCCCAAAGCCCTATCAGGTGTGAAACCTGTGTGGGCGTAGATTAATGACTTAAGAGGGGCCAACTCGGGAACCAATGGTCTCTCTGGACTCTGGTCTCTGGTTGTTGAGGCAGGGCTTGAGAATGCCAGAGGCAAGAAACTACAGCTGAAAAAAGCGAAGCAGAGCCAACCTGTGTGGACTCAGGAGTTTGAGCAAGGACTTGAGTCCAGTGAATATGATTTATGCCATCTTATTTTTCTGTGGCCTTCTGGCTACTCTTGTGAGGCGGGCCTACTGGGCCAGGGGGCTTGTGTTCACAATACTGGAATGGAGAGGTTGGTTCGCTAATTTGTTGCTCTGGGCCCTGAATAAATTTTTGGATGCCTTCTGCTTAGAGAATTCTATATACCCAACGATTTCAAACCATTCAGATGTATATATATATGTATATATATATATGTGTATATATATATATATATATATATATATATAATCCTTTTTGAGATCATAAATTCGGCCTTCCTACTACAGCAGGTCATCTCCACATATTAGAATGTAAGCTTTTTGAGGGCAAGAACTGTCTTTCCTTTTGTACTGTACCCTAGCACTTAGCAAAGCATATGCCACATCATTTTAAAAAAATTCACTTCTTTATATCACAATGTGATTTTAGAGTGATGGTATTTTGATATAATCTCTGATATCTATAAATCAAATGATGATGATGATGATGATAACTAGTATTTATATAAGGCTTTGCCGTTTGCAAAGTGCTTTACATGTTATTTTATTTGGTCCTCACAATAACCTTGTGAGGTGCAAGTTATTGTTACCTCTGTTTTACAGATAAGAGAACTGAGCTGAGAGTTTGTGACTTGCCTAGGATCACACAATTAGTAAGTGTTTGAGGGTGAATTTGAACTTAGGTCTTTTTGACTCCAGGTACAACCCTTTTATCCATTTACCCACTTAACTAGCAGTGGATATCCAGATTTGCTTGACCATCTAGATTTTAGCCATCCAAATAAACTCTGGATTCAGAATTTGCCCCAAACAAACAAAAATCTTTGGTAAAAAGCAGCCCCAAATCACCTAGTAGCAAACCAACATAGTCGTTAAGAGCAGAATTACATCTCTGGCAAACTGTGATTAGTTTGTCATGTTTATCTTTGGACTGGAGGGGGACAGAACAAATATGTCTAATGGGAAGTTGATATGTAAATAAGTAGAGAGATAATAAGAGAGATCCTAGCTGCCCTAAGTTCAAGTCACCTGACCTCTCCCAGCATTCCTTAATCTCCGTGCCTTCCCTCCATATATAGATGTATCCATCTATGTATGTCTACATACAGATATCTACATATGTGTATCTACACACGTTTATATTATGTATGTATGTGTATATGCATGTATCTGAACCAGCCTTCAGGTACACTCCATTCCTGACTGGGAACTTGTTATTCCTGAATTTTAAGGCCACAGTCCAGAAATCCTTGTCCTGTTCTCAGCCACCATCCTTTTCACAAGCTGTTCACTGAAATCTGCCTGTCTCTTTTCAAGTCCTTGCCTTTAATCAACAGCAGTGATGAAAACACACGGATCCCTAAGTTCTTCAGGTTGTTCCCCAAGACTTCACAGCCTTTCTAGTCCTTTCTAGTTTCTCTTTGCTAATATCATTTATGATCACACAAATTACCAGAAATGTGTAGCAGTCATACAGTCCAACAAGCCTCAGAAGATTCTCTTTCATATCTTAGACACACATTGTCGTCAGTTCAACAACTAACCACCTCAGTAATCCTCAAAAGAAAGCCACCAAGCTCTGACTCTCAACAAGGGATTTTTTACCTGCGGGTGCCTATAGCTCTACCTCATCACTCCTTATAGGATGACCAGCTGCTTCTTCCTCAGAAGCCCTAGATTCTTCCTCTTTGGAATAAGCCTCGCATGCATTACTTATCTTCAATTACCCAGTAGGCCTCCTCTTTCTCCTCTGTACTTCATTCTTCCATTCTCCAACCTCTTGATACAGGTCAGGGATCCCCTTCATGTCTCTGTATTCTCTTTCTTTGTTTTCACAATGAAGTCATTGTTCTGTTTTAAGGAACACTATTCTCTTTTATAACCTGGAGAACACAGAGGCCTTTCTCAGTTCTTTTACCTTTTGTTCTGGGAGAGAGAACAAGCTTCACTTTGAACAGTGATTAGTCATTAGTCACACACTTGATGCAGTTCACTGAAGAGTTCTTCCTGGTCTTCATATGTGTAGAAACAGAAACCTTCAGTCTTTTGTCCTTCCTTCTAGTAGGGCCACCTTATAAGTGCTGTGGCAAGCCACTGCTCTGTTCACTGTAGGTTGGGCTAGATGACCTCTGGAGTTCTTTTTCAATTCTGTGGTTCTATGATTATGTGAAATAATCTGTTATGGGAGCCTGAGACAGCAAATGAGACTGACCTGTGTTCAACAGAGTAGTTCTGATACCTTTTCTGATAATAATTCAGTCTAAAATATTAGCGCAATCTGTGTAGTAGCCTGAATTAAACTCCTTGCAGGTCTTTGTATAGAAAGTTCTTATTGATCAATCTAAATGATAGTGACATTCAGAATAATTCTGGAACTTTCCATAGCAATGATCTGCCCTAATTGTTGGACCCTATCACAACATTTGATGTATTAAAAAAATCCTGAATTCTTGATTGAATTATCTCTTCCCTTTAATCCTTTAAAGGGAGCACACATTACTACTTTCAAGTCAATTGTTATAACTTTTCTGAACAGTCCTCCTGGCTTCTTGTCTGGACATTATACAGCTTCTATCTGGTTCCTAGACTTCCTGTGCACTTAGGAAAAGATCTCTGACCATATGTTTTTATACTACTTCATAGATCACTCCTCACTGATCGCCCTAGTGTCTTTTTGTTGACTCACCTGACCTGCCTTGTCCCTTCATCTGTAGCCTCCTTGGACTCTGAAAGGTTGGGAACCACCAGCCAAAGTCACAAAGACCACAGCTTTCAAACCCAATGTGCAGTGTTTCTTATAACTGTTAGGGGGTACTGTTGTCACATTTAAAAGCTACAGACTATCTTCTAAGAGTGCTGATGATGCTTATAAACTGGTTTATAAACTGATTTTGAAATTAGGTACTTGGATTGTTTATGAAATAATTTTTTAAAAGTCTTGAATAATATCAGAATAGATTTAAGAGTAGATTTACTCAAGAACACAGTCTTTTAAACTTTCATTTAGGGCTATGAACTTGTTTAAATGCTGACAGATTGAGTATTGTATTCCCAATGTAAATATTGATATAAAGATTTGTGATAGAAAAAGTGGAAACTTATCTTTTTGTATTTTAAGTCACCAGCTCTCATCCAGGTAGGAGAGAGACAATCTTGTGCTATAAATACAAAGTATTTATAGTAGAGGTGACTCCTGATTGGCAGAGAGAATGGTGAGCTCTATGCTACCTATTGTAAGGTACTTACTTGAGTTGATTCTGGGAATTCTTGGGAGACTTTAGAAATACATGTGGTGAGGAAAAACTCTAGGGACAAGGTGGTATGGAAGATTTGTGCCCATATATAAGAAATATAAGATTCTATGTGTGTGGATATGTGGTCTAAATTAATAGATGCAGCCCATGGGTGGCATAAATAGATCTAATCTGAGGTCTGGCACATCTCTGTAGAGAGTAGAAGGAGAGACAATGGCCACGTCTACATTGCTGACATGCTAGCTGGGGGGAAAGGAAGACAAGGTCTGAGACTGCTGAGACCTCCATTCTGAAAGAGGGTGTCAGGGCAGAATTATAGTTATCTTTTGTTGCTCAGTCATTTCAGTCATGACTGACCCTTTGTGACCTGTTTGGGGTTTTCTTGGCAAAGATACTGGAGTGATTTGCTATTTTCTTCTCCAGTAGATTAATTTTATCAAGCAATCAGAGGTTAAGTGACTTGCCCAGGTCGCACAGCTAGGAAGTGTCCCAGGTTGGATTTGAACTTGGGTCTTCCTAATTCTAGTCTCAGTGCTCTATCCACTGAGCAATCAGATGCTTCCCCATAAATATCTCTGTTTCCTCATAAATATCTCTAATCGAGGAATATAGTAAGTTCAGACCAAAAGTTACTTTCCTGGTGACTCTTAAGAGGGAGGGTGGCCCGTAGCTTCCACTTATGTTGGTTATGCAAGGGATCATCACAAATTGCAAATAATTAGTAGAGCTGCTTATCCAGGCAGACACCGTAAGACAGAGAAGTTATACAGATTGGACTATAGCAAAGAATATTGTCATTGTTGTCGTTGAATTGTGCCAGTCATAGCCAACTCTTTGTGATCCTATTTGGGATTTTCTTGGCAAAGATACTGGAGCGGCTTGCGATTTCCTTCTTTAGCTCATTTTACAGATGAGGAAACTTAGACAAACAGGGTTAAGTGATTTACCCAGGGGCACACAGCTAGGAAGGGTGCTGGATTTGAACTCAGATCTTCATGAGTCCAGGCCTGGCACTCCATCCGTTGCTCCACCTAGCTGCCCCATAGCAAAGAATATACAAGAGGTAATGATCTCTTCATTTGAGAGTGAGATAAGACCTCACCAATCAATAAGACAGGAAATAATTTTACCCAGAGGAGTTTCATACTCAGGACTGTCTAGAATTTTAATCAAGTCCAGGGATTTGATGGAGCTGGCTTCCCATGTATGTCCACCATTCTAAAGCCTTTCTCTCCTTCTCTCCTTCTTTCCCTCTCTCCCTCTCTCTCTCTCTCTCTCCGCCCCCCCCCCCTTCTTGGGACTTCTCTCTCCATGTGTGTCTCCAATATTTATTTCCCAAGAGTACCTGGAAGCAACCCAACCAAGTCCTTACATCGAGTATTCAGTGCTGTGCTTAGCATTCCCTCTACCAATCAGTACTGAAGTCTCTTTGCATAACTGTAGCGTAGGGTTATCTCTCCCTCCATCTGATCTGAATGGGAGCCAGGTTATACATATGTCATAAAGATATATACAAAAGGATATAATAATATTGCATTCACCACTGGAAAAGTATTAATAAATATAAGTTTTCATTGCATTAATAAATGACTTCAAGGAAAAAGTCTTTAAACATATGCGGGAGCTGAATTTGCTATGCAAAAGAATACTAAAGAGTTTTCATTTATGAAGATAAATTGTGACAAGTATACATTTTTCTTCTTCAAAAGTTCTATCATAAATTGAATCACATTTTAAGCATACTAGAGATCTCACTAAGAAATATTATGGAAGAAGATGGTGGAAGATTATGAGGAGTATTGCCTCATAAAACATTGAGAACAGAGAACAAAAAAGTAAGGTTACAAAAAGCTTTGTAAACTAGATCATCCTGAGAACACTTAAGGACAAAACAGCAAGACAACAGACAAAAAGTGTAAAGGAGTCATCAAGATTTCTATAACGGGGCAGCAAGGTGGCACAGTGAGTAGAGCACCAGCCTTGGAGTCAAGAGGACCCGAGTTCAAATGTGACCTCAGACAGTTGACACACTTATTAGCTGTGTGACCTTGGACAAGTCACTTAACCCTAATTGCCCTGCCTTCCCCCCCCCCCTGCAAAAAAAAAAACAAAAACAAAAAAAAGATTTCTATAACAAATTGCTCTCTCTGTCAGTGACAGTGGTGCCATCATGTTTGGACTCAAGCATCATGATCTCAAAGTGCTGCATAAAGAAACAGAAATGCAACTAAAAAGAAAGGTGGGCAGAGCAGCTGGTCTATAACATGTATATACAGAAGGGGCCAGTTGGTCAGTTATCTGAGCAGTCAGCCAGAAAGCATTTATTAAACACTTATTATTGGCTGGGCTGTGTGCTAAGCACACAAAGGCCAAAATATTGCCCCTAACTCCTCAAGGAGATCAATTCTGATGGAGGACACAATATGTAAAAAAGTATACATGTAAGTTTGTTGCGGTTGGTTGTCCTTCCTTCTCCAAGAGCACCATGACATCAAAGAGGTGACACCATGACATGTGAGCGAATTGGATTTAAGTGAAGGAGGGCTGTGCAAAGTCACCAGCCTCACTTTCTACTCTGGAATCATCTGGGTCCAGTGGCCAGATATAGATCAGGATGATTGGAGATGGCCTTGGATGCAGTGGGAGACCTTGGCCTTTTTAAGCTAAAGTCTTTAACAGGTCCCAGTTTGACTGAGGCAGTGTCCAGTCAATGATTAAGGCTAGGTAAGAAATGAGACAGAGAATGGCTTCTTTTACTAGTCAAAAAAAAAAAAAAAAAAAGAACCAGCCTGGGAGGGGAAGACCCTTAGGGTTTCTGGCCAAAGTAATTGCTATTTACATTCTCTCTGAGCTTATCAGGGCGTAAAAATGAACAAGTGGGGCTTGGCCTGGGACCTATTTCTGGCCAATTAATGAGAGCCAGAGTCATTTGGGTTTAAGGCTGATCTTTAAGAAAAAAATCTAACCTGTAAACCCCAAGATATCTTGTGAGGTTTCAGCTATCAAAATTTATATTCCTTTGGGCAGAGCACCCGCATGTAAGAGTATGATACTCTGTGTGGACAGAGGAAGAGAAGGGAAAAGAAAGGAAGGGAAGGGGAGGAGAGGGGAGGGAAGAAAGAAAGAAAAAGAAAGGAAGGAAGGGAGGAGGAACTGTCTTGCCCAACTGGCCAGTTCCAATTGGTCCCCAGTGGGGCAGCTTCTACTACTACTCATATTTCTCATAAAGATTTTTTTAGGGATGGAAAAATAAGTGTGTGGGTTGTTTGCTATCGATGTTTTGTCAGTTTCATTTTTTTAAGTAATGATAAAGTATATAAATTTCCCAAATGTTAGCATTTTTTACTTTTTTTAGATATCTTGAGAATAAATCCTTCAACACCCTCAGAATTATGCCCTCCAGCTCCTTTCCCTGTCTCCCTTCTCAAAGCCTTCCCTACACTGTGAGTGCCTTCCCTTTGAGATTACCTTCCATTTACACTCTATCCTGTATGCAGTGGGAGATCTTGCATTCTCTGTATTTGTCTTTCACTATGAGTATACTTGGTTTATGCCCACAGACACTCTGTATATTAGTGGGAGAGTGTGCTCCAGGTTTATGGAGGCAGAGTTTTGTGCTGTGTTGTTACCATCACATCTTAGTAAATGACTTTGCTTTGAGGTAATCGTGTTTACTAACTGATTGTTAAGGAGATGCATCCTGGTGGGAGGTTGTGAGCTATCCTTTTGGGAGGGTGGTTGCAGGGTACTTACTCCACTCTGCATCTGCTTCTCTGCCTGGTTTCAACTCAAGGAACAAGATGCCTCTCCCAGGTCAATCTCACCAAGGTGATTCTATCTCAAGCCTCCACTTATGACCTTGCTCAGCCTCTTTTCTCTGCTCTGATTAGAGGGATGGAGGGTAGAACACCAAACACCTCCCAACACCTTCCTTTTTAGAGCACAGAAACTGAACTTTTTGTCTCAATCAAGTCACTTAACTCTGTTTGCTTTAATTTCCTCATCTATAAAATGAACTGGAGAAGAAAATGGCAAACTAATATCTTTGCATAGAAATTCCCAAATGGGGTCACAAAGAGTTGGACACAACTGAAAAGACTGAATAACAACTCTGCATTTGCTATTCTTCCTGGTTTCAAATCCATGGAACAAAATACCCCTTGTCTCCTTCCCTTCCCCACTATCCTACCTTCTTTTGTGTGTTGTTTCCCTTCATTAAATTGTAAGCTCCTTGAGGGCAGGGACCATCTTTTTATTATTTGTACCCCCATATATTTTATATAATTGCACATATATAGCCTATATAAACTTGCTTACTGTCTCAGGGAGGGGATTGGGATGGAGGGAGAGAATTCGGAACTCAAAATTTTAAAAATGAGTGTTAAAATTGTTTTTACATGAAAAATAAAATATTATTAATTGTACCCCCCCGAGCACTTAGCACAGTGCCTAGCACATAGTAGGCTCTTCACAAATATTTATTGAATTGGATTGGATTGGACTAGAACGAGTGAAAATAGCATCCTCCCTCAGAGAGCATCAATGTGAGTTGGGGAAAGTAGTCCAGGAGGAGTACCATAGTAATAAAAAGAGAAATAAAATCCAGAGAAACTCTGCAGTTTTACTTCACATGCAGCAAATTGGCAAAAATATCAGACAACAGGAATAGTCAATGCGAGAAAGTCTGTGGGCAAGATCGGGACACTCATACACTGTTGGTGGAATTATAAATTGTTCAACCTTTCTGGAAAGCAATTTCTGAAATTGTGCTTTTCAAAAGTGACTAAAATGTCCATACTTAGAGATCCTTCTGCTAAGGCATATACCCCAAAATACAGAAAAGCCCTCAAAATATTAGCAGAACCTTTTTTTGGTAGCAAGGAGAAATGGAAATAAAGTAGGTGCCCATCTATTGGAGAATGGCTAAACAAACTGATGTGTTATTGTACTGTAAGAAATAGTGACTAGAGAAGTATGAGAAGACGTGAATTGATGCAGAGTGAAGTAAGTAGAAGCAGGGAAGCAATAGACACAATGACTATGATGTAAATGGAAAGAACAGCAACAAAAGGATACTTGAATGCTACTTATAATGGTCAGTCTTGGTTCTGGAGATGAGCTGAGAAAATTTGCTACTCTCCCATCATTGTAGAGGTGGAGGACTATGCACACCAACGAGAATACGGGTGACAAACAGAATCAGATATGGTTAATATGTTAGTTTTGCTGACCTTTATTTCTTTTTCTTTTTAAATCCTTATTACAAAGGATTATTCACTGGGCAGGAAGGAGGGAAGGATATATTAATAAATGAACATGATATAAAAACAAAAGGCATTGGGAAAGATAAGATAAAAATTTTAAAATAAAATACTTCTTTGGGAAAAAATGTTTTATTCACAAACTGATTCTAGACAGGAGATATATGCCATCAATTATACCTGCCTCACTGAATAAATTCTTAAAGTAATGTATAAAATGCTGACGAAATGAGGTGTTTTCTCCCCCTTTCCGCAAAGACAGATTTTAGTTTCTTTTGTATCCTGGGATTGGAAATGGCAATGACTCTTAGTCTGAATATGATAAATGACTTCCTTTCAAAATGGAAGAGAGTTCCACTGTGACTCATGACTGGTGTGTGGAACAGAGCAATTATGACACACAGTGTGAGAGAATAAAACCATCGGGCACCTCCAATGGCTGGAACAGGATGTATAAAATGTCAGAGGCCCTGCCTGAAAGGAGACATCATTCTGTGTGACTCAGATTTTTGAGTTTTCCTCATTCTCTGGAGAATCCCTTCTACTCCCCACCCCCATCATGTTTTCTTATTATTTTTTTTTGCCATTCTGCATCATCTAGGTTGAACCAAAAACAGTCAGTCAAAAGCGCAAATCTTACTTTATTTCAGAAACTAAAGGAAATGGAGAAGAAAGCAATAAGGTTGATAATGGTGTTATGAGTTTTGTTAGCTAGAACTTATTAGAGATCTTGCTCCAAGGTTGAAAGATATCACAAATGAAAATTTGAATTATCTTAATGAGCCACTTCTATCTACATTAGTAGATTCTATCACAGCTTGCTCTATCACATATCTGTCTGTCTGTCTGTCTGTCTATCTATCTATCTATCTATCTATCTATCTATCTATCTATCTATCTATCTATCTATCTATCTGTCATCTATTTGCCTATATACCTTATCTACCTACGTACCTACCTACCCATCTGTCTGTCTGTCTGTCTATCTATCTATCTGTCTGTCTGTCTGTTTATCCATCTACCTATCTGTCTGTCTATCATCTCTCTCTCAAAGGGTCATATTCTATCATAACCCAGATCTCTCTTGTCATGGGCCCTGTAGTCTTCAGATCATACATGCTGAAGAGCACTACAAAACAAAAGACCACAAAAAGTCCCACTTTACTTGCCATTACACTTGGTTCTTCCTGATTCCAAGTTCGGTTCTCCATTCATTATTGTATTTCTCTGGGAGGTGAGAATAGCCGGATAGGGAGAGGAGCTTGTCTTGACTATCTGTGAGCTCAGTTATGAGTCCTTTTTTCCTGTTGGGTTAAATAAAGTCTGGTCTATATTTGCTATTTTGTTAGTCTGAGTAGTTATATGGAAGCTCTGCTAGTAAGTGTTTAACACCTGGCTCTCAGAAAAAATATACATATGACACTTTTAAATTTAGCCTTCATTATTAACATTTTCTCCATCATTTTCTTATGCCACTTGACACAACAATAAATCAAGTCCTGATTTGTGCCATTTGCTGATTTCCAAGGGGTAAATGCTCACACTGAAAATTTAACAACTGGCTCTCGAGACCTGGTATAAGCTGGCTTCCACATACCTTGAGAGGGTAACCCTCCATGGGAGCATGGGTTAAAGACACTTGTGTGATAAGCTTCCAGGATGAAATCTAGTCCATGTATATATGGTCTTGGCTCTGGGCCACATGGTTTATAATAAGAATGATATTCCCAAACATGGAGGTATCCTTGATGAAAATATGAGAAGGGAAAAGGTTGTTCCCTTGTAAATTACTCAAGTATTAATTTACAAATGGTTTGCTGCAACAAATGGAATCTTCATAGTCATATAACTGACTTAAAATTGTAGGCAATACATGACCCTGCTTTGTTTTGTTTCCAGTGCTTGGCATAGTACCTGGCACATGGTGGGTGCTCAATGAATATATTAAAATTATATACCCATAAAGATAGCTTTGTTCAACAGCCTTCTGATTGTCTGTACCGAGCCATGTACAACACAAGGAGGCATGTCTTCCTGAAGTGTTTGCTAGTCATGGAGGATGTCTTGGATAGGACAAACGAAAAGGAAATCCTGTACAGATGATGAGGTCCTCCAGACACTTTGTTTATAGGTGAAAATGTGCTGATTGTGTCAAGCCCCAGAAGGCTAAAATGAGTCCTCAATGAGATTCAAAATTGCCTCCTTTTCTGATCATACATTTCCTGGATGATGCCTATTTCAGTCTAGAATAACAATCATGGCAATTGGAGAGGACATCATGAAACAATAAAACAGGGCAGAAATATGCAAAACCTTAGGCCTTGCTTATTGTTCCAATTTACACAAAGGAAGGCTCAAGGTCATAAAATGATAAATTTAATGTTGGTAAGGACCTTAGCAGCCATCAAGGCCAGCCCCTTTTACTTCATAGATAAGGAAACTAAAGCACAGATAGGTTAAGTGATTTACCCAGAGTCGCACAGCTAGGATTTTTTTTTTGAGGTAAGATTTGAACTCGGGCCCTCCCAACTCCAAGTCGTATCCACTACACTATGCTCATAATCTTCCAGTCTAGAACAACATGGGGACAGTAGCCTAAGGAAATTAACAATAAAGGAAGAGAGATTTTGAATAAAGGGTACCATGAGGTCTCAGTTGCTGGAGAAGGTGGATACAAATGGAATTCAGTCGTTGGAGTCTTGAGTATGATGATCTTTAGACTATGGCAGGAAAATGAAGAGATGGGGGCAGCTATGTGTTACTGTGAATAGAATGACCGCCTTGGAGTCAGGAGTACCTGAGTTCAAATCTGGTCTCAGACACTTACTAATTATATGACCTAGGGCAAGTCATGCCTCGATTTTCTCATCTGTAAAATGAGCTGGAGAAGCAAATGGCAAAATGCTCTAGTATCTTTGCCAAGAAACCCCAAATGAGGTCGCTAAGAGTCGGTCATGACTAATTGACTAAACAGCAACAAAGGGAAGACATCTGAGGGTCACCAGGGTGACCACTCTTAGATTTCTTCCACCAAACTCTGTCTCCCTAACTGACTCGCAGTGTGCCCTGGGTCCTTGGTCTCCTTTACAGAAGGGTAACTCCTTGAAGCAGCCTGAGACTGTGAGATCATACAATCATAGATTTAGAGCTGGGAGGGACCTTTGAGGTCATCTAGTCCAACTCCTCATTTTACAGACGAGGGAACTGAGACTCAGAGAGTTTTAAATAATGTACCCAAGGCTACTCAGATAGCAAGTGGGAGAGCTGGGATGTGGACCCACTTCTAACTCTAAATTCAACTCTCTTTGCTCTGCACTACACCACCTCGCTTATGGGTTTTATAAAAATTTTTGTTCAGGAATGTCTGATTGGTTACATGTCTCCCATAACACAAGCAGGGAGATGATTGGGATTGGCTGGTGAATCAGTTGGGAAAACGAGGATTTTCTACCAAAGGCTGGAAGAAAGAACCTATCACAGCAGTCCAGCTTGCCTCATGTGAACCCTGTCTGTCTCAGAGGGACTTAAACCATAGAGGATTTCTACATTACCACAATGCTTTTAATGTTGACTCTTGCTTATAGATTGTTGGTGACCAGCTGTTGCTTATTTACATCTCACTGCACATCTTTCTATTAATTAAGGAGAGCACCAGGTGTGGACGTAGGAAGACTTGAATTCAAATCCAGCCTTGGACATTTACTAGCTATGTGACCCTGGACAAATCACTTAACTTCTATTTGCCTCAGTTTTCTCATCTATAAAATGGGGATAATGATAGGACCTACCTCCCAGGGTTGTTGTGAGGATCGAATAAGATAATATTTGTAAATTGCTTAGCACACAGTATAAATGTGAGCTATTATTAGTCATAATTGGGCCACTTAAAATTTTGAGTTTTCTGAGCTTGTGTTCCGTGATTTGGAGCCATATAACATCACCAGGAGAATGCTATGGCTAAAAGGATGGATTTTTGTGGCAATGAACGATTAGCATCATTGAAAATTCTAGGCTAGCGCATGAATGAAGAGCTACAAGAAGACAGCCTCAGTCTACCCTTTCATGGGGGTGGGAGGTCCACAGGTGTTACACAATGAGTGTGCTTTTAGACTTTTTTATTCTATCAATTACTAATAATGATTTTTTTCCTCTCTAAAAATACTATTTGTCTTATGGGATGGCTTCCTTGGAAGGGTAAAGAGGAGGGATGCTTGGGATAATTATAGTGATGTAAGGAACAAAAAACATCAATAAAAACTTACTAAAACAAAATTAAAAATAAAAGATGCGTTATTCAAATTGAAAAAAAAGTGCTATGCAGTTTCTCAATCGACAAGTATTTATTAAGTGCTTACTTAATGCCACAAGAACAGGCATTGGCTTAGTCTCTGGGGATATCCATACAAAGCATGAACAAATCCGTACTCAAAAAGAATTTATAGTCTAATGTAATTCAAGCTGCTCTCCACCTTCTATAAAACTCTGGTCCCAATTCTCTGTATATCTGGAGCACCTACCCAACCTTTATGCACTGTTGCGCTAATTCAATGGGCTGTAATCTGGGCGATGTACATTAATAATAATGATAACGATAGCTAGCATTTATATAACAATTAACTAGGTACTATGCTAAACACTTTACAAATATTATCTCACATTGTCCTCACAACAACCCTGGGAAGTGGGTACTATTATTATCCCCATTTTACAGTTGAGGAAACTGAGGCAAGTAGGTTGAGTGACTTGTCCAAAGTCACAGAGTTAGTAGAGCGTCTGGGGCTGGATCTGAATTCAGATCTTCCTAACTCCAGGCCTAGCACTCTATTGCTGCATCAGCATTTTTCATCCGCTTTGTTTTTCTTAAGTAGATTACTAGACTGATCTCTTCGAGTGACTACAGATTTCACCGAAGAGATCTAATAATTTTCTAGACCTTGACACAATCAGGCTGATATCATCGGACAACAGGAGTGTCTCAAGAGCCTCGCCATCTCTTAAATAGAGTCTCTCTTCTGTTTGAACTTGGAACAAGAAAGTCTTTACTAGAACCATAAAATTCTGTCACCAACGAATGGTGGCTAGCTCGTATTTCAGGGAGAGTGGGAGAAATAGAAGGAATGCTCTTTCAGAGAGATTCTTGATTTTAGGGCATCCTATCACTCTAAGTTACCTGACTATACACCATGTTAGCTGCCCAGTGCAGAAATGGTGACATCACTTATTGCCTCTGCAAAATGATGACTTGGTTTATCTCATTAGAAACCAGGGAAAAACGAGGACAAGAGAAGCCTTACTCTACGTTTCTTAAACTTTTGTACGGATGTCTTTGTCTCCATAGCATTTTAATTTCTGAACACATCTATTCTCCCTCTGCTGCTCATCAGGCCATCTTTAACTATAGCTTAACTATAGAACAATAATCAAATTAACGCTATCCTCCCTGGCTAGGTGTATTGGTTAATTGCCGGCTACTCCAATCACACTTCCCTTCAATTTCCCTGTCCAAAGACTCCTCCCTTGTTACCCCACAATGGGTTGTCTACCTCTATTAGAACATAAGTTCCTTGAGGGACAGGGCTGTCTTGCTTCTATTTCTACCCCTGGTGCTTAGCACAGTGTTTTGTATATAGTAGGTGCTTAATAATTTTTTTTCATTCATTCAAAAGAAAGAGGAAGGAGATGAAGCAATTCAGCAAAACTAACCAGTATATCAAGGAAAATCTCTTCAGATAATGAATCTCTTCATTCCCGTCAGAAAAGACTTCTTGGGAAGCCAGACACAGACAATACATAATAGATATAGTGAAATTTTTGTCTATTCACATTGGTGTCAGTTCTGATTCTGACTTAGGGGCTTTAAAGTCCACTAGCATATGACATATT
>CM053622.1:431055369-431071350 GCA_028646595.1 Phalanger gymnotis | reverse complement strand
GATGATATCTAAAAAAATAAAATTTAAGGGATGAGAAAGGAATATATTGAGAGAAGGAGAAAGGGAGAGATAGAATGGGGTAAATTATCTCACATAAAAGTGGCAAGAAAAAGCAGTTCTGTAGGAAGGGAAGAGGGGGCAGGTGAGGGGGAATGAGTGAATCTTGCTCTCATTGGATTTGACTTGAGGAGGGAATAACATACACATTCAATTGGGTATCTTACCCCACATTAAAGTAGGGGGAAAGGGAAAAAAGGGGGATGACAGAAGGGAGGGCTGATAGGGGAAGGAGGTAATCAAAAGCAAACACTTTTGAAAAGGAACAGGGTCAAGGGAGAAAATTGAATTAAAGGGGGCAGGATAGGATGGAGGGAAATATAGTTAGTCTTTCACCACATGAGGATTGTGGAAATGTTTTACATAATGATACACATGTGGCCTATGTTTAATTGCTTGCCTTCTTAGGGAGGGTGGGTGGGGAGGGAAAGGGGAGAGAATTTGGAACTCAAAGTTTTAAAAGCAGATGTCCAAAAAAAAAAGAATTGTTTTTATATGTAGCTGGGAAATAAGGTATATAGGGAATGGGGCATAGAAATCTATCCTGCCCTACAAGAAAGTAAGGGGAAGGGGGGTGGGGGAGAGTAGGGTGGCAGAAGGGAGGGCTGACTGGGGAATGCAGCAATCAGAATATATGCCATCTTGGAGTGGGGGCAAGGTAGAAATGGGGAGAAAATTTGTAACAAAATCTTGTGGAAATTAATGTTGGAATCTAAAATAAAATAAATAATAAAATTTTAAAAAGAAAAAAACAAAATAAACAGACAAAAACACCCACATTTATTAAACATAGAGTAGATATATCATAACTAACATTTGTATACCACTTACTATGTGGTGGACATTGTGCTAATATTTTACAATTATCTCATTTTGATCCTCACCACAGCCCTGGGAGGTAGGTGCTGTTATTATCCTCATTTTACAGACGAGAAAACTGAAGCAAACAGAGGTTAAGTGACTTGCTTAGGGTTCTGCAGCTAGTAAATGTCTAAGGCAGGATTTGAATTCAGGTCTTCCTGACTCCAGGCCTGGTGCTCTATCCATTATGCTATCAAGCTGATGTAGATGTACTAAATCTGTAGGTTTGCTAAATCATCTGTAGATTCACTAAATCCATAGGTTTGCTAAATCATCTGTAGATTTAGTAAATGTTAGTTGAATGACTTGTAGGGTGGATGATCCCCTAGAATATGTAATATGGCTCTATGGAGACATGCACTCTGGTCTTCTGCTGGGTGACAGATACTTCATTTTGATGAGATGATGCAGCAGCTCTTGATTTGTCACCGTGACTTGAAAGTTGTGTTGAACACAATAAGCAACTGAGCCAGGAAGGGCTGACTCCTCAGTGGGTTGTCAAAACAGTACAAGGTCTCCCTCCCAACCCCCCAGCTCTCCTTTAGATTTTCAATAAGAGAGGGAGAGGGAATTTCTTCTCCCTGACCCCTGACCCCTCCCCCATCCCCAGCAGCAATGGTGGCTGCAACTTGAGCACGTGGCAATGAGAACATGTACTTGTCTAGGTAAGCCCAAGACGGAACCTCAAGTCTCTCGTAGCTTCTTCTGTATTGTGTTTCTTTCTCTGAGCCCGTCATCAAACAACAATCCTGAGAAATGGATATTTCCAGGGAGGTGGGATATGGGTTTTGCTCTATGGGTTGCTAAATGAAGTCCTAGTGACTGGAGCAGTAAGAGGACAACAGTCTGGATTTATTTTTATGGGGGGGGGGAGCTATCAGCCCACTCAGATGTGAACCAGACACTGACTTTTCCCACATTTCCACCAGCAGCTCCAGGAGGAGTTAATATATTCCCTATGGAAATATATGTAAAGCCCATGGACTTTCATTGTTACATTTAAGAATAAACTTCATGAATTTGAAGGGTTGGGATTTCCTGAGCTGGTGTCCACTGCCCACCAGGATGTGTTTCCTACAACTACGTTGCTTCTTGGAATAGATGACCATCAAAAGAATAATTCCGAACTTGAAGGAACTAAACCGCCATATGTGGACGGTCAGAATATCTAGACTTTTGGGAGCTGCTCAGATAGTACAGATCCAAGGTGAATGTGGAATATCTACTCAGCATTATCTTCTAGAAGAATATAACGGGTATGATGGGATATTGTTTTGTGGTGTTAAGTGTTTGTTGATGATTGCTAGGTGGCAGAGTGGATAGAATGCTGGGCCTGGAGTCAGGAGAAGTCGTTTTCCTGAGTTCAAATCCAGCCTCAGACACTTACTAGCCATATGACCCTGGGCAAGTCATTCAACCTTGCTTACCTCAGTTTCCTCAGCTGTAAAAAAAAAGCTGGAGAAGGAAGTGGCAAACCATTCCAGTATTTTTGCCAAGAAAACCCCAAATGGGGTCGTGAAGAGCCGACAGGACTGAAACAACTGAACAATTATTGTTCATGAGTCTTTTGTGTTTTAAACCTTTCTTTTGGGGTAGAGGAAATAAAGAGCTGTCCTATGCACTCGTCTACTTTGTATACTGAGTAACTTTTCTAGAAAGCCTCCTGTTAATCCCTTCCAAAGGAGGGATTAACTTAAATAAGAGTTTATCTAAACTTTACTTAGGAGATGTTTCCCGGAACTCTAGGGTAAGTCAGAGAGCATGAAGAAAACCTGTCCCATCTTTAGGGTCGGGTTCACCAAGGATTGAGCCTGGTTGGTTCAAGAGCTCCATGTGGGATGGAGCTGCCATGGGCTACGAGTGACAGACCTAATGAACGAATGGAATTGCATTTGTCTAATTGTGCCCCTTTCCTTGACGGAGAGTATGAAGTTGGTTGAAGCCATTAACTCACCCAAGGATAGATGCTTGGTAGTAGCCACATTGCAGTGAGGCCTGTGGAACCATGCCAACTTTCTTCTACCTCTCCGTGATTTGATCTTCTGCTAAATCGGTCAGTTATCGACCTTGGCCTTGGTATCATTACGGCATCTCATCTTAACAGAATGCACAGCGGTGCTCCTCTTTTCTACCATCCACCTGCCAGAGATGTTGCATATGGATCAAAAAGCTGGTCCTATTGTTTCAGATTTTTATGACATTCCAAAGTCTATTAACCAGATGAAAGTCTGCAATCACTGGAGTGCAAATAAACAGTATGTGTTTAGTCTGGTAGACTATTATTATAAGATTACTTTAGTCAGATTTCTAAGGTTTCCTGCGGGGGGTGAAGGGAATGTGTTGTTTCTACTGGGGATTTTTGCCATCGCTGTTTGTTTAATCCCTCTCAAGGCATAACTGGGATTTAGTAATTAGTTGGTAACAGCCAAAATCTTCGAGCAATTATGTTCTGAGGAGCAGTGTTGCAATTGTTTTCTCTTAAAAGAGACAGCCACCTCTTTTCTTCAGGATGAAGCTTAGACTACTGGGGGATGGTGAGGGGTGGGGTGGAGGAAGCCATAATCAAATTAATGGGATGGCTTGGTGTGTACAGTATTGATGTACACTTTGCCTCCTTACTTCTCCCCCCACCCCTCTCGTCTCCATTTCCTTTCGGCAATTCCCTTGTATGAACGCCATGCTCACCGATTTCTGGCGGCTCTTAGCATCCCTGCTGTTTGTGACAAAGACCCAATGAATAATTCAGCATTGGGGCAGTGTAAGCATGGGGGTGGAACGTAGAAACAAATGGCACTTTCGCAACAGCAGCCTCAGCAGTAGCAACAGGGGCAGCAGAATTGTTTCATATGAGAAGCCCAAGATGGGAACAGGAAGAAAACATCTACATTTTGTAGTAGGCTCCAAATACACCTTCCCCCACCCCCCATGCCACCTTGCTCTCCCAGCCCATAAAAATAAGGGAGCCCTGCCTGGGTGCTGCTCTCCGCACTGGAGGCTTGGTGACTGTAGCTATGGCCGTGAGGCTGAGTTCCTGCAGCCCTGTTGCCTGCGCTCTCTCATGCTGGCCTATGCCAATTAATGTTATCTATGGTGCCGGGCTGGGGGCTGCCAGCAATCGAATTAATCTTCCTTTGAAATGAAGCAGAGGATGCTGACGAAGACAATCGCAAGCCCAATTTCAGTCTCTGGTTTATTTGCTCTAATGTTAGGGATTGTGGTTGGTAAGGGAGGACCTAGAGAGAGAGATTTCCTGCGGTTGAGACTGACCATAAAAGTGGCATAAGCCTGGAGAAAAGAAGCCACTTGTTTGTGTTGCTTTGGGTTAGTGACTTAGTGGTCTTCCTAGGCCTTGTCTCCTCTGCAAAATGAGAAGGGTGGGTGGGAATAGTTGGCCTCTGAAGTCCCTGACCCTAGGATCTTTGATCCCTTCTTGATAGCTCTATGTCAGCACATGAACTCCATGCTGGGCAGAGTGCTCTATTCACAAGGATAGATACCAGAACTGAAGACCCTGAGGATGCTGGTGATATTATACAGTTTCTAGAAGCTATCAAGGTGTTGTTCGTCCTTTGTTCTCAAAGAAGACCAATGACATCACGAGGATGCAACTGTATTTAAGTGAGGCAGAGCTGTGAAAAGTCATCGGCCTCATTCTTTCCTCTGGTCATCGAAGTCCAGTGGTAAGACAAAAGTCAAGACAACCGGAGGTGTCCTGGGATGCAGTGGATGACCTACCCAGTTCTGAGCTTCACTCTAGAGCAGGGCCATCCAAAATGCGGCCTGTGGCTCCCAGTGATTTATGCGGCCCACCTACAAGCATAGAAATTTACATAAATGCTTGAGAGCTACCTCAGAGCTCTCACTAAAATGGCAAATCAAAATATATTGTCTATTGTTTCAATAAAAACCTAAGGTTAGACATTTCTTATCTAGAGCATTGAACTGCATTTTCATACAGCACAGTGTATGCTGAAGGGAAGTGCTGATTGAGATGCCAATCAACTGGGGAATTAAAGAGAGCAAATCTCAGAAACTTACAAGTGGAATAAGTTCCTTATTAGACTCTACTTAGGGGCATTCAATTTCATTTATTTAATATTTGCTTATAAGGTGCAAGGCACCATGCTACGTGGTTGGACAGATCTGGAACAGTCCTTACCCTCAAGAAGCTGATGTTTGTATGATGGAAAAGGCTATCCACATCCAGAGAAAGAATTATGGAGTCTGAATGCAGATTGAGGCAAACTACTTGCTCTCTCTTTTTTTCTTCTTTTTTGGTTTTGTTTCTCTTTTCTCATCGTTCATTCCATTGGTTATAATTCTTTACAACTTGACTATTGTGTAAATAATTTTAATGTGAAGGAATATGTAGAAGCTGTATCAGATTACATGGCATCTTGGGGGGTGAGAGGGGAAGAGAGGGAGGGAGAGAAAATTTGGAACTCAAAAACTTATGAAACTGAGTGTTGTAAACTAAAAATAAAAAATAAATTAAAAAAAGAAAACTTAGCATTCCCAATAAAAATATGTAAGCTCTTTAAAAAAAAAGAAGTGTATGTTTGTAAGAGCAGTATGGTTGCAACATGGTATCTAAATGTTTAGATGCTACTTGTGAGCGGCGTTAACAGGGAAGATCTGTGGCCTGGCCAGTTTCTGAGAAGAGGGAGAATTGAGAATACTGCCCACACTGATAGCGTGCTATCTGGGCGTGGCAGAGATGAAGGGGCCCTTGGAACGTTGCTAAGACTGAACATTCTTTTTTCCAGTTTCCAAGAAGGCTATTGAGCTTTTAGAAATTCAAATCTAAATAAGTTATTTTATTTTCAAAATCATTTCAGACATTATTGCCATCACAATGTTAGGGGTGATTTCTGGAGCCTGTGTTTAGTGAAGAAACTTCCACTTTTCCCTCTTCATATTTTGGTAGCTCCTTGATTTTCATCTCTCGCTTAATCTTATCTAGGCTTAAGGAAGAAGTTATTTCTTTGAGGGGTTTATTGCTTTTATTATAACTATTAATGTAATTTGGAGTAGCTGATAGCAGAATTATGGTGTGCATACCCTCTTTGCTTCCCAAGAAAGCTGTGTTTGAGGAAGGAAAAAAAGAAAGAGGAGAGAGATATATCCTATCATAAAAGGAAGAGAAGATGACCTGGCTTCGTGCTTACAACAGCACAGGGCTTATTGTATATTGTAAGACTGGCCAAGAAATAAGATCCATTACTGATTTCTGTATGTTCTACATGGAGAACAAGACTATGTTAGGTCAAGGAGTCTCTCTGAAGAAGCAGCCATTGCAGAAGGGACTTCTATCACTGGAGTTTCTTCACCAGTTCTTACTCACATTTATTTTCCCTGAATGGAATTCCCCTCCTTTTAATGATGTGATATCTTTACTTTCTCAATAATTATTTTCTGAGTTCACCAGCTAGGGCACATGGTAGAATTCAGTAAGTATGTGCTATTACTAATATTATTAGTGATACTGAGAAAGTGACTAAAAACACTTTTTTTTTGTTCACAAAAATACATTCTACAGTGTCCTTTCAGCTACAGGGTAAAGTTACCCCATAGTCTTAGGTGAATTCTGTGATAAGCTTACAATCTATTTTGAAAGGTTGATGTCATTTTGAAGGAACATCTATAGTGGAGTTCCTTTGGGATTTGTCCTTGGCTCTGTGATGTTCAACATTTTTATCTATCAGTGATAGGGACAAAGGTGTAGATGGTGTGCCCATATGCAAACAATGTGAAACTTGGAGAGACAGTTAACATGCTCAATATAGGTTCTGGAGCCAAAAAAAAATCTTTACAGGCTAGAATGATGGGCTAGATTTAGAAAGGTAGAATTTCATATAGATAAATGTAAAGTTCTATACTTGAGTGTCAAAAATCAACTTCAGGATGGGGTTTTAGTGGATTGGAAACAATAGGTAGAAGAATTTTATTTGTCCTGCTTGACCGTAGAAGATAGAACTAAAGAAGGTAAGGAAGTTGCAAAGAGGCAGATTTTGGTAAGGAAAATCTTACCACATTTAGAATTATCCAAGAGCTGTCTTGGAAGGCAGCAGGTGGCCGTCACTGGAGGTCCTTGAGTAGGAGCTGGATAACAACTTGTAAGTTAGGTTGTAGAGTTTATGCTTGGTCAGGTATGAGTTGGACTAAATGAGGCCCTTTCCAGCTCTCAGGTCCTGTAATAACTAAATTATATTCAACAAACATTTATTAAATGCCAGCCATTTGCATAGTTTCTATAGGGAATACAAATCTAGCATTGAAGAACCTGAAGCTGGGTCCAAACAGAGCTTTCACTTTGGACCCAAGAGTGTAATTCAGCTTTGGTTCAATCCTGGGCACCCTCACCTTTGATAAGAGGGGTTAGATTCCCTTTTCTCACATTTTTTTTTGCTAATTAACAACCCTCCCTTCCCCCAGTCCTTGAGCTCTGAAGACAAGACTTATACTTTTGGTCTCCCTAAAGGTGGGAGTAGAAAGGTATTCAATGTACAATATGAAATAGATATGAGGCAAATAGGGCAGCTAGGTGGCACAGAGAACTGGCTGGGCCTGAAGTCAGATAGACTCATCTTTGTGGGTTTAAATCTGGCCCCAGATACTTACTAGCTGTGTGACCCTGGGCAAGTCACTTCATTCTGTTTGCCTCAGTTTCCCCACCCATAAAAAAGAAGGAAATGGCAAACCACTCTAGCATCTTTGCCAAGAAAACCCCAAATGGGTTTACAAAGAGTTGGGCATGATGGAAATGACAGAACAACAACATGGGCCAAATTTTTATTTCCTAGACATAAAAAAATGCTGAAAGAGAAAATAGACTCAATTAGGAATAATAAGATCATAGATACAGAGCTGAAAGAGACTTCGGAGGCTAAGTCTAAGAATTTTCATTTAGCAGCTAAGAAACTGAGGCTCAGAGAGTAACAGGTAGAAAGTGTCACAACACACATTGATGACTTGATAACTTATCTTACAAGTACAATTACAATCTCTTGGGAGGCTGATACTTAAACCTCATTAGAGGTTAAATCAATTTGTGGAACCCCCGAATAAGCATGACCTACTTCATGTCACTTCTGAATTGTCCAAACTACCTGTAATCTTGTTCCTGCCAATGGTCTTCTTCTCCGATGAAGAAATTCCCCTTTGCCTCCACTCTGTTCTGAACAAAAAGAACTTAGGATGTCCAGTCTTCTGAAACTCCCAAGGTCACCTCCAAGCCTGGAAAACAAAGGAAAGAGAAGAATTGAAGATAAATCAAAATTTTACAGGTTGGGTGACTGAGAGGAGAGCAGTGACATTAAGAGACAGAGGAACGTTAGGAGAAGGTTTTTGTTTTGGGATTTTTGGGGGTCAGAATTGGGGGAGCTATATGGCAATGAACACTGAATATAAACTGAATTTAGCTAATGCCTGAGGGAGTGGTCAGTTAACCTGACTGTCCAAATTCTTGGATCCAAATTTAGTTCCTAAGAAACAAAAGCTAGGGTGCTGTCGTAGGTCAGGAATGACTCAGGTCAGAGTGGTTTAGAATGAAATGAGACACTTGTGGCCCAGTTAACAGTTAACAGGAGGTTTTCTTAGCCGTAGCATGGTAATTATTGAACAAGCTATCTAAAAGCACCGTAACAATTATACCATCTTTATTAGCAGAAAATTATCATCATCAATAAACCTGGTTTCATCACAAATTTATTAAAACCAGATTTATTGATGATGAGAGTTTTCTCTATAACCTGTGAGTCAGACTTGTCTCTCTAAATTATCCTTGAAGACACTTTAACAGATTGTGATTTTAATTTATTCTTCCAGAGAAGTTCTAAAATACAATTTGTCTGTTGCTCCACAGAAGGACAATGAGTTTAGGCTGCACAAAGAAACTTCCTAATTCAACCTTAGTTTAGCCACCTGAATTATTTGGTTAGGGCCCCAAATTTAGAATTAGCCATTATTATTAATAAATAAATATTAAGCATTGTTAATAATAAAAACTTTCAAATAAAATAAGGCTTCTTACTGCCACGAATTTTTTCTGTTTTTTTTTTGCTTTGTTGCTGCCTTTTTTTTTTACTTTTATTTTTTTGCAGGGGGGAAGGCAGGGTAATTGGAGTTAAGTGACTTGCCCAAGGTCACATAGCTAGTAAGTGTGTCACGTGTCTGAGGCTGGATTTGAACTCAGGTCCTCCTGACTCCAGGGCCAGTGCTCTCCTCACTGCACCACATAACTGCCCCTTGCCTTTTGTTTTTATACCACAATGACTTCCTTTTAAAACCTCTCCCACTATCAAAGAAAAAACATTTAAGTAAAATGTTTCCTCTAATGTAGTGATCATGTTTGTAAGTATATTCTACATTATTTATCTATAGTACTCCCCCTCCCCCACTTGTCTGGTGAGAGCAGGGAGGAGTGTTTCATCATTTGTTATTATTTCTCCAACCTCATGTGTTACACTGCCACATGGCCCACCTTCTCCAGTCAGGTCCACTGTCATATATGTTTGAATGGCATTTCTGCCCTGTGGTATCACTCAGTAGGTATCCTAGCCTGGAATGCTTCCCTCTAGTCACTCAGTCAATATATGCTCTTCAAGATTTAGCTTAAAATTGACATCTTCCCTGCAGAAATTGACTCTACTTGGATTCTTCATGACAGATTCCTCATCACATATGTAGTTCAGGTTTTACACTTCTATCTTGTACTTTTTCAAATGATATCTTGTAATTCTACAAACTGAAGGCTACAGGATTTCTCAAGCCCCATCCAAATGGTGTTCTACAATTCTAAATGCTTGCCACATGTTTTATGTCGGTATTTTCTCTCTTCAGTGGCACTTCAAGATCTCTGAAGGCAGGAGTCTGGTGATTCAGTGGTGTCAAACTCAAACCCCTAATATGTACCTAAGGATCCCTGTGGGCTGTGTGTTGACTTAGTTTTGAAATGTAATATTACCTATGTTTTATTATGTTTTTATTTATTTTGTTAGATATTTCCCAATTACGTTTTAATCTGGTTCAGGCGACACTGGGAGGTGTTGAAGGCCACATGCGGCCCATGGACTGAATGATTGATACCTCTGATGTAAATCACAGTACCTCCTAGAGTCAAGGGATACTGGAGTTGGAAGGGAAGAAAACTGAGCCCAGAGAGTGGAAGTGACTTGTCCAGTCACACAGCTTATCGGTGTTTTGTTTCCTCCCACATAGTATGGTCTTATACACATAACAGCTACTCAATAAGCAGGCAAACAGGAACTGTGACAAATGTGTTCTAGGTGTGTGATGACCATGAACACGACCCATAATAATAGTGTTTTCTAACTAATGAACAAATAGAAAAGCAAATCCAGACTATTGTTCAGAATCCTTCGTATATTACCTGAGAATTGGACAATGTTCAGGGCCATTGTTGTTTGTCCTTCTTGGATAGGACCATGACATCAGGGAGTTGATGACATGACTTGCAAGTGAATTGGATTTAAGTGAGGGAGGGCTGCCTCACTCTCTCCTCCAGAACCATTTGGGCCCAGTGGCCAGATATAGATCAGGATGACTGGAGGTGACCCCCTTGGGGCCATCATTGGAGAAATAAGGGATGATAAAAAGAAGAAATCTTCTCCAACATGAAAGGGAATGAGACTTGGGCTCACCATTAAAGATTGCCCAGAAATACAGGAAAGAACACACATCTTTTTATGTCCAGAGGGTTCCTGAAGTAGAGTAATAATCACAGGAACATAGACGCAGACCTGGAGGGGCTATAGTCCAGCTCATTTCACAAATGAGTGAACCTGAGCCTCAGAAAGGATAATGATTTGCTCATGGTCACACAGCATATGTGTCAGAAGTGGGATGGGACTGGGGGTCTCCCTGTCCCCAGTCTAGTGTTCTGTTTCCTCTGCTATTGTGCCTTAGACATGAGAAATGGAATCATTTGCAGATGCTGGAAACATGATGGTTGGGACAGCAGCTAGGGTAGCAGGAGTGTGGGGACAAGGTTTCTTCTCAGTGGGAACTTTGCAGAATCCTTCCTTGCTCATCCGTGCTCTTTCCCATTTTCCAAATAAGAATTATAATGATTATCATCAGATACTTCTGTGCTTCAGAGTCATGATCTCATTAGAACACCAGCCACCAGCGATGGCTGAAATTCATCCAAACCCTAGTAAACAGTCTTTATACAGGGTATTCCTAAAGTCTGGACACATAGGCAATTGACAGCACTGTGGAGTTATTGCATCGAGTCATATGAATCTTGCAAAGCACATCAACCTTTGCATCACAAATGATGGAAATCATATTGAAGATGTTATTTGTTAATATTCCAATTAGATAAAATGTTGTTGGAAATTTCATTCATTTCATTTCTTGAAAATATGCATTTTTGCCTATGTGTCCAGACTTTAGAAACAGCCTGTATAATGTTGGTATCACTAAAGTGTAAGATGACAGGAAATATGGGAAGGTCCCAGGGTTCATGATGAGTTTGAAATGCCAAATAGAGGAATTGCTTTTTGGTCCTGGAGCTAACAGGGAGCAGCTGGAGATTATTGAGTAGGAAAATAACATGGACACATCTGCACCTTAGGAAAATCACTTTGGTAGTTGTGTGGAAGATGACTTTATGTGGGGAAAGACTTGAGGCAGGAAGAACGGTTAGAAGGCTACTGCAACAAGGCAGAGGAGGGGTGATGAAGGCTTGAACCACAGTTGTGGCTGTGTGAGTGCAGGGAAGGGGGGTACATACAAGATGTATTTTGAAGGTACGAATGACAAGCTTTTGTAGTGGTCTGGATGTGTGGAATGAATGAGAGTGAGGAGTGAAGGATGACCCTGAAGTGGCAAGCCTGGATTCCTGGGAGGATGGTAGTGCTCTTGGCAGTGAACAGCAAATTCAGAAGACGGGAAGATTTAGGGAGGAGCATAATGAAATTTCATTTGAGTATGTTGAGCTTGAGGATATTCTTTTTTGATGTTCAAAAGGGAGTTGGTGATACTAGATGGAGTTCAGGAGAAAGACTAGGCTGGATATGTGAAAACTTGGAATCATCTGCAGAGAGATAATAGTTGAACCCATGAGAGCTCATTGGATTACCAAGTGAGACAATATAAAGGGGAAAAAAGAGTAGGATCCAGGACAGAATCTTGGGGGCACTGTGGTAGCTGCATAGGTCAAAAAGGATAAGGAGAGGTCACTAGGTTTGGCAATTAAGAGACAATTGATAACTTCAGAGAGAGCAGTTTCAATTAAATGATGAAGTCTTCTGAAGCCAGATTGCAGAGCAGGTAGGAGAGAACAAGACTGGGAGAGGAGGCACATGGCTTTCTTAAGGAGTTTAACCAAGAAGGGGAGGAGGGCTGTAAGATGATACCCAGCTGGACGGAAGGGGAAGGAGAAGGGGAAAAGTAATAATCATTTATATGATCCCTACTAAGTTCTAGGCACTGTGCTGAGTGCTTTCTTAAATTTTTTATTATTTATTTTATATTTATTTTTATATTATATTGGATATTATATTATATTTATTATTACTTTTATTATATGATTTGTCACTACAACCCTGTGAGGTGCTGTTGTTATCCTGATTTTACAGTTGAGGAAACTGAGGCGTACTTGCTTTGAGTTACACAGCTTGTAAATGTCTGAGGCTAGATTTGAAATCAGAACTTCCTGACTCAGGTCCAGCATTCTTTCCACTCTGGATGGAGACACAGGTGTGTTTGCAGTCATCAGGGAAAGAGCCAATAGACAAGGAGACTTTGAAGATGAGAGAGAGTGGGGATGATTTGGGGAGCGATCAGCTAGAGAAGGCAGGAGGAGACCAGATGGAGGGTGCATGTAGAGGGGTTAGCCTTGGACAGCCCCTGGGAGTAGGATCACCTCTACATCGGAGACATCTGAGAGTGAAGGAAGAGAATGTGGGGTAAGATATCTGAATGATATGAGATAAAGAGGAAGGAAGAAGAGGGAGCTCTAGGCTAATTAAAAGCCTTAACTTTCTTTGTGAAGTATGAGAGCAGGTCCTTAATTGAGAAGGTATTGAGGAAGGAGCGATGTGAGATGCTTAAGGAAAGAAGGGGAAGGGAACGAGTATTTATTAAGTGCTTAGTGTGCTCCGGGCATTGTGCTAAGCATTTTACAAATATCTCATTTAATCTTCACAACAACCCTGGGAGGCAGGAGCTATTATTATCTCCACTTTACAGCTGAGGAAACTGAGACAGGCAGAGGTAGTAAATGTCTGAGGCTGGATTTGAATTCAGGTCTTCCTGATTCCAGGCTTGGTACTCTGTCTACTTTGCCACCTAGCTGCCCTGCCAAACTGAGCTTTCCTTTGTTCCTTAAACACATACTCCATCTGCACTGGCTTTCTCTCAGGTGTGGGATGCACTCTCTTCTCATCTCTGCCAAGGTTTGGAACGGCTACTGTGGAAAATAGGCTAATGAATCAGTTAGGCAGGAATGCAATGGTTTCCTTCCTAGAGTGAAGACTCAGTGAGATAAGCTAGCATAAATCTGTAGTAGACCAACATGATTTTATGATTTTTTTTTCTCCAGCTCTGTGGAGGAATGAGGGAAGAGGGCAGAGGGCATAATCCAGAGGTTGGGATTTGGCAAGGTACGTATGATCACTGTCATCCTTCGTGCTCCCTCTCTCAACATGTCTGGTTGGTTGACAGACTTTGCTTTTTCTTCCTTCACAACATCTGTCAATTCACAGCTTTCTCTTTCCTCCCACAGCTGACACCTTAGCTCAGGTCTTTATCACTTCTCCACTGGACTATTCCAACAGCCTCCTCCATGGCCTGTCTGCCTCAAGTATCTTCCCATCTGTCCATTTTCCACACTGCTACCAAAATGATTTCCCCTAAGCACAGATCTGACTGTGTCCCTCCCCTTCTCAATAAAATCCAATAGTTCTCCGTTGCATCTAGGACAAAACATGAAACTCTTGGTTTAACTTTTAAAGTCTTTCTCATCCTGACTTCAGTCTATTTTTCAGCCTCGTTTTTCTTTACCTTCTTCCTTCGCTCTTTGATACATCTGACCTTCTGTTGTTCAGTTGTGTCTGACTCTTCATGACCCCATTTGGGGTTTTATTGGCAAAGATACTGGAGTGGTTTGCCATTTCCTTCTTTACTTCATTTTTACAGATGAGGAAACTGAGGCAAACAGGGTTAAGCAACTTCTCCAGGCTCACACAATTAGTGTCTGAGATCAGATTTGAACTCAGGTCTTCCTTGGCTCCAGGCTCGACGCTCTCTTCACCATGCCACCTAGTTGCCCTGCTAAACGGACCTTCTCTTGTTTCCACATACCTTCCATCCTCCCAGGCCTAGGCCTTTGCATTGGGTATTTCTCTGGTGTGGGATGCACTCTTTCCTCTTCTCTGCCTCATATAATTTCTCTCTTCTTCAAGATGCCACCCAAGCAATACTTTCTACACGAAGTTTTTCCTGATCTTTTCATCTGCTAATGCTTTCCCTCCTAAACCACATATTTAATTATTTTGTACATTCTCTTTGTGCTTATTAATTTTGTACATGCACACGTATACATATAAAAACTATATATATACATAAACATATGTGTACAAATGTGTACATATGTATATGTAGATATATACGTCCCCACGCCTGCCCTAGGTTCATTTCAAGGGTTCCATATGTTTTGTCATTCTCACTTTTTTTTAGAAGCCCCAATGACTCAAGTACATGTAAATATGTAAATATACATATAAGTATATATTGTCTCCTCTGTTAGAATGTAAGGTTCATGAGACTGTATTTTTTGTTTTTATCTTCATCCCCAGCACTAGCACAGTGCCTGGCACATTGTAGGAATTTAATAAATAAATGCCTGTTGATTGGCAGATGGATCATTAGGCCATGGAGCCTCAGGGTAATTAATACCTTGTTTAAGGAATTCATACCTTGTCCAGGAGACTGAAGAAGAATGAGATTATCCAGATCATAATGTAGCTTACCTAGTACATCTAACACAATATTTAATTTAAATAAACCCATAATTTGAGGGTGCACAGCATCTTGGTGGGAGGAGATTGGTGTGGGTGTATGTGTATATGTATGTATGTGCGTCTTTGCATATTGCCACTAGCACTAGCATGATCGTGGGGCCACAGAAAATACACACATGCATGGAAGAGGAAATTAAGGCAACATTCACAATGGAGTGTTGGAAGAAAGAGGAAGAAAGGAGGCAGATGGTTGGAATCTGAGAGCATGCAAAGCGACTCCCACTCTGAGAATTTCCCAGTGTGCCTCTTTCTTGTTTGGCATTGTTCCTATAATTAATTTATGGAAAGTACCTAAATTGGGAATAAACACAACCTCACCAAATCCCTTCTAATCTCTGTCTGTGTTTTGGAGATGATACCCTTAAGGTATAGTTTCTTAGAATAATTAAATTCTGTTTTCTTTTTAAGAATTAAAAAGGTCTTTTCCCCCTCTCTACAGTTGTATAGGACCTGAGTGGTCAAGGTGGAAAGCAAAATAATTTCAAAGGCAATCTATTGTCAGCCATGGTGAGAGGTGTTTTTGAGTCTCCTTCACCCCCACATACTTTTGCTTGACTTTCTGGCTGACTATTTCAGCCTTATTTTAAAAAATAGAAAATACAAGAAAATATGATCTAAAGCAGCTTCTTCCTCATAAGCCACACAGACTTAGCTTCGATGGGGGCTGTTTATATATAGACAAAGCCTTCCTGGGGTTAAGACAGAAGGAGAAACAAAGGAATTGATGAACACTAGGAAAAGTACTGGGTAAGTCCTGTGTTGGGGCCTGATTATCTGGGAATCCTGGAAGAATAAACTCTTCTCAGAAAGAATCTGTGCCAAACTCTATATAAACAGCATATACTGCCTACTTGAGCTGTGCTTATTGGATGGTTTTAGGAGAGGATGAAGATGTTCAATGTTTTACTCCATCCTTCTTCAAATCCTCATCTAGTTCTTGCCCCGCCCCCCACCCCGCCCCCTTATCCTCCATTCCCACCCAAAAAATCTTCCTGGTTACTCAGGTTCATAG
>CM053622.1:431022664-431055269 GCA_028646595.1 Phalanger gymnotis | reverse complement strand
CAGCATATACTGCCTACTTGAGCTGTGCTTATTGGATGGTTTTAGGAGAGGATGAAGATGTTCAATGTTTTACTCCATCCTTCTTCAAATCCTCATCTAGTTCTTGCCCCGCCCCCCACCCCGCCCCCTTCCCACCCAAAAAATCTTCCTGGTTACTCAGGTTCATAGTTATTTCTTATGGTGGAAAGAGAGATGGTCTGGGAGCCAAGAATACCAGACTTCAATCCCTACCTCTGCGACTGTGGGCGAGTCACTTAACCTCTCACTGGCCCAGGAGACACTCTTAAGACTTTAAGTTGCAGAACAGTACCAATCAGCATTTGTATAATAGGGAATTTCCTCTCTGGAAGTTCCCTATATCAGTGAAATTGCATGTCTGGACCAAAAATACTCCTCCAAACAATATTCTTTTATCATTTGATACATATGGCCTTGTGATACTCTTTTTTTTTTGCTATGGCCTTGTAAAATTTCATTTTAATGCATGCATTTTACATCTCTTTCACTTAGTTGTAAGCTCCTTGGAGGCAGATCCTGTGTGTACTTCTAATCTCCCTCACCATCTAGCAGAGTGTTCTGCCCATAGTAGGCACTTGGTAAATATTGACTGAAAGAACGAATGGAAAAAGAAATCTGCCCACCCAAGTGAGATAAATGCAGACACAAACCATATGTCTCGCAATTTCATCTGTGTTTGAAAATGATGGAGATCGTACAAAGCTCAGGTCACCTAGAGGTTCCAGTCAGACAAGGACCTTTAGCTAACCAGGCCCTGGTTGCCACTAATGGGAACCTGAGTCCTCAAGGCCACATGTGGCCTTCTAGGTCCTTGGGTGCAGCCTTTTAGTTGAGTCCAAGTTTTCAGAACAAATCTTTTTATTAAGGGGATTCATTCTGTGAAGTTTGGATTCAGTCAAAGGGCGGCACTTGAGGATCTAGAGGGCCACATGTGGCCTTGAGGCTGCAGGTTCCCCACGCCTGCCCTAGGTTCATTTCAAGGGTTCCATATGTTTTGTCATTCTCACTTTTTTTTAGAAGCCCCAATGACTCATGCTGGGGAAAACTCACCCTTTCTGAACCTGGTAGAGGAAAGGTAGGTGTCTGGGTAAATAAGTTGACATTGAGTGGGAAGCCTGGTGGTGTTGGATGGGTTCAGTCCAGACAGGTAATCAGAGGGCTGGGGTTTGAGACCCACTTAGGTAATTTATTACCATGTGACCTTGGGAGCCACACTATGTACATAAATGGAAGCTTTAATAATAATGATGAGCATTTCCTTTGGGGGCTGACAGGTGTGCTGTGATGTGGAAGCAACTCTGGCCATTTGGTTTCACTGGTACATTGGTGGTTAAAATGCAAAATATGCCTCATACAACTCCTACATAGATTCGAGAAAGGAAGACACTATAGTGCACGTGTGTCAATTCTCATGGAGACCTGTAACAGTAAATAGTGACAATGTAATGGTCTAGTGAGTCCCGAGGCCTTGATTTTATTGCTGTTCTGTTTAGAAACAGAAAAAAAAATTAACCTCCCTCACTTTCCACATCCAGAAAATGAAAATAAGGATTATATATGTGTACACACATATATACATGTGCATACATATATGTACGTGCTAGCATGTTGGGAGGAGGGAGTAAAAGTGTAGGAGGGAGGGCAATGAAAATTTCTGGTATCTCTAGCTCTCCACAGATTACTGCACAGATTCAAATGACTGAGCCCAATTCTACCAGGATCCTCATATACGCCCCATTATGAGACAGATTTAATCAAAATGAAATAACGTGTGTAAAGTGCTTTGCCAGCCTTAAAGAATGAAATAACTGTTAGCTAGTATTATTATTATTAACAGCATCGCATCTCTAAGGCAGGCCCTTGTTAGTGGATGGTTACCATATGATGCCCTCTGGCCTTCTCTAGCAGCAATCTTTGTACCCCTCCCCCACCTTTAGCCTCTGGAGGCCTGCGTCCCTTGCCTAGGGTTTAATCCTGAATCAACCTAAATCCTAGGAAGGAAAATTGCCTAACCCAGCAGGCTATTCTTGGATAGTTCCAGCTTCCCTTTTGCCTTCTCTCTCGAGCAGAAACTAGGAAATCTTTCTCCTGGGGCAAAAACTTTTGGGATGGGGGTGGGAGTGGCGAAGAGGACCGATGTATTGGGATGGGGCAGGCTGTGGGAAAAACAGAAGGCCATCCTGAGTCAAGGAGAGGGGAAAGGGAAAGTAATGACCTTACCCTGCCCCGCCCCCAGCCCCCACCTCCAGATGTCTTTGCCATACAGGAAAGCCCTGTTTGGCCCACATTGATTTCTGCATGTTCCCAAGCCCACAGCTTCCCAGGAAGCCAGTGCCCTCAGGCTGACTCATCAGCCAAGTGAAAAAAGAGACCTCGTGGGCCCATTCACCTCGAGCTTTTTAACCCTCTTTTTTAGGAAATCCTTGGGCTAAAGCAGAGCTTCTTCATCTGTTTTGATGTTGTGGACTTCTCTGACAGTCTGGTTAAGCCTATGGACTCCTCATATTTTTAAATGCATCAAATAAGATACATAGTATCACAAAGGGAACCAGTTATGCTGAAATATAATTACCAAAATATAGTTATCCCTTTCACATCACAGGGGTGAAGGCCTCCTCTGTCCCACCCTGCAATACCTGCGATCTGGAAAAATCTGTGTAAAATTTTTTGGTCCTCTCTTAGAACCAGAGAAAAAGTCTAAATTATTATGGTAATAAAAGATAAAAGATAAAATATGCTGATATTATACAATACTACATGTATATTTCATGCATTTCTGAGTTTCTAAACTTTTTCTGTGTCGTCTGCTGGCCTTCATGTGTCATCTGTGGCTTCTGCAAAATTCCCATTTAATTTTTGAAACCGACCCCTGATATATTGAAACTGTGATGGGGAAAGTGGCTATATGGAAGGGATGACTTTATTTTTTAAAATAAGTTTATGGACCACAGGACAGGAATCCCTGCTAAAGAATGAATTCTAGAATGTTAGAAATGCACGGACCCTTCGAGATTATGTGGTCTAGTCCTCTTATTATATAGATGAGTAAACTGAGAGGAAGTAACGTGTCTTAAGATCCCATGCAGGAATGTGTTAGAGCCAGCTAAAAATGTCTGGTGACAAGTGCTGGGAACATTGATCCCCCAGAAATTGGCAAATGCTACAAATCAGGGGTTGATTTATTGTTTTGTTGATGGCCTATCCCTAGACTTAAGAGAGTGATGGAAAAAAAGGTTCAATAATGTGGACTAAGCCAAAAAGCATGTCTTAGATACATTATCTGCCCCCCACCCCAGCATTTGTTAAGCATGTACAAGCACATATCTGCCTATGGGCAGAAGTCCCCCCTTGTCCAATTCCACAGACTCTTCTTCAAGGTCTCATACCAGCACTTACCCTCTCTTCTAGATAGAGCCATAATTCTGAATTTTTACACATAGAACAAAAGTCAGAAAAGTCACCCTTAATTGTGGGGTGTATAGGAGAGGACAGGGACTCTGGAATGTGAACGTGAGGGGTTAGTGGAGGAGCACACCTCTGCAGATTAACTAATCCAGTCCAACAAACATTTATGAAAGCACCTAATTTGTGTAAATTGAAGTGGAAGATGCCAAGAATGTTGGTGGCGGTGTTGAGTCACTTCAGTTGTGTCTGACTCTTTGTGACTCTATTTGGGATTTTCTTGGCAAAGATACTGGAGTGGTTTGCCAGTTCCTTCTCCAGCTTATTTTACAGATGAAGAAACTGAGGCAAACAGGGCGAAGTAATTTGCCCAGAGTCACACAGGCTGGATTTGAACTTGAGAAGACCAGTCTTCCTGATTCCAAGCCCAGTGCACCACCTAGCTGCCCAAGAATACAAACAGAAGGGCCAGCTAGGTGGCGCAAGGTGATTAGAGCACCGGCCCTGGAGTCAGGAGGACCTGAGTTCAAATGTGACCTCAGACCCTTGACACACTGACTAGCTATGTGACCTTGGGCAAGTCACTTAACCCCAATTGCCCTGCCTTCCCCCCCTCAAAGCATACAAACAGAAAATGAAAAATGAGCTTACGTTCAACTAAAGACATGTAACATGAACACAGATAAGTTCATACATGATAATTCAAGAAGGGAGAGACCACTGACAAACTGGGGGATCAGGAAAAGCTTCCTGCCTTGCTGGAAGCTAGGAAGTCTAAGGTGGAGAGCAGGAGCTGGTGCCTGAAGGCCTATGCATGGAGGCTTGTTCAGGGAACAGGAAGAAGACCAGAATTACTGAAACTGAGAGATGATGAGAAGGACCAATGTGATATAAATCTGGAAAGGTAGGCTCAAGCTAGATTGGGAAGGGTTTTTGAAAGCCAAGTTGAGAAGTTCATATGTCGCCCAAAAGGGACTGAAGAAGCTCTTGATCAAAGAGAGGAGCGAGCGCTTTTTACTTGGGGAAGATTATTTTAGCAGTGTGTGGAGGATAGATTGGAGACTAGAGAAACAGGAAAGCTGTCACCTAATTAGTGGATATTACAATATCCAGGCAAGAGATGACAAGGGATAGAGCTAGAATGACAACTGTGCAGTGGAGATAGGGGCACAGATTTGAGATAGAAACAGGAGTTGGTAACTGACTGTATATGGAAGGTAAAAGATTGGAAAAGTCGAGGATGACTAAGACCATGAACCTGTGTGATTAAGAGAGAGGTGCTTCACTCAACAAAAATAGGGAAGTTGGAGGAAGTGTAGGTTTTGGGGAAAGATAATGTGTACCTTTTTGACAGAATGACTTTGAAATACCTACAGGACATTCAGGGCAGCTGGTGGCTCATTGGGTAGAGCACCAAGTCTGGAGTTAGGAAGACCTGAGTTCAAACGTGGCCTCAGACACTTACTAATTGGGTGATCCTGGATGGGTAACTTAACCCTGTTTGCTCCAGCTTCCTCATCTATAAAATGAGCTGGAGAAGGAAGCCTCGAACCACTCCAGTAGCTTTGCCAAGAAAATCCCAAAGAGTCACAATGAGTGGGACACGACTAAAAATAAATGGGACCCTAACATGGAGATGTCCTGCAGTTAATTGCTGATGTGAAACAAGAGAGAAATTAGGGCTGGATGTTTAGAGAAAAGAGTCATCCTTAACAGTTCACTTGACTGGGAGGTCATTGACTTGAAGTTCTAATAGATAGTTTCTGAAGTGAGATGAGCCTAGGAGTTATACTTTGAGAAAGCACAGCATTTGTAAGTGAAAAGATTTAGAACTTTCAGCAAATGGAGAAAACGGTCTGCTGTAGTGATGTGCTTGTGAATAATTTGAGAACTTTTAGGTTAATAAATGGAGAAATACGGACACTAGTGCGGTTCTATGAGTACTTACCTGATTATAGACCAAAGATGAGCATTTGTTTACTAGCTACAAGTTAAGGTAAGGGGGTGGGGTGGGGATTTTGTGGAGACAACCTAGCTGCTGAAGCAAGAAAAGTTATAGAGAAGAGATAAGTAAAAGGACGGATTTCAGAACTTTGAAAACATAACTCTTTCTCCCTCCTTAACTCTCTTTCTCTTCTTCTCCCTCTCTTCCTTTCCCTCTCTCTCCTTCTCCTTCTCTCTCCCCCTCCCTCCCTACCTCTCTTCATCCCTCTCTCTCTCTTTCTTCCTCTCCCTCACCTCTCTTTCTCTCTTTCCATTGTCACTTGTTGCCAGGCAGATTGTTGGCCAATGAGAGACTAGAGTGTTCTCTACTGCCACCTCCTGCTGAGAAGAAGGAGTAAAAAGAATATACTCTATTGTGGCTTATTTCTGAGAAGAATATGAAAAAAGACAGAAGAAACTTCTCCTCGTTGATCCCTGTTGTTGCTGAGGGGTAAAGGGAAAGAAGAATCTTGTATCAGAGAAGTGTTGGAGAGGCTTTTGAGAACTTTAGGATAAAAGTTGTTGTCTCTTTCTACAAGAACATAAAACTACTTCAGAAGAAGGTATCTGTTAAGCTTGAAGCTAGAAGTGACATCAAGGAGTAAGCCCATTTGAGTAGAGGGACAGCTTGGAAACTGAGAATTAAAGACCTCACCCAGCAGATTGACTAGCCTGGCTGAGACAATGTGCTTAATATAAAAAAAAAAATACCTAGCATTTATATAGTACTTTAAGATTTGCAAAGTACAAATATAACAACAACCCAATCCAGCCTCAGACACTTGACACATTTACTAGCTGTGTGACCTTGGGCAAGTCACTTAACCCCAATTACCCTGCCTTCCCTCTGCAAATAAATAAACAAACAAACAAACAAATAAATAAATAAAGTGATTGGAGGAGGGAGAAGTTAGAAGAAAAGATGAGTTCTGTTTTGGGCATATTTAACTTAAGATGTCTACTGGACATCCAGTTTAAGATATCTGAAAGGCAGTTGGAGATGTGAGACTGGAGGTCAGCACAGAGTTTTGGTCAAGATTGATTTGAGAATCATCGGCATAGAGATGGTAATTAAATTTATGGAGACTGATGAGATCACTAAGTGAAGTAATGAAGAGGGAGAAGAGAAATCAGGAGAGAACCCTGAGGGTCTGTGGTTAGACTGATCTAGATAAGGAAGGTCAGATAGGAACTTTTATGGACAGTTCCTGAGATGGAAAGAAGATACCGAAGTCTACAATTTCAGAGTTCTGAGTTGCCACGTATGTACTATATGTTTCTTACTACCCTGGGACTTTAATTATATGTCCCCTCTCTCCACAACAACCCTGTGCATGGTTGATAGAGAGCAATTGAGGTTTGTGGGTGAAATGTTATAGTAACATTGTGCATTTACTTTGCATTTTCAGTAAATGTTTTGGCTACTATTGAGTATTAGTGACTGATTTGTTTATGGGAAATACATCAGTGGGGCCTCACAGGATTGCTTCTCACAAAATTCATCCTGAGGATCCCAAGAGATAGAGTAGTAGCTGTGTGTCAGTCCCTCTGGGGAACCACTCTGGCATGCTAAATGGGTGCAGGTGGGATAAGCAAAGTAGCCCTAGTGGAGAGAGAAAGATAGCCTGAGTAGAATTGAGGTTGGTGCCATGCTCAGACATATAAATCTGCACATCACCCTCAGATATACAAACCACTGAACCCATAGAGAAATTATGAGATCATTTAGAGAAGGTATAGAGAAAAGAGACTAGGATAGTGTTGGGTGAAACCCATGGTTAGGGCAGGGCAAGGATGATGATCCAGCAAAGGAGACTGAGAAGGAGGTGTCAGCCAGGGTTTTGCAAAGATAATGACGAGAGGTCAATTAATGTCATAAGAATTTATGGTTTAAAAAAATTTATAGCAGAAAAAATACCCAGGATTGGGAGTGAAAGTGTTAAAAGCTACAGGGATTGGGGCAGGTAGGTGGTAGAGTGGATGGATAGAGCACTGGAGTCAAGAGGACCTGAGTTCAAATCCATCCTCAGACACTTACTGTTTGTGTGACCCTGGGCAAGTCACTTAACCCTGATTGCCTCCCTGCAAAAAATGGTACAGGGATTTGAGGAAAAATTAGAACTAAGAAAAGATCATTTGCTTTAACATTTAAATGGCTAAAAATCATTGCTCACCTTGAAAAGAACAGTTTCACTTGGAGGGGTGGGATTGCAAGCTGTACTGAAAGGGGCTGAGAAGTGAGTGGAAGGTTATAGAATCATAAATGTAGAGCTGGAGGGACCAGAGAGGTTATCTAGTCTGACCCTCTTGCTTTTACAGATGAGAAAACAGGCTCACTCAGACATCTTCCTCCTTCACCCTGGTCTTAGATGTAGAGGTGATGCTCCTCCAAAGGGCTGTCCAAGGCCACCCCTCTATATACACCCTCCACCTTGTCCCCTCCTGCCTTCGCTAGCTGATTGCCCCATAATTGTCCCCATGTTCTCATCTTTATGGATCTCTCTTATCTATGAACTCTTTCCCTTAGATCTACAAACACACCCATGTCTCCATCCAGAAGCAGTAGGGCCTGGAATCAGGAAGTTCTGAGTTCAAATCCAAACTTGGACACTTGCTGTGTGACTCTGGGCAAGTCTGCCTCAGTTTCTTCCACAGTAAAATGGAGGTAATAACAGCATCTAACTCATAGGGTTGGTGTGAGGCTCAAATCATATCTCTTGGGTGAGAGCTATCCCTTTGGGACTGTGCTCTTGCTCTAGTGTGGGCAGGATCTGAAATTGTGCCTTTTTTTATCCCTTCATTTGTTTTCCTTTGTCCTTGTGCTCTAAGTGGAACAAATCATTCCCTCCCTGGTGTGATCTTAGGGACTGGGAAAAGAACATCACCTCCAAACACCTTTCCTGGTGAAAAGTGAAAAGAACATTGGATTTGCAATTTCAGCCCTTCCAGGCCCTACCTAAATGACTTTGGCCAAACCATTTAACCTTTTCAGATTTGGCTTTCCTCACCTGTAAAATGGGAGGATTGGATTGGATGACATCTCAGATCCTACCAAGTTCTATGATCCTTTGATTCTAACTGATAGGAGGAATCTTACCATTAACAAATCATTTTTTGTTTACTCACTCCCTGTTGTTCAGTTCTTTCAGTTATATCCAACTCTTCATGACCCCATTTGGGGTTTTCTTGGCAAAGATACTGGAGTGGTTTACCATTTCCTTCGCCAGCTCATTTTACAGATGAAGAAACTTGAACAAAAAGGTTTAAGTGACTTGCCCAGGGTCACACAGCTGGTAAGTGTCTGAGGCTGGATTTGAACTCAGGTTTTCCGGACTCCAGGCCTGGTGCTCTATCCATTGTGCCACCTAGCTACCCTGGTTGTTGTGAAATGCAAATTTGCAAATTTCCTCCCTTCCCCCCATTCCCGTCCCCTTTCCCCACAAAGAAGAGAAGAGTGAGGAGAGGTACAGAGAGACAAAACGGTAAAGTGAAGAGATCTAAGGAGGGGAAAAGATAGGAAAGAAGAAAGAAGAGAGAAAAAAAGGATGAAGGGGGGGAAGGGGGAAAGGAAGGAAAAAGAAAGGCAGAAGAAGAGGGGAAAGGAGGATTGGGGGAGCTGAGAATCATGATAAGATTGTGAATTGTGTTGGAGAAATTCTCTCACTAACAACCTAGAAGGAGAGACCCAGGGCAGAGTAAAAGCCTTGGGCCCCAGGAGAGAGAATACTGAAGGCCATGATTTGGTGCAGAAGGAAGATGGAAGGATGGACAGTCTGAGGACAAATCAGAGGAATGAATTGGAGTCATTTTGCTGAAGCCAGTCCCAATAAACTAGTTCTCAAATGCCCACAGACAGTCCCTCAGTGAGTCCCTTATAGCTTTGCTAAATCCACACAGACACACACACACTTTGAAACTCTCCTAGGACAGATTCCACATTGCCTCATTATTTTGGTCAGCCCTATTATCCTTTCGTTTTTCCCCCCACTGAACTTAATTTTTCTTTAGTTGGTCTGCATCAGACATGAAAGAGAATCCATGTTTCATTAAGAGATTGTAACTTTATAGCTTCCAAGATGGGCAAATCCCTACTATGGGCCACAAAAATGGGGATTCCCCACCATTGATGGAGACCTGAGGTTTAAAGGGGGAAGTCCATAGAATTAGGACAAATTTCCTCTTTAGTGAGAAGTGAAACCTCAAGTGTTTACTGAACTTCCTCAGTCTGTACTTTTTGAGTGAGAGGGTTAGGAAAGGAGGCCGAAAGATGCCTAGGAGATTATTTAGGAGGGCTCAATGAATTTGTTAGTGATTTACAAGCAATTTTTTGCCAATTTAGCTATCTCTGGCCAGAGGGAAGGAAATACACTTTTTCTAAAAGCAAACTGAACTACAAGTGTTATTTCCAATCATTGTACAATATTTAAGATATTCTTTAAGAATAATTATTTGGGCATTGGGTTTTATTGGGTAATGAATTTTGTGCCTTGAGGAAGGGAATACCTGTCTTTCCAACCCAAGACCAAGAGACAACAAGGTGGGTTGATTATAAAGTATATAATTGGGGGCTCAAATTCATTTGCACGAGACTCTCCTCATTGGTGGGGATTGATACTTGATACCCCACGCACAACCCCAGCTTGTAAAGAGGAGAAGAAAGATCCTGGTCTTGTGGCTTCCACCTTCAAGGGAGTTGACCTACAATTCCAGATTCTCTTCAGAGATTCTTCCCTGAAGAAAGAGAAAGAGTCTGGGAAGAAGCTGACACCAAGGAATCAATTTCTATTCTAGTCATACTACTAACCTTTAGGTTTCTGCTTACATTCCTACTTGTCAAGTAAAAGGACATTTTTCTTAAACAGATTTAAAAAAAAGGCAGTGTTGTATAATGGTTAAAGAAGCGTCTTTGAAGCCAGGAACAGTTGGGTTCAAATCCTGTCTCTGATGCATCCTGACCCTGGGCAAATCCCTTAAACTTTCAATACTCTGAGCAGCTTTATAACTGCAGAGAGGTTGTTGACTGCATCGGTAAATGCAGCAACCTGGTAAAGAGAATGTCCTTATCCTGGAGTTCTTTACACTATGCTGATGAAACCATAGGTGTGATCCCTAAGCCTAGTTAGAAAAGATAATCTGTGCTCCTCTAACCCCACTACCTATTGAAGATCTGTCATATCTCCAACAGATTGCCCCCTCTGTCATCTCTACTCTCTCACTTATTTTCAATCTCTCCCAGTCTACTCATTCATTCTCTATGGCCTACAAACATGTCCATGTCTCCCCCATTCTGGAAAAAAAACCACCCTCACTTGATCCCTCCACCTCAATTATTATACAATATCTCTTTTGCTGTTTGAAGCTAAACTTGAAAAGGATGTCTACATGAACAGGTGGATTTCAGAAAAGCCTGGAAAGACTCACATGAACTGATGTAAAACGCAGTGAGTAGAACCACGAGAACATTGTATACAATAACAACAACATTGTACAATCATCAACTATTTAGCTCTTCTCAGCCGTACAATGATCTAAGACAATTCCGAATCACTCATGATGGAAAATCCTATCCACATCCAGAGAAAGAACTGATAGAGTTTGAATGTAGATCGAAGCATACTATTTTCACTTTCTTTAATTTTTTTCATGTTTTTTTTTCTTTTGGTCTGTTTCTTCTTTCAAAACCTGACTAATATGGAAATATGTTTTACATGATCGCATACACACATATACATATATGCACATATATATATATATATATATATCTTAGAGAGGGAGGAGATGAGGGAGCAAAGGAGAAATTTTGGAACTCAAAATTTAAAAAAATTTTTGTTAAAATTTGTCTTTACATGTAATTGGATAAAAATAAAATACTACTAAAAAAAAGAAAAGAAAAAGCTGTCTACAAAAGGTACCTCCACTTTCCTCTCACTCTTTCCTTAGCCACTTACAATCCGGTTTCCTTATTTCACTGGAGCTCCTCTCCTCAAAGCTATCATTCATCTCTCACTTACCAAATCCAATGGCCTTTTCTCAATCCTCAACAACCTCTCTGTAGCCTTTGACACTGCTGATCAGCTTCTCCTCCCTCTTCTCTCTAGGTTTTTTGGACATTACTCTCTCCTAGTCATCCTCTTACTTATCTGACCACTCCACACTCCTTTGCTGGACCTCATCTAGTTCATTCCCTTTAATGTAGGTGGCCCATGGGATTTTATCCTGGGTCCTTTTCTCTTCTCCCTCTATACTACTTCACTTGGTGATCTCATTAGGTATCATAGATACAATTACCATCTCTATGTTGATGATTCTCAAATCTATCTATCCTCTTCAAAACTATGCTGACCTCTAATCTCAAATCTCCAACTGCCTTTCAGATACCTCAAACTGGATGTACAGCAGACATTTTAAGCTAAATATACCCAAGACAGAATTCATTATGTTTTCCCCTAAACTGTCCTCACCTTCCACCTTCCTTGTTACTGCAGAGGACAACATCATCCTCCCAGTCCTTCAGGCTCTCAACTCTGTAGTCTTCTCGCACTATTCACTATCTGTCTCTTACCCCCCAAACCAGTCGCCAAAGCCTGTTGATTTTACATCTGCAACATCTCTCCAATACACCCTCTTCTCTCCTCTGACACTGCCACCGCTCTGGTGCAGCTCATCATCACCTCCCACCTTGATTATTGCAGTAGCCTGCTGGTGGCTCTCCCTGCATTGTTACTTCCCACTACAATCTATTTTACATTCAGCCACTAAAGTGATTTTCCTAAAGCACAGGTCTGACCACCTCATCCTGCCTCCAGGAGCAAATACAAGATGCTCTGTTTGGCATTCAAAGACCTTCATAACCTGGTCCCTTCCTACCTTTCCAGTCTTCTTACACCTTACTCCCCAACACATAGTCTTCAATCCAGTGACACTGACCTCCTGGCTCTTCTGTGAGCGAGACATTCCATGTCTCCATTCTGGGCATTTTTTCTGGCTATCTTAATCCTTGGAATGTACTTCCTCCTCGATTCTGCCTAAGGACTTCTCTGACTTCCTTTAAGTCTCAACTAAAATCTCATCTCTTATAGGAAATTTTCCTGATCCCTCTTAATTTTAGTGCCTTCCCTTTGTTAATTATTTCCTACTTCTCCTGTGTATAACTTGTTTTGTACATATTTGCATGTTGTCTCCCCCAATAGATTGTGAGTTCCTTATCATAGAGCTTAGCATAGTGTTGGCACATAGTAGGCTCTCAATAAATGTTGATTGATTAACTTCAACTAAGAGAAAATGTCAAGTCCAACTACATTTGTACTGAACATTGTATGGAAAGAAACTATAAAATCTTTTTTCTGTGAACTCTGCTATGTATTTTCTCAGGTGTTTTTTTTTTCTTTCCTACCAGAAGGTATTCATAAAATGCCTTACATTAATATTGTCACTACCTTAGGCTACCAGACCTCACAGTCACATCATAGCCAGACCCAGAAGTTGAGAAAATACCTGTTAGTTAGAGGGTTAGGTATAAGTTCTCTGTTTTATAATCTAATGAAACATTTTAGGGGATGACAGTTAATATTGCTATCTAATTTCAAGCGGACTTCTGGTCCTAACATTTCCCCTGTGGTCCACAGAAAAGAAAGGGAGGGCTGTGGGTAGGGGTACCAGCTCCTCCATTAGAGGCCTTTATAATTGACTGAAAAAGGGGCTCATTTCTATCTCTGTTTTTGGAGAATAGTAGGTCTGTAAAACAATTAAACCTCTTTAGAAGCAGTTCTATTCCCTCAAGTAATAAGTACTGCATTTTTAGACTGTTTTACTCAATTAATTTTATCAGTTAATTATGTATTAATGTTTTAAAGAAAATGAATATTTGCTCCACTACTTACATGAAATCATTAAATATGTATTTATTCCTTTTTAATGCACATTTGTTATCTCATACAGATGAAGAAGGTTCATTTTGAGCCATCTGTATCTCTGAAATAGACATTTATACAAAAGACTGGCATGGTACCCTTTCCTCCAGTGGCCCCAGTCCAATACCTCACCCACCCAGAGCCCAACAGGATATCGTCTTACCAGTCATCCCAGGCCCCTGCCTGCTAGACAGACATGGCCACTCACATGCCTGAAATGAACATGGGGTCATCAATTCTAATCCTTTCAGTGAGATGAAAGATCTTGTAGCTGTCTCATCTACTCCATGGCTTTGTCGTCCAGAGCCATGGACATTTGCACCTGTCCTGCTGCTAAGGACCCCCAAGAAAAGGCCCTACTGCTGGCCTCTCTTATATTTATTGTCTACCCTGGTTAGAATGTGAGCTCTTTGAAAGCAGAGACTTTCTTGCTTTTTCATTTGCAGTCCTAGCGCTTAGTACTGTGCTTAGCACATAGTAACATTGAACCATTGGTTCAAAGGCCAGAGCTTGTTTGGAGCTAGCGAAAATGATACTTTTCCATCATTTGTACTGTTTTTCAGAGTTATAACCCTTCACAGAATTAACAAAGATACCTTCATGAAGGTTGCACACACAAAATTATTTAAAATTTAGGTTAAAAATAGAAAAATAAAATTAGGCCAAACAACTATATTTCCATAGAAATTAGACTGTCAAATCTAGAAGAGATTTTGGATAATATTAGAAAGCATTGATTCTACAAGGAGCCCTGTCAAATCCTAAGTGCCCTTCTCCTCTTGTCTTCAACCCTTTGACTTCCACTTTCCTCTTTCCTAGACCTAGTATCCCCAAATCCATCTGGATGGTGAGAAATATGATTATTTCTCACATTTATTAATAACTAATTATTGAAATCAGGACCAAGGTTTTTCCCTCTTTCCACTTCTTTATCCAGAAATCAACTAGTATGGGAAATTTTGGGCAAAAACTTACTCAATCAGGCTGAGAGAACTAGTAAATTCCCTTTCATTGTGTTTGGTCAGACAGGTCTGGGGTAGAAGTGGATTCCATATGTTTGTGTGTGTGTGTGTGTGTGTGTGTGTGTGTGTGTGTGTGTATCTTTGAGCAAGAAATTGAAAGAATCTACCAATTGCCTCTTGAAAAAAGATCCCCAAAGGAAAACTTCTAGGAATATTGTAGCCAAATTCCAGAGTTCCTAAGTCAAGGAGAAAATATTGTAAGCAGAAAGAAAAAATTCGAGTATTATGTAAACACAATCAGGATAACACAAGATCCAGCAGCTTCTACATTAAGGGTTTGGAATATGATATTCTGGAGGTCAAATGAGATAGGATTAAAACCAAGAATCATCTGCTCAGCAAAACTGAGTATAATACTTCAGGCCAAAATCTGGATTTTCAATGAAATTGAGGACTTTCAAGAGCTGAATAGAAAATTTGACTTTCAAATACAAGAATCAAGAAGGGACTTATTAAAGTTGAACTGTTTACATTCCTACTTGGAAAGATGATATTTGTAACTCATGAAACCTTTCTCAGTATTAGAATAATTGAAGGGAATATGCATACACACACACACATACACACACACACATATGTATATGCATATGTAGACAGAGGGCACAGGGTGAGTTGAAAATGAAGGTATTACATCTAAAAAATAAAATTAAGGGGTGGGAGAGGAATATATTGGGAGAAGGAGAAAGGGAGAGATAGAATGGGGTAAATTATCTCACATAAAAGAGGCAAGAAAAGCTGTTATAATGGAAGGGAAGAGGGGGTAGGTGAAAGGGCATGAGTGAACCTTACTCTCATCAGAATTTAGTTTAAGGAGGAAATAACATATACACTCAATTGGGTGTCTTACCCTACAGAAAAGTAGTTGAGAAAGGGATAAGATGGGGTGTGATAAAAGGGAGGGTAGATTGGGGGAGAGGGTAGTCAAAAGCAAACACTTCTGAAAAGGGACAGGGTCAAAGGAGAAAATTGAATAAATGGTGGAGGGATATGATAGAGGGAAATATAGTTAGTCTTTCACAACATTCCTATTATGGAAGTATTTTGAGTAATGATACACATATAATCTATATTGAATTACTTCCCTTCTCAAGGAGGGTGGGTGGGGAGGGAAGAAGGGGATTTGGAACTCAAAGTTCTAAAAACAAATGTTAAAAAAATTGTTTTTACAAGCAACTGGGAAATAAGATATATAAGCAATGAGGTATAGAAATCTATCTTACCCTACAAGAAAGTAAGGGTAAAGGGGGTGGGGGGAGTGGGGTGACAGAAGGGAGGGCAGACTGGGGAAAGGGACACTCAGAATACATGCCATCTTGGGGTGGGGGGAGGGTAGAGATGGAAAGAAAATTTGTAATTCAAAATCTTGTGGAAATGAATGTTGAAAACTAAAAATCAATAAATTAATCTTGAGAATTTTCCCAGTTAAAAAGGAGAGAGAGAGAGAGAGAGAGAGAGAGAGAGAGAGAGAGAGAGAGAGAGGGAGAGAGAGAGAGACTGAGAGATTTTTGAGATGCCCCTAAGGATGAACCTTGTCCACCCTAGCCCAGAGCTCAGAGAAGGGCCCATAATATAATAGAAAGTATGTTGAATGAGGTGGTTAGATTAGATGAACACTAATGTCCTTTTCATATCTAAACCTAAGATAGTATAATAGAAACAGCATCTGGTCTAGAATCAGGAAGGCCTGAGTTCAAATATGGCCTCAGATACCTATTAGCTGTGTGGCCCTGGGCAAGTCACTTAGCCTCTGTTTGCCTCAGTATCCTCAACCCTGCCTCCCAGGGTTGTTAAGAGGATTAAATGAGAGAATATTTGTTAAGCACTTAGCACAGTGCCTGGCACATTATATAAATTGTTGTTGTTAAATCTGTGATCCTGTATCAAGGTTCTTGGTCATTAGTTACATTTCTATGCACCTTATTAATGTCACCACACTTCTTATTCCCCACTCTATACTCACTTCCAGAGAGACAATGGAATGTGATGGGCCTATGGGCTAAAAGGATGCACCAGGTACATCTCTGTCTCATGCCATCAGTTAAACAGGTAAAAGTGTTTAACCTAGAGAAGAGAAGGTGTGGTTGTGAGATTCTAGTTGTCTTTAAATTTTTAAGGGACTGTTACGTGAAAGGAGGAATAGGTTTGTTCTGTAGGTTGTTGGGTAATCTCTGGGGAGGGCAGAACTTGGAACGATGAACACAAATCATAGTAGTAGATTTAGGGTTGATACAAAGGTAGTGCCCTCTGTGGGTTACTCTCACAACTTGCACTCACACTCAAAGATTGGGTCCCTAGAGGGCAGTTCCATCTCTTGTGGGTACCCACTCCGCCCCCACCAGGAATGCTCCCTAGGAAGAATCAGCCAGTCAACACAAGATTAACTTAAAACAAGGATATTTACTAAGGTGGCAGTGTAAGAATGGAAGCTACAAAAAGGCCATGTGTAGCATGCCTATAATCCCTACCCCCTGAGGAGGCTGAGGCTAATGGAGAGATAAATGAAATAGCTGGAGAAACTGGTTTTATCATGTCATCAAAAGTAACAGGAAAACTCACTTCATGAGGCATTTATTTCACAGAAGTCATGACAAGTATTTGGAAAAAGAACACCATGAAAGTACTTGTAACTTAAGTATTAACATCTTTTGTACAAGGTGAAGACACAGAAAAAAATGGTATGAAATACTTAATAAGACCCTTCAAACTAAATCAGAAAAAATCTTTGATATTTAGTGATGTCATTACAAGGAGAGGAATAGGTGAGGATAATGAGAATCATATCGGAAGATATGGATCAGGAATAAGGAATGAAGTATTCCAAAAACTTGTAGATTTCTCAGAAGCCTTTTACTTCTAGATAAAGAATGCTGTTTTCAAGAAAAGAATCAGGAGGCACTGTACATGGAGACCAAGAAATGACAAAAAAATGAAATTGATTATGTGTGAACAAAACAAGAAATGGCTGATTATTGATGTGGGAATAATTTCTGAATCAATTATATTTGTTGATAGCAGTCAGTCCACTGATTTGTTGAGGCAAAGATAAAAATTAATACAGAGCTAGAAGAAGAAAAAGAAAGAAGAAAAAAAGGAAGAAGAAAAAGATATGTTACACATTTAAAATAGTTTCATCCTAACTTATTCAAACAAGGTGCTGATAATGAAAAATGGGATAGAGATGAAAAAAGGGTACAGTCTATAATAATTTCACACAGTAATTTAATTCATATCAGTCCTACTCAATAAACTCCACTGGGTCCTTATCTCCAGGATCAAATACAAAGTCATCTGTCTGTCATTTAAAGCATTTCATAACCTGCCAACATTTTTAGTCTTCTTATACCCTACATCATCTCCCTGCCCCCATGTATTCTTCAATCAAGGGATACTGGCCTCTTTGCTGTTCCTGGAACAAGTCATTCTATTTCATGACTCTGGGTATTTTTCCTGACTGTTCCCAATGCCTGCAATGCTTTCTGCCCTCATCTCTGCCTCATTCATGGCTTCTCTAATTTCCTTCAAATCTCAGCTAAAATCCTACCTTCTGGATAGAATACTATTGTTCTCTAAGAAATGATGGTTTCATTGGAATGGTTTTAGAAAAATCTAGGAAGACTTATATGAACTGATACGAAGTAAAGTGAGGAGAAGCAGGAGAACAATTCATTCAATGACGATGGTATTGTAAAGATAAACAACTCTGAAAGATTTAGGAAATCTGACGAATTGGGAACAATGATCGGTTCCAATGTTCAACACAATTCCAAAGGACTCATGATGAAACATGCTGCCCACCTTCTGCTAATGGACTCAGAATGCAAATTGAAGCAAATCTTCTTCCCTTTTCCCCCAATTTCTTTTCTTTCTTTTCTCTTATTTTGAACATTACTAATGCAGGAATTTGTTTTTCTTAACTGTACATATTTGTAACAAGTTTTATTTTTCTTGCCTCAAAAGGTAGGGGAAGAGGAGGTAGGAGAGTTTGGAACTGAATATAAAATAAAATAGAATTTTTTAAAAAACTCACATTCTACCAGAAACCTTTCCTGATCCCCCTTAATTTCTAGCGCCTCCATCTGTTGATTATTTCAAATTTATCCTGTATATAGCTTTGTTGGTACATAGGTGTTTGTAAGTGGTTGCTCCCATTAGACTGTGAGCACCTTGAGAACAGAGACTATCTTTTACATTTTTTTTGTATCCCTGCTTATCACAAAGTCTGGCACATAGTAGGCACTTAATAAGTGTTTATTGACTAACTGAGAAGAAAATCAAAAGAAACTAAAAAGCTCCCACTAAGCAAACACTATGTGAAGGCAGCCAAAGAAAACACAAGTTTAGAATATATTTGTTTATAAAAGTTACTGAGGATGATAGAAGATTATCAGCAACGTGCTCTCATATTTAGCAGTGGTGGGGTGGTGTGTTGATAAGAGTTGTTCAACCACATTTATTTCCACCTTTCCCTATTATGGACTCTTTGACAAGAAAGAGTTCCTAATTTGAAGGCTCTTGTTTTCCCTCTAGGAGACCGGTAGGTAGTATATCTTGGACCTGGATTCAGGAAGACCTGAGCTCAAATCTGGCCTCACACACTTACTAGCTACGTGACCCTGGGTAAGTCATTTAAGCTCTATCTGCTTCAGTTTCCTCATTTGCAAAATGAAATAATAATAGTCAAGTTCTCTGTTCCATTAAAGCTACATTTTTCCACAATAGGATTGTATTCAGCTTCGTAGGGTAAGCTATTCTTGGAGTTAAACATATCTCAATTACCTTTTGGAACAATCTGTTCCAAGATCTCTCATTTTTAGCAGAAGGTGTGAAGGTTTGTATGATCCTGACTGTGGTTCTTTGATGTTGGAATTGTTTCTTTCTAGATGGAATGCAGTATTTTCACCTTTGATGCAGGAACTCTGGATTTTGGATATGACATTCGGAAGCCTTTTCTTTTGGGAGTTCCTTTCAGGAAGTGATCTAAATTACATGAATATATCACAATAGCATATAAGTAAATTTGAACAAAAGCAATGAATAATAACATTAGTAGTTCTACACGATAACAGAGCATGCATAAACAGCAGTGCGTATGCAAATAGACAAACAGCAAAATTATGTATAGCTAATAGGCAAATAGGTAGTACAGTGGATAGAGTGCCCAGCCTGGAGTCAGGAAGACATGAGTTTGAATCTGGCCTTAGACACTAACTGTGGGACCCTGGGCATGTCACTCAATCTGTTTGCCTCAGTTTCCTCATCTGTAAAATGAGCTGGAGAAGGAAATGGCAAACCACTCCAGTACCTTTGCCAAAAAAACTCCATGGAGTAACAAAGAGTCAGACATGACTGAAAAATGACTAAATAGCAACAAATGTGCAAATGTTTCTTTAATATGAAAATACGTAGTAATTATGATGTGCATTGATGTATTTATGCAATTACATGATAAGCATATTTTACACAGGAAAATGCCAGTATTGTCATCTAGCACCATGGGTAACCACATTTCCAGCTTCATCTGTAACATCTTAGATTAATATGGTTGTGGATCAAATAGACCAATGTCTCTTATGACCTGATGATCTATCTGCCCCTATGCTTTAATGACATGATGGTAAAGGTTGATAATAGTCATCATCAAATCTATGGTCCTCTATCCCCAACTTGTGAAGGGTCAATATAAATAGCCATATTACTATACTCTGTGGGGTGTCCCTATACCCTTAGTATCTTTGCAGTTGAAGTTCTAGGCAGGAGATCTGCTTATGAGTTCGTTCCTCTCCTTCTATTTGGATTGGTTATTGGGTCAACAATATATTAAGTGTTCTTCATTTGAAATATCTGTTTCTGAGCTATTGTCTGGTTGTATTTTATAGTTGGTTTAATGCCTCCTTTTCTATTCCCTTTGCAGTGATTAAATTAGTGAATTTATAGAAACAGTAGAGGTTAAAATTAGTTTAAAGAAATCTTTGCAAAAAACCTAAGAAAAGTCATTGCCAGGGCATTTAAGAATAAAAATGAAAGGACAACAAATAGAAGAAAAATGGAAAAAATCTGCAAAGGTTTTGCATCAAATTAAAAAAAATTACCATAGACAATGGAACCAACACACTTGGACTCTAACACAGAGAGAGAAAAAAACCCCAACAAAACAGAATTAGTAGCTGGACTAGCCCACGTATACATAGAGGAGATCAATATTGAAAGTGACATAGTTATGAGAGTATTGACGGATCCAGCCACAAAGTATTTAAAGAAGCAAAAGATGCTGAAGGCACGGGAAAATTTTAGGCTATAAATACTGAAAATGAGTGAGCAAGAGAAAATCAAAACCAACCAAAAAATGTGCCTACTTTCACTACTGTTATGGAAGAAATCCAGCGTGGAATCCAAGGCGAAGGGGATTCCCTATGGATGATGAAGCCTTCCATATGCTCTTGTTTTCCAATGCTAGCCCTGGAACTCTGTAAAGCCTCCTGAAAGAGATCTATATCCATTCAACAACATTTGACTCAAACATCAGGAAAAACAAAATGGGTGAAGAATGACTGTTGTCCAATGATGACAGGCGATTGGATGCACACCCTATAAAGTTTTGGTATCAGAATATGTAGATTGGGTAGAGAACAAATGGACAATGAGTTCAGCCCAGACTAAACATGAGAGGGATGGGCTGGATTGTCTCTAGGACATTGCAAAGCTCCTTTAATGTCCCCAAACTCTCCCAGAGACAAAAACCCATCTTTTCGATACTGATATTCAACCAGTGTTGGATGACATGAGTCATGGAATACTCTGGTCTCTGAAGGATTAAAAGTGGATATCCCAAAAAAGGGAATGGGAGAGGTGTAGGCAGCAAAATATAACTAACAAGGAACTTAAAAGTACATGGGTAAAGGATGTCTTAAGGGAAATATTAAAAACAGGTAAGCGAGGGATAACCAGGTAGACAGCTTGAGTGCTCCATTGTTACCCTCTTGATGTCAGAAGAAAGGCAGGATAAGTTTCTCATATGGAGGTGATGATGGAAAGGTGTGGAGGACATTCCCCAGAAGGTTGTGTTTCTGTCTCTCCTTGACTTCATTACCATAACTCAGCTGCCTTCTCACCTTGGAACCTCCCTCAGTGACTGGGGTCTTCCCATCCCTCTTCCATATCAGCTTTCTTCCCCCATTGGTGGAGCTTCTGTGTTCTAGGGTTTCCATGGCAGGGATGAGCAGAGATTGGCCATGCTTTATTCCTCTCCTGGTTGCACTTATGTCTCTACAGACTTTCCCTCCTTGTGGCTCCATGAAGGTACCTTCCCTCCCTCACCTCCAATTCAGCTTTTCAGTTTCCTTCTATGTATTTTTTTTTACCATTAGAATACAAGCTCCTTGAGGGCAAGGGCTGTTTTCATTTGTATTTGCAGCACTTGGTACAATGCCTGGCATATAGTTGATGTGCCAGGGAGCTTAATAAATGTTACCTAAGTAAATAAAGAAATATCACACAAAATAGGCAGGCAGATATCACAGATCACCTGAGTGAGAATAATAGTACTACCTGTCTACAGAATCATTATAAAGAAAACATCATGTAGAAATGTGAGCTGTTATTGTTATGGATTTGCCTTCTCTTTCTTCAGTCTGAAATCCTTACCATCAACAAATCAAACAACAGGCATTTATTAAATGCCTAATAGGTGCCAGGGTGGGCAGCTAGGTGGAGTAGTGGATAATGTTCTGGGCCTAGAATCAGGAAGACTCATCTTCATGAGTTCAAATTCGGCCTCAGATAGGTACTAGCTGTGTGACCCTGGGCAAATCTCTTAACCCTGTTTGCCTCAGTTTCCACATCTGTAAAATGAGAAGGTAATGGCAACCCATTCCAGTATCTTTGGCAAGAAAACCCCAAATGGAGTCATGAAGCGGACAAGAGGGAACGACTGAATGACAACAGCTGCCAGGTACTCTGGTAGATGCTGGCTTTATAAAGAAAATTAACAAAATAATTCCTATACAGAAAGGAATTCACACTCTTATGTGGGAAACAAGTACATATGTAAGTATACACAGAATAAATATAAAGAGAATAAATACAAATAAATGTAAAATAGTTTGGGAAAGAAGGTGCTAAAATGACAGTGGTGGGGAAACAGAAAATGTTTCATGTTGGCAGTGGTACCTGAGCTTGAAGGCAGAGGAGGAGTCTATGAGGCAAAGGTGGAGGAGGGAGTGCATTCTAGGAATGGGGATGGGAGATGGAATGTCATGCATTTGGAACACAGAGAAGATTTTGGGTCACATGTCAAAGACAGGGACATTGACAAGTTGCCAAGTCTTGTGAGTTCTGTCTCTTAACATCTCTTGGATTCCTCCCTTCTTTCCATTTTCACCATGGCTACAAGATACGGGGCAGTGCCATAAAAACACTCTCTGGATTGGAAGTTAGAGAATTGTTGTTTACTGTTGTTTACTACCTGTGTGACCTTGGGCAAATCACAATCTCTCTGGAACTCAGTTTCCCCGCTTGCAAAAGAAGGAAATTGGATTAGTTGCCCTCTAAGGTTCCATTGAGCTTGAAATCCATGACTCTACTCCTTGCTTGACTGTTTTAGTAACCTCCTAACTTTTCTTCTTGTCTCCACCTATGGCATTTTATCGCATAATCGTTGCAGATTGTATGCCCCCAATTTTTTTTTTTTTGCAGAACAGTGGGGTGTGAACATTATGTGAAGCTTTTAAAAAATTGTGCAGGTATTACTTAAAAATAATTTATTGCTAAAATGTTTTTGGTGCAAGATTAGGATACACAGAATACTCATGAATATATGTTAAAATGATAATGCACATGCTTTGAGAATTCCAGGCTCCCAGCTCACAATGCACAAGAGATAAATGTATATCCATATGCTACTGGTGAATGCATTGCTGCTCTGTTTACCTTTTAAACGGAGTGATGAACAGAATTATACCATGCAACAATTACAAGATAAAAGGTTAAAACCAATGTTTAGACCAAAAAAAAAACCAACCAAAAACCCAGGGTGTGACAATTACGTGGTGAACCATGGAGTTTCCTCCCCTCCAATCCATCCTACATCTTACTGCCAGAGCAGTCATAGTTTATCACTCTGGTCATATCACACTCAAAAACCTTCAAAAGCTTCATGTTGCCCATCAAAGTATAAAGTCCCGATCTTGCTATTCAAGGGCCGTTACCATCTGGCTCAAACCTACTTTGCTAGCCTTACTTAGTACAGTGCCTTCCATTTAGTATGCACTTAATAAATGTTGCCTGAGTAAATAAAGACATATCACACAGAATAGGCAGGTGGATATCACAGATCACCTCAGCGAGAATAATAGCACTGTCTGTCTACAGAATCATTATGAAGAAAACATACTACTACTTCTGGTTCCCAGACCAGCTAGACTGCACTCTGCCCTTTTTTCTTGTTTCTGCCCTCTCCTGTCTTGACCCTTTTGTTTACTTAAATTGACATTATCCTTGAATTGGATTACCCTTCAGATTCACTTGCTGAAATTTCTCTTTTCTAAGTCTTATTCATGGGTACCTGTGGTGTTAATGTGAGTAAAGATCTTCCCTACCCATTAATCTCATTAACAGGTTCACATGGATCTAGTTAAGGGAAGCTTGATTAGGAGAGGCTTGTTTGTAGGAAGGCCCACACCCCTTTGCTAATTAGGTCACAAGGGTTGCAAAGCCCTCTAGCTCTAAAAAGGGCATATATACTCTGAGGGTAGCGTTAAGTTCTCTTTCAGAACTGCAGGAGGAGAGGACACAGGCAAGCAGACACCTAGGATTTGTGAGTGAGTGTTTACAGGAAGGCCCCAGCAGAAGGGAAGGTTACAGGATGGGTTGGTGTTTTAAGTTCCTTGCTGTTATGATAAAGTGGGCTTACTGGTTTTGGGATATAATTGGTGCTATGTTGAATTGGAGTCATTGGTTTTGGGATTTGATCCTCTGGTGTCTGAATAAATGTTTTATTTCTTCTGCCTTCTGTATGGAGACTCTCTTATGTTCTGTGATACAGAATTATACAGGCATATTCATGGTCATCACCAATATTATGACATTTGCCTTACCGATACAGTACCTCCTCCAGGAACCCTTCCTTGATCTCCCACTAGAATACCCAATGAAAATAATCTCTCTTCAAATTTCTTATCAATCTTTGCCTGGACATCTTCCTTGAATATACAACATCCTTTCTTATAGCAGAGTGTAGTAAGAAACTCCGGGATTATCTGGGTTTTTTTTGTCTTTGGATCATTAGCACATATTTTATGTGTGTGCCAGTGAAACTTACATATAAATGTTTGTTGAATTGAATTGCCTTCCCTCTTAACACTTGTGAAATCCTTAAGAGCAGGGTCTCTTATATCCTAATCACTCAGCACAGTGCCTGACACAGTGTGTGTGTGTGTGTGTGTGTGTGTGTGTGTGTGTGTTGGGGAAAGGTGTCTGGACTTGTGATTTCATCAGTGTGAGGAACTCCCAATCTGGAAACTCCCTCCACCAATAAAGATCAATACCTCATCTATAGTGTAGAGTCAGAGAGTTGCCTCATACACTGAGAAGTTAAGTGACTTGCTCATGGTTTGTTGCTGTTCAGTCACTCCCTCATGTCCAACTCTTTGTGACCCTATGGACCATAGCATGCCAGTGCTGCCTGAGGGGTTTTATTAGCAAACATACTGGAGTGGTTTGCTATTTCCTTCTACAGTGGATAAAGGAAAATAGAGGGTATGTGACTTGACTAGGGTCACATAACCAGTAAGTGTCTGAGACTGGATTTGAACTCAGGCTTTCCTGACTGCAGGCTCCAGTGCTCTATCCACTGAGCACCTAGCTGCCTCTGTGGTTATGGTTACATAGTTAATGAATGTTAGAATCAGGACTTGAACTCAGGTGTCCCTGACTCCAAGGCCATCTCCTTATCCCATCACAACATATGATTACCTCTCATCTTGCCCATGGTAGTTACTTAATTCTTGAACTATTTCCAAAAGGATACTTTTGAAATATACTATGTTGCTTGTGATAAGAGATGGGGAGGCAAACCCACCCTTCCATTAGTAAATCCTTAGTGTCTAGGTTATCAGAAAGGTGCAGCGATTCACCTGGAATATTATCCTGAGATGGGCTCAGAGAACATGGAATGGAGGTAAGAAAATGATTCATAAAAATTGCAATATGGGGAGGGAGAAGGTAGAAAAGAAGAGCCTGTTGTTGACTGACTGGGAAGAGAAAGAAGGCCTGAGCAATGAGGGGCTGCTTAATAGTATGGGGTCAAGGACCAATGCACATTTATGTCTATACATGTGCATACATACATGTATACACACATACATGTATAAGATTATATGCATGTATGTGTTTACATATTGCCAGCTAGGTGTGTACATAATATTATTACATGTGTGTACACATGCATATGTTGGCAGCCAGGTGTGTATATGACTATATGCATGTACACATATATGTGTTGGCAGCCAGGTATATATGACTATATGTGTGTACACACGCCCATGTTGGCAGCCAGGTGTATATGACTATATGCGTGTACACACGCACATGTTGGCAGCCAGGTGTGTATATGACTATATGCGTGTACACACATATGTGTTGGCAGCCAGGTGTATATGACTATATACATGTACACATGCCCATGTTGGCAGCCAGGTATGTAAATGACTATATGCGTGTACATATGCACGTGTTGGCAGCCAGGTGATACAGGGTTATCATGAGGATCAAATGAGATAATACTTGTAAAGCACATAGCATAGTGCCTGGCATGTAGTAGGTGCTTAATAAATGCTTATTCCCCACCCCCACCCCCACCCCCTGTCATGTATATATCCCAGAGTTGCCATTTCATTGATCTAGGGAACTGTGAGTATGCAAACTCCCTCCATCTAACTTACAGTTCAGAATTTTTCTGAGGCATTGAAAAGTTAAATGCTGCATCATGTTGGGTAAATACCTCCCAAGGTTTCTAAAGGCAAGAGAGCCCAAATGGCAGCCACTGGGAGGAAGAGCTGGACCATTTGAGTTCAAATCCAGCTGCTTCCAGTCAGGCGCTGTCTGCTCTTGGCTTGACTGTAAAAAGAACTGTTGTCTTGGTGAGGCCTTCTTTTCCTTCAGAGAGTCCCAAGTGTGGTCTGCAGGCCTTCTTTCTCTTGCCCTCGCTAATCATCCCAGCCATGGAGGGCCTGAAACTGTTGGAAACAATGAACTTCGAATGTACAGTATGGTGTGTATATCACACCTATTATTTCTAATATCTCTTGCATAATTGTAAAATGATAATACAAATGACATTGGGGGTTTGCCAGAGTTAAATTTTAATAGCTAGCCAGTGCCCCCTTTAATGGCATTTTATATATTTAAATTGGGCACGCTCCCTTTGGGAATGGTAATTTTATTCATGGAGATTCTGTCTAATTTGAATATAAAAACAGTATTTAAAAGATATTGAATTTTCTGGTATGTCTGGGTTTTATCCCCCCACTAGCAATAGCTCGGGGAGTGCTTCCGGCTGGCTGGGCACCTCTGTGATGGCGGAGCTTTGGTGCCTGGCTTTGTTTTTATTATTGAATGCAAAGAATCCTAGAGAATGCACCATGTGTGTAAGCCATTAATATGCACTGGCTTGTTCCTCAAATATTCCAAGAGAAATATGTAAGGCTTCAATACTGTGAAGCATGGGAGTGTTCATGGATGTGAGCATGCCCTCCCAAGGTGCAAATTGTAACCCCTCCGCACATCATGGCCTCCAGTCTCCCATTTGAGTATAGCTTACAAAGAATTTTACTTTTTTAAAGTTAATTATTTTATTTTTAGTTTTCAACATTTACTTCCATAAGTTTTGAATTTGTCCACTTCCCTTCCCTCCTCCCTCCCTAAGACAGCATGCAATCTAATATAAGCTCTACATACATATTCCTATTAAACATAATTTCATATTAGTCATGTTGTATAGAAGAATTAGAATGAATGAGAAGAACCATGAGAAACAAAAGAAAACAATAAAACAGTTCAGTTCCAGCTCTGCATTCAGACTCTGTAGTTCTTTCTCTGAATGTGGATGGCATTTTCCACCATGAGTCTTTTGGAATTGTTTTAGGTCCCTGCATTGCTGAGAAGGGCTAAGTCTATCAAAGTCTCTCATCTCACACTGTGCCTGTTACTGTGTACAATGTTCTGGCTCTGCTCCCTTCACCCAGCATCAGTTCATTTAAGTCTTTCCAGGTTTTTCTGAAGCCCACCTGTTCATTATTTCTTATAGCACAATAGTATTCCATTACATTCATATACCACAACTTGTTCAGCCACTCCTCAATTGATGGGCATCGCTTTGATTCCCAGTTCTTGGCCACCACAAAAAGAGCTGCTATAAATATTTTTGTACATGTGGGTCTTTTTCTCATTTTTACGATCTCTTTGGGATCCAGCCCTAGAAATGGTACTGCAGGTCAAAGGGTATGGACATTTGTATAGCCCTTTTTATAGCATAGTTCCAAATTGCTCTCCAGAATGGTTGGATCAGCTCACAACTCCACCAACAATGAATTAGTGTTCCAATTTTCCCACATCTTCTACATTTATCACCTTCCTGTTTGTCATGTTAGCCAATCTGATAGGTGTGATGTGGTACCTCAGAGTTGTTTTGATTTGCATCTCTCCAATCAATAGTGACTTAGAGCATTTTTTCATATGACGCTAGATAGCTTACAAAGAGTTTCAGAGATGCAAAATGGATTCTAGAATGATAGAGGCTTCATCTGGAAGAAGTTCTTAAACTGTCAGAACCAGAAGGGAATTTAGGTATCTCATCCATTCCTTCATTTTACAGAGAAGGACACTGAGGCCCAGAGTAACTACCTCCAAGATCATATAGCTATAGCTGCTCAGTAAGAGCTAGGGCTGGGACTGAGGCCTCTTGATTCTCAGTTTAACACCCTTTCCAGCATCCTGCCTCTATTTGCAGCTCTGTTGTTAATAGTTTAGGAAGATTGTTAACATTTCTCCTTTTTGTTCAGTCTTTTCTGTTGTGTCTGACTGTTCCTGACCCCACTTAGGCTTTTCTTGACAAAGATACTTGAGTGGTTTTCTATTTCCTTCTCCAGCTCATTTTATAGATGAAGAAACTGATATGGAGTTAAGTGACTTGCCCAGGGTCACACAGATGGTAAGTGTCTGAGGCTGGATTTGAACTCAGGTCTTCTTGACTCCAGGCCCAGCCCTCTATCAACTGAGCTATCTAGCTGCCCCAGATACTTTAAAAAAAAATCCAAAAAACACAACGCCGTGTTATAAATGCGTTAAATGGCAAAAAACATACCCATCAGGACCCAGGTATGGCAAATGGGGAAAGAAACACAGAAATGGAGGATGTGTGTAGTGAGAGAAACGGGGACAAGGGGAGCTTGTATGGGAAAGTGTCAGAGGGAAAGAGAAGCAGGGAGAAAGGAAAGGAGACAAAGAAAGTCTGTCATCTCTGAAACTGTAAAAATATGTCTTCAGAAATTCCCCATGGTCTCATGCACATCTATTCCTTAACTCAAGAAGAGCTAACATTTATATAGCATTCACTGCATTCCAGGTGCTACACTAAACCCTTGAAAACAATTATCTCATTTGGTCCTTGACACAACCCTGGGAGGCAGGTTTTATTATTATCCCTATTTTATAGAAAAGGAAACTGAGACAGACAGACTTGTCCAGGGTCCCACAGCTAATACCTGAAGCCAGATCTGAGCACAAGTCTTCCTAACTCCAGGCTGGTGCTAAAATCTGAGGTCCTTGGTCTAATTTCATTCAAAAAGTTATTTTGGACTGAACTTTCCCAATTGTGTTTCAATTCCAGTGAAACCCAGTCTCTTCAGTGTTAAGTGAAAGTATTATTAAGTCAGTAGATTAGAGCAAGATGGGACCTTTGAGGTTTAGCTCAACACTCTGTCATTCATTTTTACAAAGATGGGAACTGAGGCCCAGAGAGCCTGAGTGACTTGCCTAAGGTCACAAGGTAACCCTAGCAGAGCCAGAATTTGAACCCAGATCTTTTGGTTCCAAATCCTCTAGTGTTTTTTTTCACTTTGTTACATATATGAGAAGCAAATTTTTAACTTATTTCACATACTTTGTCTCAGCCTCTAAAAATACAAGCACCTTGAAATTCATATTGTTTAATAAAGTCTCAAATCTTGTTTTCCCCTACACCCTTCACTTTTTGGGTTCCATGTCTTTGCTTATGTTAGTCCCCATGTCTTGAACATCCTTCCTCTATGTTTTAACAATATAAATTTCAGTTGCATATTCACAGCTACAAATTTTTATGTTGTACAAAACTAAAAAATTTTGATTAATATTTTATAACAAGAAGTTATAGATACAAATAGTTGATAAAGTACAACTTCTCAAAGAATTGTAAACTTTTTTCATACTTGTCAGTATTTTGAGCAAAGTGCTTTCTTTCTTTTTCTTTTTGGTTAAATATCTATCATCCTAATGTAGCCTTTAAAATTTGGGACTTATTCTCTCAACCCAGCGCATGCTGGCTATATCTCCCCAGTTAGGGGTCTAGGGGTACCTCAAGGGGTAGTGGTACTTTCTAATGCTATTGGCATCAAGTCTCCATTCTGGTACATCCCTTCTCCCCAATAGCCAGTAATTAGCATCCCAATATCATCTAACCAATTAATATCTCCTGTTATAATCAATAAACAATTAACATCGATTATAGGCTTTACAAGGCGCAGCTAGGTGACACAATTGATAGAATGCTGAGCCTTGAGTCAGGAGGATTTAAGTTCAAATTTTACCTCAGACACTTACTGTGTGACCCTGGCAAGTCACTTAACCCTGTTTGCCTCAGTTTCCTCATCTGTAAAATGACCTGGAGTCAGACATGACTGAAATGACATATGTGTGTGTGTGTACATATATATATCATGAGCAAAAGTACAAACACATGCCTCTGAACTGGAAGACACTCTTCTCTACCACCTCAGTCCCTGGTGAGAACAGACTTAAAGTAATTGTTGCTAAACATTTTGTAGCACCAAGCTCCCTTCTGGGCCTGGCATACCCAATGGCTAGGTTGCTGCCTGACACCATCCACATCTTAACTCCCAGGTCAATCCCCTCTGAGGCTGGATGCCAGCAGTTTACTCTGTTGAGCTGTGCACCTCAACTGGGCTTGACAGCTTACAAACTCTGGTTATCCCTCCCACATCTCGAGGGTTAGGGATGCAGGGGCCCCCAATCTGGGAAATCCATGTAAAATTTTTGGCCCTCTCTTTGTAGCAGAGAAGATCTGATTTTTTTTGTTTTTGTTTACAGTGCCTTATTATAAAATTTGGGTTGATATTATACAATACTCTATATAAATGTCATGCATTTCTGAGTTATTCTGTGTCATCTGCAGCTTCTGCAAAACTCCTCCAAAATTCTCATTTAATTTCTTATGCCGAGTCATGATATATGGAAACCTTGATGTGGAAAGTCACAATGTGGAAGGGATAACTGTAGTATGGACTCTAGTTTTTGGACCTCTTGTGACTTTTTGAAGCTTACGAAGTCATAGCTTAGTCAGTTGATTCTACCCCCTATAGTCATTCATTTCTAGGGATGGTCAATCAGTCAACAAGCATTTATTAAGTACTGACTGCATGCCAGAAATTGTCCTAAATGGTAGGAATACAAGGAAAGGCAAAAACCCAGTCCTTGCCTTCAAGGAATTCACATTCTAATTGGGGACAAAAATGGACAAGTAATTATGTACATATTTGGGGGAAGAGAGAGAGAGAGAGAGAGAGAGAGAGAGAGGTGGGAGGGTGTGATAGGGAGAGAGAAAGGAGGAATAGATTGTAGATAGTCTTTTCAAGGAGTTTAGCCAGGAAAAGGAGGATGGTTGAATTAGAAGGGTTTGGTTTTTTTGAAGATGGGGAGACAAAAGTAGATTTGTAGGCAGCAGGGAAGCAGCCGATAGATAGAGAGAAACTGATGATTAGGAGAGAGCAGAGATGATAAAGGGCAACCTGCTGGAGAAGATGGAATAGATCAAAGGTACAGGAAAGACTGAAACATACTGGAGTGTCTGAGGCCAGATTTGAACTCAGGAAGATGAATCTTCCTGACTCCAGGCCCAGTGCTCTAACCACTGTGCCACCTAGTTGCTCCTTATTATTAGCCATTACATTCAAATATTAAAATGGACATCTTGTTAAAACTGCAGAGCCCAAATGTAACTGCTTCCGGTTGCCATTCCTTCCTTTGCATCTTCGGCAATTACACAAGACAAAATGTATGATGGTTTTGAAAAACATATTTGTTTTTCATTTGATTTATCATATTTTTTTTAAAGAAAGTTTTGGGAAGGCCTAGGCTTGTAATTTCATTAGTATGGGGGACTTCCATTGTGGAAACTCCCTAGTCCTGTGCAGGTCTCTACCTTCCCCCACTCCCAAATGTACTTACAACACACTTCTAAATCCCCTATCACTTTCTTAAGCCACTTTCTTAATCAACAGAACAATAAATCAAGCCCTGATTTGTAGCATCTGCTAATTTCTGAGCTGAAAATGCTCACATTGAAAATTGAACAATCAGCTCTCTCCTTGAGCTGGCTCTCAGAAAACTGTAGTTGGACTTCCACTGTGAAGACTCTCTCCTCTAACACACTTCTTGGAATTTAAAGCCTTAGTGGATTAGTGGAGAGATTAAATGACTGGTCCAAAGTCACAAAGCTAGTAAATGATAAAGTCAGGACTTCCAAGTGAGATTATTGATTCCAAGGCCAGTCACTATCAGAGTCCCTAAAAGAAAACGGGTGACCAAGGTCTGCTAGGGGAAATGCTCTTTGCTCATGCATTATCTCCTCAGGCTATTCAAAAAGTCAGGTCAGTTAAAAATATTTCTTAGCTTTGTCTTGATTGTGGTTGGGAGTGCTAGAAGAGACAAGAAATGATAACAATTATAATTAGCATTTACATAGCAATTTAAGGTTTGCAAAGTCTTTTACATATGTAGTCTCATTGATCCACACAACAGCCCTGTGAGGGAAGTGCTCCTATTATCCCTGCTTTACAGATGAGGAAACTGAGGCTGAGAGGTTAAGTGACTTGCCCAGTATCACACAGCTAGTAAATGTATGAATAAGGATTCAAACTCAAGTCTTCCTGACTCCAGGTCCAGCCTTCTACTGACCTCATCACTTAGCTACCTCTGTCATATGGTTAGACAAAGGAGAGAATG
>CM053622.1:430998830-431022164 GCA_028646595.1 Phalanger gymnotis | reverse complement strand
TTCCTTCCTTCTCCTCCTTTTTAAAAAAATCCTAAAAATCTTCCAATCCCAGACCTTATTCAAAACAACTGCTATTTAATATCCAATAGTTCCTTCATTTTATACTTGTAAAGTTTATTTATTTTTTTGTGCCAGAGTATCAGCCTTTACATTGATCCCTATGGATTTCATCTGATTAGGTTCAGTACATTGTTCTAACCCAGAAGTTCTTAACTTGGTGTATATGTGTATGTGTTAGACTCCTCTGGTCTGGTAAAGACTTATAGACCCCTCCTGAGAATGTTTTTAAATAACTGAAAGAAATGCTAATTTCCAATTAGAAGTTAGTCAAAATATATGTAATTTTTCCTATATAAGTTCACTGACCCCCAAAATCTATGCACTCACCTTTTGGGGAACTGTAAATTCCAAATTAAGAGACCTTGATCTATGCTCTGGGGCAGCTAGGTGGTGTACTGGATAGAGTGCCATGCCTAGAGTCAGGAAGACCCGAGTTCAAATCTGGCCTCAGATACTTACTAGCTGTGTGACCCTGGGCAAGTCATTTAACCCTGTTTACCTTATTTTTGTAACAGCAATCACAGCAGCACACCTGAGGACTGCTGCTGTGAATAATTTCAATGGTCTAATCGCATAGTAAAATGAACTCTCTATTTAGCAATAAATTAAAGCATAACATTTATAACACCATCCTTAAGCAAAACATATCAAATATACATATATATGTATGTATATATACACATATACATATATATATATATACACACCTCATAACACTCATTATGGCATATGGCGCATAGCATATATCATTGCATTCGGTAGCATTCCCCAAAATACTTATTTACACAGCAGGGAGTCCAGGGCTAGGGTCTTCCTTAGCATGACACATCCTTAAGAGGTAGCAGAAAATACCACACCATCCACCCCTAGGTCATAGTAAGAACAATCTCCTTAATCAATACCAAGTGTCCAAGTAAAGTCCTCTTTCATCTTGATTCGAGGTTGACTTTCAAGTCCCATGGCTCTTCCTTTGTGGGCTGACCACTCCCAACTCTCACATGGATTCACAGGCAGGCGGCTCTCCACTCCTGCTTCTTGTCTCAGCTCACAGGACTGCTCCACTCCAAGCTGTTCCTGCTCCTGCCTGATTGCAGGCTCAGGGGGCTCCTGCCCACAGCTACTGTTTCTGGGAAAACAAAGCTTAACAGGGCTACAACAATATTTAACACATTACCAGCACCATCATCTCAATTCACTTTAACAGCTCTTAAACAGGACTTAAACTAAACCTCCTTCCTGTGGGCAGGTCTCTGCCCTTTAGCTCAATTCACTGATAAAGACCAAGAGACAGGACTTTTGTCTGAGAAACTAACACAGACCAACAGACAAGGCTTCTATCTGAAAAATTAACACAGATTAACAGAGGGAGTGACAATATCCCAAACATTCTTTCTGTTAGGCCTTCCCATAAGCAAGTTCCCCCAGGAAAATTCCTGCTTCTGCCCACTCACTCTAGCTTCTCTCTCTCAGCTCAGCCTTGCTTTCGATTCCTGCTCTTTTCCCATTTTTTGGCAGGCTCCTCCTACACTGGACTGCAACCTGACTCAGGATGCACCATAGCTTTGAGCTGGGCCAGAGCTCAAAGCAGGTCCTATTATTATTAACATTCTATTCCATTAATATTCCATTAAGCACTTAATGTGTCAAGAAACAACCCCAAAAGAAAAAAACAGCACAAAATCCCACTTTGCTTGTCATTGCAGTTTCCTCATCTGTAAAGTGAGCTGGAGAAGGAAAGGCAACCCATTCCACTATCTTTGCCAAGAAAATCCCAAATGGGGTCGCAAAGAATTGGACAAGACTGAAACAACTGAGCAACAACAAAGTTCTATCCTCCAAGATATTTTTGGAGCCTAACTCTATCATTCATGTGCAAGCTATTCCTCTTAGTTTTGTGTCATCTGGAAACTGGATAAGCAGATCAAACACACATTTATCCATTTCATTGATTAAAATGTTAGTGCAGGACTGAGCACAGATCCGGGGGGTACCTCCCAGGGGTGCGCTGGAGCCAGCTCCAACTGGCTGCCTTCTCAGCTGATTATTAAATTTCAGTGTGAACATATACACCTCAGAAACTGGCAACTTCTACAAATCAGGGCTTGATTTATTATTTTGTTGATTGTCTAGATCCGAAAAAGTGATGGAGATCAAAAGTATTAAAAATATTATTTAAGTATTAGAAACACTTAGGAGAGTATGTTGTTAAACATTTACTAACACAGGCTCAGATACCCTACTAGAGACCTCTCACCACACTGACAATGAACAACTGCCTTTTAATTCCAGACCTCCGGATAGTTTTCTCCCCCTTATTAGAAAGTAAGCTTCTTGAAGTCAGGGACTTTCTCACTTTTGTATTTGTATCCTTACCTGCTCATAGTAGGTGTTTAATGAATGCTTGTTAATTGAGTGATTGCTGTCTTCGAGTCTTCCTGTGCTCTTACCAGTACAGGGATTTATTTGGAACATCAGGAAGGGTCTCTTTTGGGAAGACGTCATTTGAGCCTTTTTCAGATGGGCCATTGCATTCCTCATCCTGATTAGTCATTTAGACTTTTAGACTCCAAATTTTTTATCAAATATCTCCATCAGTACAAAATAGTTGAGCAAACACCTCAATTTATATATATTTATTATAAAGCATATACATGTACTACTGCACTAATATGTACATTATAAAACTTATTCAAAAAAGAAATTAAAAATGAGATAAAGATAAACAATATTTAAAATTACAGTATATTTATTAGTGGTACCTTTTGCTCTCATTCAAATATCAATAAACAATATGATTGAATATCCTTAATTATTTCTGAAAAATCCCTACATATGTCTTAGAGGCAAAGAGATGTTTAAAAAATGTTCAAAATTAACTATTCGGATAATTTAATCAATATAGCTAGCCAAGAAGGTAAATTTCCTTTTTTTAAAAAGATGATGCTTTTATTGAAAGATAACAAAGGAACAGAATAAAATATAGGTTATAGTAGTAACTTATCAATCAATAAACATTTCTTAAGTTTCTACTATATGTCAGGCATTCTGCTAAGCATTGATGATACAAAAAGAAGCAAAAAATAGTCCCTGCCCTCAAGAAGCTAACAGTCTAACAACAAACAATGTGCAAACAAATAAATGTAAATGAAAATAATTAACAGAGGGAAGGCACTACATTTAAGAGGGGTTGGGAAAAGCTTGCTGTAAAAGATGGAATTTTAGCTGTGACTCGAGGGACACCAAGCCAGGAGGTGGGCACTGAAAAAGGAAAGGGTCCCAGGCATGAAGGACAGCTAAGAAAAATGCCTGTGGCTAAGAGAGAGAGTCAGGAGGCCAGTGTCACTGGATGGAAGAGTATGCATCCAGGAGAAAAGTGTAAGAAGACTGGAAATAGAGGAAGGGGCTAGGTTACGAATGCCAAACAGCATTTTATATTTGCTCCTGGAGGTAATAGGAATAGGGAGGGTGACATGACCAGACCTGTGCTTTAGGAAAATCACTTTAGTGGCTGAATGGAGTATAGATTGCAGTGGGGAGAGACTTGCAGGAGGCAAATCCATCATCGGCACGAGATGTGGTGAGGGTGGTGTCAGTGTCAAAGGAGAGACGTTGCGGTGGCAAAATCAATAGGCCTTGACGACAGCGTGGATATGGAGGGTGAGCGATAGTAAAGAATCCAGACCGACTCCTAGGTTGTGAACCTAAGCAACTGTGGGATGGTGTTACCTTCTATAGTAATAGAGAAGGTAGGAGAAGGGGAAGGTTTAGGGGAAAGATGAGTTCTGTTTTGTACATGTTTAACTTCAGACATCTACTAGATATCCAGTTTGAGATGTCTGAAAGGCAGTTGGAGATGTGAGATAGGAGAGCAGCAGAGAGGTTGGGGCATGTCAAAACTTGATGTGCAGTGCTGTTGCTGTGAATAACTCGTGTCCAGTTAGGAGTGATGCTCAATACATGATGTTTATCATAAAGGTAGTGTAAATGCCTAGGGCCAGGGATATTATTGATAAGACTGATGGGAGCTGTTTGCCAGGAGCTGTCCGTGCTTACAGGTGTACGTGATTACCCCCCATTAAGGCTACCAGATTGTGGCTCCCCTTGGGCAGAGTCAGATGGGCTCTCCCATCCCCCCAGGGTCAGCCTTAGTGACCAAGTTAGCTGGTCTGCTCTGGCTAAGGCTGGCTAACCAGTGGACAAAACTATGATTGCTTGTTTTTTTAAATACAACTTTTCTATGTATAAGGCATGGGGTTAGATGTTTCTCTGAGGCATACATGATGTGAGCTCAGGCTAATTGGGACTAAGCTTATCTATATGAAACTTATGCCTAGAGGGTGTAATCACTGGGTGTGACTATGACTATCATATTTATATGCTTCTTCATATTAAGAAAGGAGTTATCTTGCTAAGAGGAGGGGGGCACATGCTTGCAGTTACTTTTACATATAATATGGTGGCATTAGAAATTTCACAGGCAGGATGGGTAGATTTGAGAATTATCAGCATAGAGAGTAATTAAATCCATGGAAGCTGATGAGATCACCAAGTGAAGTAGGAGAGAAGGAGAAGAGAAGAGGGCAGAACAGAACCCCGGGGGATTCCTTCCTCAGAGGGTGTGATCTGGATGAGAATCCAGCAAAGGAGACTAAGAAGGAATGGTCAGATAGGTATAAGGAGAACTGGGAGAGAGCATGGTGTTCCAAAAACCTAGAAAAAAGAGAGTAGCAATGAGGAGAGAATGATTAAGTGTCAAAAGCTTCAGAAGATTCAAGGAAAATGAGGATTGAGAAAAGGCCATTGGATTTGGCAAATATGAGATAATTAGAAACTTTGGGGAGAGCAGTTTCAGTGGAATGATATAGTTGGAAGCTGGATGGTTAGTGGCTAAGAAGAGAGTGAGAAGACAGAAAGTGCATGCACTTATTACAGAGGTTTTTTCAAGGAATTTAGCTAAAAACAGCAGAAGTATAGGAAGATAGTTGGTGGGGATGGAAGGATCAAATGAAGGTGTTTCAACAATCTGGCTAGCAGCTGTTGTGGAGGTGAAAGACCAACACAAGCCCAACAACAAGACTGCTACCAGCACGCTGCAAAAGCACAGGTTCTTTTGATCTGCTTAACTAAGGAAAGCTACGTTAAGGGGTTGACAAGCTTACTTTAGTTCAGCATACAAATATCATTCACTTAGTTCAGGGGAAAAAATCACCACCCTGAACTTCAGAACAAATACAAACAAATTACAAATATCAACAGACAGACCTTGTCTGACTCAAATCCCAATACATAGTTACCAGAGTTTAACAAAGTCCAAGCATCCAGGTTTACAAGCTGGAGGGCTTCTTAGCTACAGCTGCCCGGAAGTCTCCAAACGCCACCAAGAGTGAGAGCCCTATGCAAATGGCTCTGTCTTCTCTTCTTATAGAGTTTCAGACATCATCAAACATCATCTGTATGACCAGAACTTAGGCTGCTATGATTGGCTCTTGAGTTAGCACCTCCCCTTAGTTAGCCCCACCTTGGGCCCCACCTTAGTTACCAATCCACACCCATATAGGTTTTATACCTAATAGGGGTTTGAGCCTGGGGCTGAGCACCTAGTGAGACTCAATAAAATACACTGAATTACTCAAAGGAAACAAAAGCCAAACTTTTCAAGGGCACTTGGTCCAACCAAGGGTTAAGAGCCCATTTCGCTTACCAACACAGAAGGTTAACATGGGAATATTTGTGGATAGTAGGGAATGAGCCAGTAGACAGGGAGAGATTGAAAATGAGTGATAGAATGAGGGTGACAGAGAAGGCAAGCTGTTGGAGGAGATGGGATGGGATGGGATGGCTTGAGCAGGTAGAAGAGCCATCCTTGGTGAGGAGTAAGGACACCTTGTCATGGGAGACAGGGATAAGGGAGGAGAGAGTGGCATAAGGCAAATGAGTGATATGAGATGGGGAAGAGAGGAGAAGAAAGAGGTCACAGAGAATAGCCTCAATTTTTTGGGAAAGTATCAAGCAAGGGTGAGGCCTAGGGGAGCTATGGGAGTTTTGAGGAGAGGTGATAAGGTTTGGAATGTGGAGAATGGGAGGGTGAGTTGACAAAGGAGGTATAGTAGTATTGCCTAGCAGCAGGGAGGATCGAATTGAGGTTGTATAACATAAATTTGTAGCAGATCCAGTCAGAAAGATTGCATGATTTTGTCCACCTTCATTCAGCTTCAGGTGTGTAAGCACAAAGTAGAGAATGGTGGGAATGACCCAAGGTTGAGACTTGGCTAGGCATAATCAGCAATTGATTAAAAAGGCCAGGGATTCAAGAGAGGAGGACACTATAGAGTTGAATTGGTCTACCAGATCAAGATGGAGAAAAGAGGAAAGAGTGGCTAGTGCAGGACAGATAGCTATTGGAGGGAACTGAGAGGTCAAGAGATCACAGTGTGGACAAATAGTAGGGAAAGCAGAAGGAGAGATGAAAAGCTGATAGATCATAGCTGGATAAGAGGATTTCGGAATTCTTGAGGGTAGAGGCAGTACGTTTGTGGGTGATGGCAAGATTAAGGTTGTGGCCTTCTTTGTGTGTAGCTGAGGAGCAGGTCAGGAGGGGCTCATGGGAAGTGAGTAGGCTGAGGAACTGAGTGCTATGAGAATATAGTTTTCCAGAAGGAGTCATGTTTCTCTGTGTGGAGAGATTCACCATATATACACCATACAAAAACAGATAAAAGGAAATTCTGTCTCTGGATTCGACTCAACAGAAAGGTTTCAGTATAAATCTACTCCTTTTCATGTATTCCATGTTAGGATATTTCACTTGTGTTTTTGTTAGAGGATGAAGAACAGCGAAGAACGCTAGTTTGGATGAAGAGTACAGAAAGAGCAGTGCTGTCCAATAAGGCTGGAAAGGCAAGGCGGGGCCAGGTGGTGAAGGGTTTTAAATGCTAAACAGAACAGAGGCCAGCTTTTTAAGGATGCTGTATAAACTACATTGGCAGGTAGGTAGTTCAGTAGTTAGAGCATTAGACCTGGTGAGTTCAAATTCAGCCTCAGTCACTTTCTAGCTGTGTGATCTTGGGCAAATCACTTAATCTCTATTTGCCTCAGTTTCCTCATCTGTCAAATGGAGATGATAATAATTTCTACCTCTCAGGGTTGTTGTAAGGATAAAAATATTTGTAAAGATCTGCCAAAGCACTATATAAATGCTAGGTATTATAATTGAGGAGGAGGGGTGAGACTTCTAACCTGATGGACTTTCTATTCCTTTGTTGACCATTGTTGTTATCAACCTGAGTGTGTCCCCTGACCCCCCACAGGCAGAGTCCTTGGAGAAGCACACCTGTCAATGTACATCCTTGCTGAGCATTTGTAGTTGGTAAAAGAGGTATTTCTTTCCTTCCATCATTTTTTATTTATATGTTTACTTATTCACTTATACTTATGTACACTTGTAAGACAGATAACACCAGCACACAGGAGGGCTGCTAGCATAGGTTCACTCTTGATCTGGTCAGACAGGAAGACAGCTTAGAAGGGGTTAATAATCTTACGTTATTCTAGTCTAGTCTTCAGACAAAGGCTGCTGATAATAAACTCCCACAGCATTCCCTAATTACCCTTCTCGCAAGGGCCAGCAAGATGGGGGCGGAGCAAGTACCCCTATGTCTGCATGAGTCAATCAAGACAGGCAGAAACTTATGCATTGGCCTAAATCCCCTCAAACCTCAATGAGGGCTGGTTGAGGCAAACACAAATTCCCCCGAAGTCCCCCCAATGGGGACCAGCCAATGTACACACAACATTCCAGTTTGTGCATTCGACCCTCAGGATTTCCAATTCACTGACCAGTGCCCATCTGCTTTATAGGGCAACAGACAAAGGAGGCATATTGCTAGCAGTGGCCTCACAAGTTTACATCACCTCATCTCTATCTCACTGTGCAGTTGCAGTGGACGTTTACAATTTCAGCACACATGTTTATATTATTTATCATTATATAATGCTGTGCAAGCGTGGTGGAGATGTTTCGAACCATGGTCATGAGAACTCATATCTAACACCTGGGAGCAAGAGACTGTCATAGCCATGGATCCTGGGAAACTGGACTCTAAGAAAGAATAACAAAAATCCACCTTACACACACTAGAATACACCTTACTTACATACACACACACATACATACAATCTGCCTCTTGATGCATTATCTCTGAATCCTGACTTTGTATTTGGGGCTGGCCTAAAACAAACAACATAGGATTTGGTGACATTTGATGATGGACTTGTGGCTTGTTAGAGAGAGGGTTGTCAATGACTGGGAAGGAAATATGGGTTGCTCCAATAACCTGGGTGGCTGGATATTGGTCCCTGTTGTTTTGTAGTGCAGAAATTGTAGGCTGCAAAGGATGAATTCCACCATTGGAATAAATTGGAGTCTCCAAAGCCCAAAAAGAGCTGTCAGTTGCTGTTGGGCTTGATCATTCTCTGGTTGTTGCTAATTACTACTTAAAAGCTAACAGGTGGATTAATTAAAGGGAAATTGATCGACAAGAACACTACCCCTTCTAGGTGCTGATGGTGGAGGCCCTAGTGGTGAAATTTGTGACAGCTGTGTTGAAAGGCATGAAGAGGGCCGGAGGTTAGGTGCCCCTCAGGTCTGTCTTAGCCCTAATCTAATTTCATGTTCCCAGTAACTACTGACTTTTAGAGATGAGGTTTGAGAGAAGGGCAGGGATGGGAGTGAGCCTGACTCCCTTTGTTCTAGCCCCTCCTCATTTTGGCCCTGCCTTCCTCTAGGATTGAGACTTGGAGGGTGGGCTTCTGATATTATCCAGAAGGGGAGGATTGGGAGTGGGGTGGAGAATACCCTCTCAGGTGGTAGACTCTAAAAAGAGAGGAGGCAAAGCGACCTTTTCTTTTCTTTTTTTTAAATTTTTAAAAAATTTTAAAATTTTTTTATTTAACAAAGTGACCTTTTCTAGATGGGCATTATGGATCTTAATACATAGAATCGATAAGAGGAAGACTGATGGCCAGCCTTTTAATTGCCTGGTTATGAAGTCTCAGAAGAGAAAGGAAAAAGGATAGTGTGGTCTCTGGTCTCTAACTTCCTGGGCCTCCAACAACTCCTTTGCATCCTGACCTTATATAATTTAAAGACTATCAGGACTGGGGCCAAGCTCTATGAAGAGACTGGAAAGCCTGTGCTTGGTGACAGTTTATTGGGTGGCAGTGTTGAGGGCCAAGATACTGGTGGAACTGGGGAGGTGGGAGTTAACCACTCTCTCCCCCAATATTAGCTGGGATTGTTTTGTGCAAAGGAGGAGAGTTGCTTGATCTGGGACCCATCTGTGGGCCTTTTGGAAAAAATAAGTTATTAAGCTTTGGATTAGGCGTTTCTAAGATTCCAGGGAACAACCTTGTCAAATGCTTTCAATCACTTTGACAACTTTTATTCATTTTTATCTTCTCGAACATCTTTTGGACACCTTGGAAACTACTTCTATGTGTGGTGTTGGAATGTCATAATAAGATGTATTGCTATTTGAACCCTAAACATGATCACAGGACAAGGACACGGTGTCAGGGTCTTCTGGACATGAGAAGTCAAGTAGCTATTTTAGCTGGGGAACCCACTAGGGTTGAACATGGAACCCTTCTGGAAGTGGGAGGTCTGGGGCGGGGAGCTGTCACATGGGGACAAAGACCACTATCCAGGTAAAGATGACATGATTACTGGTACTCTGTGCTTCTGTTATAGTCATAAGTCAGCCTGGATATGTAGTATAGTGGGGCTGAATTTATTGAGTTGGTGAAATTGGCCTATTGGTTGGTCAGCTTCAAGGGCAAGCAGGTTGTACAGTGGATAGAATGCCAGGCCTGGAATCAGGCAGGCTCATTTTCATGAGTTCAAATACAGCCTCAGACACTTACTAGCTGTATGACCCTGAGCAAGTCACTTAATCTTGATTGCCTCAGTTCCTCATCTGTAAAATGAGCTGGAGAAGGAAATGGCAAACCACTGCAGTAACTTTGCCAAGAAATGTACACACAACATGAATCATGAAGAGTCAGACACAATTGAAATGACCGAAGAGAACAGTTGGTCAGCTTACTCCCTTACAGTGAAGAAAGTTCATTTGAAGCCCTGCAATTTGTCCAGTTGTATTAGCAAGGCAATAATCACAATGTAGACAATAATTATCATTACACCTATGTAGTTCTGTATGGCAAAATATAAGAGACTCTTCATATAGAAGGTAGAAGAAGTAAACGATTTATTCAGACACCAGAGAAGCAGATCCCAAAACCATTAAGTCCAATCCATCATGACAGCAAAGAAACTAATACACAACATTACAGCAGGCAGTCAAGCCATCCCATAACCTTCCTGTCCCTTGCTGGGGCCTTGTCACCAACAATCACAGCACAGCCAGCACACATCTGCTCTCTCCCTCAGCTCTAACCAGTCTGAGAATTTCCTGCTCCACCTTTCCAGTTCCTCTCTTCAGCAAGCTCCTTCCACCACATGTGACTTAGGCTTCCTGTGATGTAAGCAGGTCATATGGGCCTATTAATGGGTAGGAAAGATCTTCAAATTTAAATTATCATTACACCAGTCTACCCCACATTGATAATAGCAAGCAGTGACGTGCCTATTAGGGCATTGCTGAGATTTCCACCCTCATATTGGCCATGAACTTTAATAAGGTGGATATTATGCCAAAGACTTCCTCAAAAACGTCACTGATCTCCTTGAGGGTGAGGTCCCCAATGAGAACCTTCCTTTTTCACTGTCAGCTCTGGCCACTCGGACACCCCCTTCTAAGATACTACTCAGACTACCTTAGTGTGGGATTTATAGACTGGGTATGAAATCTGCTGCTGCTTTCCTTCTTGCTCGGTTTCCAGTGAGTCCCTGAGGGGATGGAGACCAGGGTGGTCTTCTTGGTGGGCTGAGTATTGGACCACCTGGATTTCCTTTAGGCTTGCCCTGAGTGAAGCGTATAGACCTTTGGGGTGTATATATATGTATGTATATATATATATATACATATATATATGTATACACACACACATATATATATGTATTTACATATACATATATGTATATACAATGGCTGGACCATAAAGGACCCTCCTCCCACCACCCCACCCCCATCTTGTGGAGGAAAGATCAGTGGCAGGACTTTGTTTATAAAGCCAACGTAGGTAGACTATGTTACTCCTCATCAATACCAAAATACTCTTGTTGAATAACTGTATAGATTCCTTTCTTTTGTTCATCCCATTTAAACTTTCTTTGTTTAAGAACCCATTTACTTACTGAATTGTGAAGGATTGGGCTAAATTCCATAATACTATCTGGTGTTTTTATTTGACTTATCTTCAAGCAGCAGGCTTCACTGAATGCTCAAATGGACCTTTAAAAAACTCATTATGTTGGCTCCTACCTTTGCTAAATGGATTGCCCTGAGAGGGTAGGGAGGGATGGCTTTTTTTTCCAATGCAACTTTTATGCTGTCTATGAGGATAAAATGGTCACTGCTGATGATATATTTCTATTCATCTCAACCCCAATGAAACTTCGGGGAAATTTTTTCCTGCATATCTTAGTTTTGTAGGGAGTCATGAGCCTAGTATTTTTTATGTAAATAATATATTTTTTCAATTACATGTAAAGATAGTTTTCAAAATTCATTTTTTATAAGATTTTGAGTCCCAAATTTTTCTCCCTCCCTCCCTTTCCTTCTGCCTTCCCTCCCCAAAAAGATGACAAGCAATCTGACATAGGTTATACATGCACATCATGTAGAACAATATTGTTAAAGAAAAAAGAGAACAAAAGGAAAAAAATCACACACACACAAAACGAAGAAAGTGAAAATAGTATGCTTTGATCTGCATTCAGACTCTATCAGTTCTTTCTTTAGATGTGGATATTATTTTTTATCATGAGTCTTTAGGAAGAGCCAAGTCTATCAAAGCTGGTCATCCCACAATGTTGCTGTCTCGTATAGAATGTTCTCCTGGTTCTGCTCCCTTCACTCAGCATCAGTTCATGTAAGTCTTTCCAGGTTTTTCTGAAGTCCGTATGGGCCTAGTATTGAAAACACTGCGTATCCCTTCACACCCCCCAAATGCTGGATGTGCCTTTCAACCTCATCTTCACTTTTACCCTTTGATGGTTTAGGCAAGTTGTCTCCCTGAAAGCTAGGAAATGCTTTGCAATGAATGGAGGCATAAAGGGCCCTGCCTATATATGGGAGAAACATAAGTGACCCAACACAATCTGAATAAGGGAAATAGCAGAAAATAGAGGAAAGTGTCACCTAACTGATCTTATAGATAAAAAGCCTATGGCCAAAAGCCCTTAGGGTGGGCCACAAGACTTTGGAGGAATTCAGGGATCATTACAGTCTGGGCCAAAAAAGACTGTGAGGAAGAGGTCATAGCCAAGGGACCAAGAAATACAGAATAGATAGTAGGACAAGGAGAGAGGACGCATCATTTCAGGTTGAGAGACAAAGTACCAGCAAGGGCATTGTAAACCCTTGGCTTATGCTTGCAGATATAATTTTGTCAATATTCAGGAGGAGAGACACCTTTCAAGCACTTTTCATTTTGGTGACTGACTCTTTGCTTCTAGAGGCAGCCCTAGTGATATATTTGATCCTTTGGCTCCATTCTGACTTTCTGACCAGTTTGTGTTTTGACTTTGTGGGAAGTGGTTGTGGTTTTGGCTGTGATGGCTTTTAAAAATTTGTTTAGGCTGCAGGGGTTCTTAGTAGGAGGTCTGTGAACTTTAAAGAAGATTATTTTGATAACAATTTCAATATATTGGTTTCCTTTCTAATATTATTATTATAGTTGTTACGTTATTACATGTTGCATTATTACATGTTACATTATTACATGTCGCATCATATATTACATTATTATTATATTTATTAAATTATTCCTTTCTTATTTTATTACATTATTCTGAGAAGGCTTCATCAGAATATCTGTAAGAACCAAAAAGGCTAAGAATCTCTGATTTAGAGTATGCATTCATGTTTCCGCTGGGGGGCTTTATTGGTTAGTACCTAGACCCAAAGTCTGAGTCATTTACTATTAGGCCTAAAATATAATCTCATTCCTACTGTGGCCATGCTAGGACTGAGGGGAAGGGGTACAACATCTTTGCAATTGTTCATTTTGCCTGGAATTCGGGCTCAAGACCAAGTTTTATAACATTAATGATTTAAAGTGCATATATAGTCCTTATTTGTGGAGCCCCAGAAAAGGCGTGGACTAAGTGCATTGCAGTCTGCTTTTGGTGAGTATTGCATAAACCAGTATGAGAAAACAAACAGAAAGTGAATCTGACAGATAGCGTAAGATGATATTGTTGGTCTGAGAGATGTGGGAGAGAGCCAGCACTGTACCTGTCAATGAATATCTTTGCTGAGTGTCTGCCTTTAGTAAAAGAGGACTTAAAACTCCACTATTTGTATTGTTGATTCAACCTATCCAAATTCTGACCTTGCTTTTGGGGCCAGAACACATCTGTCAAAAACAAATAGTCTACCCTATCCAGAACTCAAAGGTGAGAGGATGGAGCCAGATGTACACCAATCTCTTCTCCCTCCCCCATGAACATTTTAAACATGTTGAAATTAGGTTTATATGAATAGCAAAGGTAGCCTTGAACAGGAAAATTAGTCCCAAAGTGACAACATGCAGTCCCGTGTGAGGAGGGTACGAATAATCTAGATTTAGAGCTAAAAGAATCTTAAAGATCGTCTACTGTAACCCCTTCATTTTATAGACAAGGGAACTGAAGACACCAGTGAGGAAAGTGACTTGCTCAATGACACATAGTTAAAATAATTCTGGGGCTCGGAATTTGAGACCAGTTCCTCAGATTATAGCTACAGTGCTCCATTGTATTATCTTACACTGAGATGGTGACAAAAGTTATGGGTGGATTGTATATATTTATGTTATTAGTCCAGGTGATTTCTAGAGTCTCAGAAATATAGAGACTTGTGTTCACTATAGTACACTAAGAAAGAGCCAAATTCAGGAACCCTCTGAAGTAACTAGCTCAACTCAGGTGCCTGGTGAACCTATTTCTGTTTTTTTAATTGCTTTTGTTTGGTTTTGTCTTTAATTTTTTCTGATTTTGTATTTTCAGTTTTGTGAATTGCCTCACATCCTTTTCAAAGTGGATGGGGTATAAATCTTAAATCAACAGGACTAGATGACCTTTGAGGTCCCTTTCAGCATTATAAATCCATGAAAAAAATTATGTTGGACATTGATAACTATAATTGACTAGAAGGCTGGCCTAATAATTCCTACCTTTGAAATTAGGACTTGGGAGATCTGTGTCAAAGTTTTAGTTCTAGAAAAAAATTAAGATTTTTCTTGAATTATTTTTGGCTGTGGCCTGAAAGGAAGGCATGAGTTCTAGATTCTTTAACTTGTCTACTGTTTAAATCAAGTTAATCAACATCCTTGCTCCAGGAAAATGCAGATGCGCCAGGCCTTGATTGAATTCAATCCATCAACAAGGATTGGTCAAGTAGATTATGTACAGGCACTTTGCTAGGCCTGAATGTGGAGAAACAAGTACAACATTCTCATCACACATGCTGGAGGAGGTAGCCTACATTCAGGCAAAAAGAAATGCACCTGTTCTTGCCCTGCCTGCTCCTCAGGCAAAACCCACTAGGCTTATTTCTTTCAAGTGGGTCTGTGATACCTCATTTGCAGCTACCAGTCAGCTCTAACCAGCCTCTCCTTTATCTGCTATCATTCCTCTTCATTCCAGCTCTGCTCAGCACAGAACATAATCATTAAAGATCGTTAGAGCTGGAAAGGACCTTAGCAATCACTAGTACAACTCTTTTTTTGTTTATTTTTTTCCCATTTAACAAACACTATTTCTCTCCCATACCCAAACTCCCCAGAAAAGGAAAAACAAAGCCCTTATAACCAACCCATCAATTGATAAACATTTATTAGGAACCTATTATGTGCCAAATATGCATAATCAAACGAAACAAGTTCTCACCTTTGGTCATATCCAGAAATGTATGTCTCATTCTGTACTTTGAGTCCATCACCTCTCTGTCAGAAGATGGGTAACCTGCTTCATCATTGGTCCTCTGGAATTGTGGTTGGTCATTGCACAGAGTTCTTTTTTTTTCTTTTTTGGAGGCAGTTGGGGTTAAGTGACTTGCCCAGGGTCTCATAGCTAGAAAATGTCTGAGGCTAGATTTGAACTCAGATCCTCCTGACTCCAGGGTTTCTGCTCTATCATTGTACCCCCCACCTGCCCCTGCACAGATTTCTTAAAAAGAACTCAAAGTTGTTTGTCTTTACACTTTTTCTATTGTATAAATTGTTCTCCTAGTTCTGCTCACTTCATTCTGTATCTGTTTCTACAAATCTTCCCAAATTTCTCTGAAACTATCCCTTTTTATTTCTTATGGGCACGATGGTATTCCATCATATTTACAGTGGTACATATTCAAGTACCAGTCATTCCTCAACTGAATCGCCTTAGTTTCCAGTTCTTTGCCACCACAAAAAGAGATGTTATAAGTCTTTTTGTACAACTCATTCATCTTACAGCACTGATAAGGGGTAGCTAGGTGGTGCAGTGGATAGAGTTCTGGATTTGGAGTTAAGAAGAGTCATCTTCCTGGGTTCAAGCCTGGTCTCAGACACTTACTAGCTGTGTGACCCTGGGCAAGTCATTTAACCCTGTTGGCCTCAGTTTCCTCATCTGTAAAATGAGTTGGGGAAGGAAATGGTAATCTACTCCAGTATCTTTGCTAATAAAATCCCAAATGGAGTCATGGAGTTGGAAATGATTGAGTAACGACAAGTGGTAGAAGCAGGACTAAGGCTTATATCTCCCATTTTCCATTGTTCTTCCCATTTTACTAACTGCCTCCAGCATCTGAAATGTAAAGAGAACAGGCCTCAAGACAGGGATGCTTTGAAATCTTCCACAAGGCCTAGCTGTTCTTTGATATGTTTGAAAAGCTTCATGGCAAAGTATAGATGGGGTGCTAAAATTTAGAGGCTGTCGACAGTACTTCCAATCCTTCAGAAGCCTAGAAACAATTGAATATGAAACCTGCTTAGGGAAAAGAAGGTCAGAATAGGAAGCTATATTCCAGGTGAGTGCCTTCCTACTAGGCTCACTGCCCCACCCTGCTGCAGTCTCCCTAGAAGCAATTGGGAATACAAAAATAGCTAGGTAGGACCTGCTTCCAGACCAAGTCTTTTTGTAGGGCCACAGAGAAGAAAACTGACTCAAGAAAAATGTATGCAACAATAACAACGTTGGTAAAGTCAACCCAGTCAAGTCCAACCAGCTTTAGTGAAGCGAATGAAACTTTAAAAAGTCCTTGCCTTCAAAGATATTAGCAAAAGTAAATGTCAGTATCACTCTATCAAAATTAAATGATGCAGCCATCCCTGCTTTCTTTGAACAGTTTTCTGGGGTTTTGTTGGGCAAAGACACTGGAGTGGTTTGCCATTTTCTTCTCCAGCTCATTTTACAGATGAGGAAACTGAGTCAAACAGGGGTAAGTGACTTGTCCAGGGTCACACAAACTAGTAAATGTCTAAGGCTGGATTTGAACTCTATTCACTGCACCGCCTAGTTGCCTTTCCTTTGGACACTCCCCTGGAAAATACCTGTTTTTGTAAATCCTTCATCACTTTCCTTGGTAAAACTGCCAAGAATATTATATTTCAGAATAGACAGCTCTATAGGAATTTGGCTGTTGTCTTTCTTTACTGTTATGTGTTTTAACCATACCAGGCTTGTATTCTGAAGATGATGGTGAAAATGATTGGATGATCGTGTGATTTGTAAATGAAACATTTTATGTGAAAGTCACAGTGGTCTGCAGGCTAGCTGTCTTAAGCCGTTGGTCCACTTGTTCTCTTGTCAAGAGCTTCATCATTAGAGATTATAAAGCACTGTTATCAGCTGGGAAAAAGTTCAATTTAGACAAAAATCACCCTGAGAAGCAAAGTGAAAGAGCTCAGAAGCCACTTTTGCTAGAAAACACTTGAGCTTGACAAGCAGAGAGACGTGGTATAGAAAGACAACTCTAGATTAGATGCAAGCTCATTTATTGGATGGATGATATCTCCTTAAAGCTAGGTGGTACAGTGGGTAAGGTGGGGGGACTGGAATCAGGAAAACTCATCTTTGTGAGTTCAAATCTGGCCTCAGACATGTCTAGCTGTGTGACCCTAGGCAAGTCGTTCAACACCGGTTGCCTTAATTTTCTCATCTGTAAAACGAGCCGGAGAAGGAAATGACAAAACACTGCAGTGTCTTTGCCAAGGAAACCCTAAAAGAGGTTGTGGAAAGTTGGACATGGCCACAAAAAGTCAACAACAACAAAACTCTTTTTATTACTTCAAGAATCTATGATTTGGGGGCAGCTGGGTAGTATAGTGATAGAGTGCTAAGCCTGGAATCAGGAGGATTTGAGTTCAAATCTGGCCTCAGACACCAGCTGTATGTCCCTGGGCAAGTCATTTAACTCTGATTGCCTCAAAAAAATTGAGAAAGAATCTGTGGTTTTAGCATTTTGAGTATGCAGTAGTATGGTATTCTCTCCATCAGCACAGATTACAATCCCTTTGTAACTTCCAGATGGATAGTTCTTGAGAGCTGCTGTGTGTGGGGGAAAAAGTAATTAGAGAACAGAGAGCTTAGTGTGGGGTCTAGCTGAACCAGATCGTCCTAAGAACGTGTGTGGCTGGAAAGAGAACAACAAATGGGGAAAAAATGGAGCAAATCAGCCGGCATCCATGTGGGGATCAGTTCTCATCAATGATGATAGTGGAACCATTTGCACTACATCACTTCAGTATCTGACATACTGTTCAAGGAAGTGGCAATGGCACTTTAGATTAATTTGGGAGGAGATGCTAGACCTGACCAGCAGAGACAAGAAAAGTCTATGCTAAAGAGGACAATTTTCAAATAGCAAAGATCATGCATAGTACTGTTCTCTAAAAAGGTGATCAAGAAGAAATTATAAACTACTGTCCTATATGCTTTTCTCATCTCTATGAACTCTTTAGGAAAATGTGCCCCCCATATATGTATATATGTGTATATATGCAAGCTTTCATAAGATCCTTCTGTGTTTATTTTAAATAATGCTGAGACAGTGTGGTACAATATTGAGAGGAAAATCTCAGTTCTTCTACCTACTCCTATGTGACTTAGAGAAAAAACTTTTCTTTCTGTGCCTTGGCTTTCTCATCTGTAAATGAGAGGGTTGGACCAGGTGACCTCTGAAATCCTTTCTGCCTCTTAATCTATGATCCTGCGATCATCGTGGGGCTGAAACCTTGTGGTTTTAAGTGGGTGAAGGGTTGGCAACTTGCTTCCGTTTGCACTGTTGGATACTTCTGTACATTGAACTGTTGTTTAGTCATTTTTCAGTCATATCCGACTCTTCAGGATACATTTTTTTTGTTTGGGGGGGGGTTCTTGGCAAAGATCCTGGAGTGGTTTGCATTTCCTTCTCCAGATCACTTTATAGATGAGGAAACTGAGGCAGAGTTAAGTGACTTGCCCAGGGTCACACAGCTAGTGAGTGCCTGAGGCTGGATTTGAACCCAGGTCTTCCTGACTCCAGGCCTGGTGCTCTATCCACTGTGCCATTCGGTACCTAACCAAGTACATTTGGTACTTGGCCAAAAACGAACCCTTAGAGTCTGACTCTTAGAGTTAGAAAGGATGCTAAAGGTCATCTGGGAAGTTAGTAGCTTGGGATGCTGAGGGAGGACTAGCACCTCTGGTGTGAGGGCTTGCTGAGCGCATTGGTCGGGGACTTTCTCCTTATTGGTGATCAGTGCCCTGTGCCTGCATGAGGGATGGGGTAGAGTTGGGGAGAGTGAGAGGGAGGAGAGCCCTGGGCTCTTCAGGTCTCTTGGGTCTCTTGAGGTGCTTTGACTTGGAGTCACTTGAGAGAGAAAGTGGATGTTGTCAACCCCACTTCAGGTTGCTGAAGGGAAAATAAGACTCTTGGAAGAACCTGACATGAGAGGAGCTGGCAGTCTCTATCACGTCCTAATCCCAGTTTATCATAATAGAGACTTCGGGGAATTCCCCTTGGGTGAGCTCTAGAACTCTTTCTTGGTTGAGATTGGTCACTTCGTTCCCAATGGGAGAGCTCCTTCATGCTGGATTGTCTGGCATACATCCTCCTATGTACCTTCTCTGCTGTTTTGCTGTCAGCTTGGATAAATGAGTTTCTTTGCTAATTGCTATGTGTGTTCATTGTGGAAATGGTATTTGGTGAGAAGAGAGTCAAGCCTTGGTTATAAAACTTGAGGTCCTGCTTCCCCATTAGTGAATAGCAATCAGGAGTTAAGCTGGAACTTGAAAATCACATCCCCTAGATCAATGATATTTAAGGAAACAGATATAATTTTAGTCCAAAACCCCCTGCTCTTTGAGGAGAGCAGAATGGCTAAGCTTCTGACCTTAACTTCCTGCTTTCCCTCCTGGCAGGAAGTAAAGTCTTCCTTGGAGAAGGGTGGGAACAGAAGAGGCTAGAGATGTCTATTCTGACTCCTTTCTACAACTTGGATAAAATAAGGTTGCTTCTAGGTTTAGTCTTCCATCATCTGAATTGGTATTCTCTTGAGGATGGTATATAGTTGGTAGAGTTCTCTGACCCTTTTGAAGGAGGGTAAATATATATATAGGGTTTTTGTTTGTTTTTCGTAAGAGCAGAAGGAGCAAATGGAAGTAATCCACAGCTAATATTTGGCAGGAGATGAGTGGTGATGTTGTGGTCTAGGCATCTTGGGAACCCCGAAATGCAAGGACAAAAGGGCACAGGTCTGCCTCGAAAGAATTCAACCACTCAAGCCTTCTTTCAGTCCAAGAGACAAGGTTAATTGTGTTGCCAACAGAAGCAGGCCAGATTTTAAGAATGAGAGCAATTTAATGGGGACAAGATTGATATTTTATTCAGAAAGCCTGTGGGAAGATCTGGATGGGATCTAAGAGTGGCAAGTAGCCTGGGGGTGGGCCAGGTGCAGACGATGGAGGGAGTTAAGTGGCCAGAGCCACAGTGAAAGGGCAGTTAAGAGAATTATTGACTGAGATGGGTGATACCTCAGGAGAATAGGAGGGATCTGGGTTCAGGGACTTTGGGGTCCAGGTTGCAAAGATAAGGTCTTTTCCTTTTTAGAGATCCAATGCGAATCGTATCCACCATCAGCAATAGGAAAGACAAGGGTCAAGGGATTAAAAAATTGAGGACAATATGCATTTGAGTTGGCTAACCATAAGGTTGAGATTAGAAAGGGAGGGAAATGAAGTCTAAGTAGGAGTGATAGTCTGGGAAAGTACTGAGACAAAGGAGGACTAGAGGTCAAGATCAAGGCAAGAATGTTTAGAAGGGGTGAACTTTAGGTGGAAATGGAATGATAGGTTGTGGTCATATGGAGAAACATTCTGGTCTTTGATTAAGGAAGTGGAACAGTTGTGGGTAATGGTGAGATCCAGGGTATGACTGTCCTTATGTGTGGTTGAGGGAGAGTGAAAGAGTGGATCATGGGATTTAGAGACACTGAGGAATTTGGAGGTTAAAGAATTTGAGGGAGTATCAGTGTGGATGTTGAAGTTCTCTAGTATAAGAAGAGAAGGAGTTGAGGAATAAAAGAAGATGGCGAACTAGCTAGAACTCCTTGACAAAGATACTGGTTGTGTCCAGTACACAACAGCCATGATGAGCTGGATTAGGTAGAAAGATTTAATTGAGTAAACTTTAAAAAGAGTGATGCACCCCATGCCCTTCCCAGAATGACTCAATTTCTATACTCCTGGCATTTGTCCAGAGTCTATAAGTATTATTATTAATTAACTAATAATTAATAATTAATTGTTAATTATAATTATTACTCTCCCACCTACTACTAGCAGCCACTATGGCAGACATTCTGATATCGCCTCTTTCTCTCCCTATCCTAATATTGCTAAGCAATGGTGGCAAAAGGAGAGTCTGGATGTGGCAATGGGATTGAAGAGTGTTGGGGGTGGGGGAGTGGAGTAGGGGTAAGGTGGGGGTGAGTGAAGATACAGAAGTTGAAGCTTCCTCAAAAGGGAGCCAGATCTCAGTGAGGGCTAGTGGATGAAAAGAGTAGGAGAGAAAGAGAGAAAGAATTAAGGGGATGTTTGTTCATCATGGAATGAGAATTCCAGAGGGCACAGTGGAAGGAGGGTGGGATAAAGTTGAAAAAGCCTCAGACAAGTGAATAGGAGGTAGAAGTTGGGGATAATTTCCTCCTAAATAGTAACTGAGTGATATAAGGATAAGAAGAGACACAGTTGATAAGATACTCTTAGTGAAAGGGCCACAGCGGGTGGTAGATAAATACTAATGCTCACAGATTTGAAAGGGTCTTGTTGCTGGGCAAATGCCAGGGGTATAGGAACTGAGTTATACCTGTCTATTCCTCCAGTGTGACTGGGGAAGGAATAGGGGAGACAGTTGTATAGACAGGTTTGTGTCTTCATTCCGCCTTGCCCCCCAGCCTGATTCTCTGCATTGTGTTGGGGGAGAGGGGGAAGTGTAATGGTAAGAAAGGTGGGAATTTTTTTTACTCTTTTCCCTTTCGGAATGCTGAGGTAATCAAGGACCTTTGATGAGTCTTGCCTTTCAAAGGTAATGGCAAGCAAAGTGGGAGTTTTTGCTTTTTTTTTTGTTTGAATGCTTCTCAGCACTGAAGTAATCAAGTGCCTTTGATGAGTCTTGCCTTTGTTTCAATAGGGAGTCTTTGATTGAATCAAGAATCTTTGATGACCTGCTTAAGTCACAAGAAAGTCTAAGGTCACATGGGTTTGAGTCACACGGTCGTGACACCCTCTGACCCTGAGAAGGGTATGTATGATCTGAGGTTAGTGTTTTGTTTTAGGGCCCTCACTGAGAGAGTGTCATATAATTTGACCAGACAAGTCTCCGGGTAGCCGTCATGGAGCCCCACCGCCCCCTCCGCCACCCCCCCTCCCCGCTTTGAAAACCTAGATGTTGATGCTTTTCTCTCCGGTAACTTTATGTATTGCCAAAGTTAGACGGTTAGAAGCCTGTCTACTGGTTTGTGTTTATTTGCTCTGTTTATATAATGTATGCTTGTAATTTCTGTTTGTATGCTCTCTGAAGTTCAGGGTGCTGGCTTTTCCCCCTGAACTAAATGAATGATATATGCATGTTAATTAAAGTAAGATTGTTAACTCCTTAAAGTTGCTTTCCTTAGAAGAGCAGATCAAAGAACCCGTGCTAGCAGCACTCCCGTATGCTGGTGTTGTTGGTCTTACACAGCCACAGTAGCCACAAGTCCCATTGTGTTGTTGCGAGGGGTGGGGGAGAAGGCCTGTATCTGCACATTGCAGGCACTTAATAAATACTTCTTGAATGGCTCTGTATTAGTTCTGCATCTCACAGTGTGACTTTGAACAAGTTCCTTCACAACGAGGCTCTTAGTGTTTTCATCTGTAAAATGAAGGGAGCTGAATAAATGATTGATGGAGGAAATGGCTGCTGATGAATGACTGTCTCTTTCCCCACTTAACATTCTATGATGCCATAAGCCCTTGGGGGTGTGACTTTTCTTACTGGAACCAAAGCTGACCATTCCCTTTGCCCCTAACCACTTGGAATCAGCAGCCTTTAGAAAGGGCTCATTCTCAACTCCAAAGGAGTAAAGCAGGAGCCACTATAGCCATGCAGAGAGTTACCAAGGGCCAAACCCTGGTGATAATTCCTTCCTGCCTCAGAGACCTGCAGCCAGCTGTGTCCAGAGACCTGCAACCAGCTGTGTCCGCTAGGCCTTGGGGGCTGCACCGGGGGCTCAGCTTTTGTCTCTGGCAAGCTGCTGTATCCCTATCTCTGACATTGAGGGCATGATAATAGGGAATCATTCTGTCACAGCATTTCACAAGGCTAGGGCCTTGTTTCCTAGTTGGGATAAACTATTTGGCCTTTGGACAAGATTATTTTTGCATGAAACAGGATTGTTATCACTTAATTGAAAATAATTATCCAATGCAAATTGACTTCAACTTGTCTGGCTGGAATTAAAGAAGTGAGTATTCCTGAGCAGTTTCACTATTGCCAGGGCAGGTATTTTAAGTAAACGAAACTGACAAGATAAATGCTGATTTTCTTAAGTAAGCCCTCTGAAATCTAAAAGGCTAAGCTGAATTAGTCATTTTAGCAAGGGACTCTGTATTAA
>CM053622.1:430972363-430998330 GCA_028646595.1 Phalanger gymnotis | reverse complement strand
TCAGAGCCATTTTTTACAGGTGTTTGGAAGGGTTTGGGGGAGAGCTTAAGCGAGTCTCTGTTTTCCAGCCACCATCTTGGCTCCACCCCCTGTATCACTTCTTATAGCACAATAGTATTCCAACACATTCATATACCATAATTTGTTCAACCATTCCCCAGTTGTTGGACATCACCTTACTTTACAATTGTTTGCTAGCACAGAAAGAGCTGCTATAAACATTTTTGTACATAGGTGTCCTTATCTTCTTTCTTTGATCTCTTTGGAGTATATGCCTAGTAGCACTAGAACTGTGTCAAAGGGTATTAACAGTTTACTAGCTTTCATGGTTAGTTCCAAATTGCTTTCTAGAACGGCTGCACTAGTTCACAGCTCTAGCAAAAGTACATTAAAAATAGCTATTTTCCCATAGCCCTTGCAGCATTTGTCATTTTCTATTTTTGTTAATTTAGCCATTCTAATGGGTGTGCAATGATACCTCAGAGTTGTTTTAATTTGTAGTTCTCTAATTATGAGTGACCTATAGCATTTTTTATATGATGATTGAGAACTTGGATTTCCACCTCTGAAATCTGCCTATTCATATCTTTGGACTATTTATCAACTGGGGAATGGCTCTTATTCTTATAAATTTGACTCAATTCCCTATACATCTAGAAAAGAGCCTTTATCAGAGAAATTTTATGCCCACCACCCCCACCAATTTCCTTCTTCTCTTCTAGTTTTAACTGCCTGTACAAAATCTTTGGTCTTATATAATCAGAAGTGTCTATTTTACCTCCTGCAAACCTCTTTATTTCTTCCTTAGTAATGAACTCTTCCCCTATCCATATATCTGACAGGTAATTTTTTCTATGCTCCTCTAATTTGCTTACAACATCACCCTTTATGTCTTAATTATGTACCCATTTGGAGCTTATCTTGATATATAGTGTGAGAACAGTGGGTTCTGAACCCAATAGCTGGGATCTTTGAGTTTATCAAACACTTGGCTATTGTGCCCATTTGCTTCTTTATATTGTCTAACTAATCTAGTCCAGTGATCAATCTCTCTATTTCTTACCCAGTATCGAATTTTTTTTTGACTATTATGGATTTGTGGCATAGTTTGTGATCAAGTGCTGATAGGCCCTCTTCCTTCTCACTTTTTTTTTATTGATTCCTTTCACATTTTTTACCTTTTGTTCCTCCAGATGAATTTTATTATCATTTTTTTCTAGTTCTGTAAAGTAGTGCTTTGGTTTGATTGTTTGTGGCATTGAATAAGAAAATTAATTTAGATAGTATTTTCATTTTTATTATATTGGCTCAATGTACTCATGAACAATTAATATTTTTCAAATTATTTAGCCCTATTGTTATTTGTTTAAAGAGTGTTTTGTAATTGTGTTCATATAGTTCCTGTGTGTATCTTGGACAGGTAGACTCCCAAGCACTTTATAATGTCTGTAGTTGTTTCAAATGGAATTTCTCTTTTTATCTCTCCCTGATGGATTCTATTGGTAATATACAGAAATGCTAATGATTTGTGTGAGTTTATTTTATATCCTGAACATTTGTTGAAGTTATTAATTATTTCGATTAGTTTTTTTAGTTGACTCTCTAGAGCTCTTTAAGTAAAACCATTGTATCATCTGCAAAAGTGCTAATTTTGCTTCCTCTATCCCTATGCATATTAATTGAATTTCTTTTTCTTGTCTGATTGCTATAGGTAGTATTTCTAGCACTATATTGAATAGAGATGGTGATAATTAGCACCCTTCTTTACCAGTGATCTTAGGAAAGATGATCTTAGGAAAGATGTCCTCATTACAGATAATGCTGGCTCTTGATTTTAGACAGATACTACTTATTTTAATGAAAGCTCTTTTAATCATGTCTTTTCTAGTGCATTTTTTTAAAACATGAAGGTGTTGGAATATGTCAAAAGCTTCTCTTGTATCTATTAAAAGAATCATGTGATTTTTGTTATTAATATAGCCAATCATAAATCCATCTTTGTCATCGTGTATGATCTTTGTGACATATTACTGTAGTCTACTGGCTAAGATTTTATTTAAAATTGTTGCATCAATATTTAATAGGGAAATTGGTCAATAGTTTCTTTTCTCTGTTTTGAATCTCCATCTTTGTTTCACAAAAAGAATCTGACAGGACCTTTTATTTTATTTTTATTTTTTCCCTAAATACTTTATGTAGTATTGGAATTAATTGTACCTTAATGGTTTGGTAGATTTCATTTGTAAATTCATCTGGATCTGGCTTTTTTCCCTAGGGAGTTCATTTGTGGCTTGTTCAATTTCTTTTTCTAAGAGGGGGTTAAGTATTTTTTGTTCTATTAATCTGTGATTTCCTGTAGATGATTAGTTTTATTGCCATATAGTTGGACAGAATAGCTCTCAATTTCTTTTATTTCTTCATCATTGGTTTTGAATTCACCTTTTCCATTTTTGATATGATAATTTGGTTTTCTTTCATTTTTTAAATCCAAATGGCTAATGGCTTATTTTATTAAAAAAAATCTAGATCCTAGTTTTATTTGTTAATTCAATTTTCTTCTTCCAATTTTGTTAATGTCTCTTTGATTTTCAGTATTTCTATTTTGGTGTGTGATTGGGGGTTTTAAATTTGTTGGTTTTCTAGGTTTTTTTTTTTAACTGCATGCTCAATTTATTGATCTACTCTTTCTTTCTTTTTTTGATGAAGGCATTTAGAGTACTGTTTGGGGCACATCCCACAAATTTTGATATGTTGTCTCACTATCATTATCTTTAATGAAATTTGTTGATTATTTCTATGATTTGTTCTTCGACCCACTCATTCTTCAGGATTAAATTTAGTTTCCATGTAATTGTAAATCTTTGCTTTATGGATCCTATGGTAACTAAGGTGGGACTTTCTTACTGTTTTAGAATGATAGATTAAGTGTCTTTGGTTGAACCTTACCAGTACAAAGCTCTAGGCCCAAACCCCTATCTACTAGGTGCTAAGCCTATGTAGGTGTGAAGCCCTCAGGGTCCTAAGGGGAGGTGCTAAGACCAGAGCCAATAGTAGGAGCCTAAGTTCTGGTTGCTCAGATGATGTTTGATGATGGCTACAGAGTGTATAAAAAGAGAGAACAGAGCTATTTGCTTGAGGCTCTCACTTACTAGAAAAGTGTTGGCATGGGACTCTGGGCAGCCACTGTAAGAGCCTCCCAGCTCTTCAATCTTGGTAACTATGAATTGTATTTGGTCTGTTTATAATGTATATTTGTAATTTGTTTGTATTTGCTCTGAAGTTCAGGGTGCTGGCTTTTTCCCCTTAACTAAATGAATGATATTTGTATGTTGGATTGAAATAAGATTGTTAACCCCCTAACGCTACTTTCCTTAGTAAAGCAGATCAAAGAACCTGTGTTGGCAGTGTTCTTGGGCTTGTATTGGTCTTTCACCCTCACAGCAGCTGCAGGCTGAATTGTTACAACAATCCTTTATTGAATGTTATTATTATTTCATTGTAGTCATTAAAAGATGCATTTAATATCTGTGCTTTTCTGCATTTGTTTGTAAGGTTTTTATGCCCTAAAACATGGTCAATTTTTGTGAAGGTTCATCATACAGCTAAGACATAGGTACACTCCTTCCTACCACTTAGTATTTTCCAGATATCTATCATATCTAAAATTCCTATCCTGTCTATACTTTCTAAAGTGCTTATCTTAGCTTCTTTCTTGTTTATTATTATTTTTTTTTGGTTAGATTTATCTAGGTCTGAGAGGGGATAAATTGAGATGCCCCACTATTACGGTTTTACTATTTCTTTATAGTTCATTTAACTTCCCCTTTAAGAGGTTAGGTGCCATGTATACATTTTTGTTATTGATATTAATTTGTTGGCTAAGGTACTTTTTTAAGCAAAATGTAGTTTTCCTGTTAACTTCTTTTAATTAAGTCCATTTTTGTATTTGCTTTGCCTGAGATTGATTGTTATCACTGCCTTTCTCACTTCAGCTGAAACATAATAGATTCTGCTCCAGCCTTTTAACTCAGTGTGTATCTCTCTGTTTCAAGTATGTTTCTTGAAAACAATATGCTGTTGGATTCTGGTTTCTAATCTATTCTACTATCCATATTTATGAGTGAGTTCATCTCATTCACATTGATCATTGCCAGTTGTACATTTCGCTCCATCCTATTCTCTTAAACTTTTCCTTACCTATTTCCTTTGCCCCTTCCTTTAAGAGTTGGTTTTGATTCTTGACTTTTCTCTTGCTTAATATTCCCTCCCTCTTATTCTTCCCCCTTTTCCTTAACCTCATTTCCTTCTGTTTCCCTGTTGGGTGAAATCTTTCTATACTCAATTCTTTGTATGTCTATGTGTATTCTTTCCTCCTTTGACTAGTTCAGATGAATGAGGTTTGTGTCACCCACTCTCTTCTACTCCCTTTGTTTCAGATTTTTACTTGTATATTCCATTTATGGGAAATTATTTTCTCCATTCTTTCTCTTCCTTCCTGTTTCCCAGTATATTCCCTTCCCTCACTCTTTTTATTCTTCTTTTAAGATCATGAAACTGTAACAGAATCACTTCAGGCCTCTAATTAAACTCCCTTTATGATTCTTGATGATGATAAAGTTCTGAGGGGCTACATAGATCATTTCCTCATGTAAGAATGTAAACAATTTAACCTCGTTTGGTCCCTTATGATTTTTCACCTTTTTTTTAATGCTTCTCTTGACTCCTACTTTTGCATATTAAATTTTCTACTCGGCTCTGGTCTTTTTCATCAGAAGTACTTTTAAGTTTTCTGTTTCATTAAATGTCTATTTCTCTACTGTGGGATTATATTGTTCTGCTGGGTAGATTATCCTTGGCTATAAGCCTCTATAATTTGCTTCCTGGAATATCATATTCCACATTCTCTGCTCTTTTAGAATCATGGCTACAAATCTTGTGTGATCCTGACTGTGATGCCTCAGGACTTGAATTCTTTCTTTCTAGCTACCTGCAGTATTCTTTCCCTCTTGACCTGTGAGCCCTAGATTTTTGGTTACAATATTCCTGGGAGTTTTCATTTTGGGGTTTCTTTTAGGAGTTGACCAGTGGGTTCTTTTAATTTCTACTTTGTTCTCTGGTCCTAGGATACCTGGGAGTTCTCTTTTATGATCTCTTGAAATATGTTGTCTAGGCTTTTTTTTGGTGATTGTTTATGTGTTTCAGGCCTTCCATTTTTTTCAACTGATTTTCTAGATCAGTGGTTTTTCCTTTTTCACATTTTTCCCCATCCCCCCGCCCCTGATAACTTTGTTTTATTATTTCTTGACATCTCATGGAGTCATTAGCTTTCATTGGCCAATTCACATTTTCAAGGAGTTAAGGTTTTGTGCCTCTTTTTCCAAGCTGTTAATTTTCTTATCTTTTCTCCCCAGTTCTTGCTTCTTTTTCTATTTTTCCTCCTCCTACTCTCAACTAGTTTTAAAAAAATAATTTTTAGCTCTTAAAAAACCCCCAACAAACTCCTGATTTAGCTCTTCTAGGAATTCTTGTTGGACTTGTGTCCAAGTAGTTTTTTTCTTTGAGGCTTTGTTTGTAGATATTTTTGAATCATTCTTTTTTTTTTTCCCTGTGTTTGTGTCTTGAATTTCTCTGTTGCCCTTACAGTAGGCTTCTTCTTCTGCTGCTGCTGCTTATTCTTCCAGCCTACCCCTTGACTTTGGACTTTGTTAGTGCTCAGCACTGGACATTCTTGGGAGGGGTTATCTGGTCTAAGCTTCTTATATCCTACTGTTTTCACAGATCAGTCTGGGAGTCTGAAAGCTTTCAGTGCTCTCAAAGTGGTGTGATCTGGGGCAAGGTCTGTTCACTGCCTGCTTTTCCTGAGTTTGGGTTTATTAGTTTGCCCTAGGTTGAGAATTTCAGTAAACTGTTGCTGGTCTTAGTTGTTGTTGTCTTTTGTTCTACAAGAGGATCATCACAACAGGGAGGTGATGCCATGGCATGCAAGTGAACTAGATTTAAGTGAGGGAATGCAAAGTCACCAGCCTCACTTTCTGTTCTGGAGCCATCTGGATCCAGTGGCCAGATACGGATCAGGACAACTGGAGATAGCCCAGGATGAAGTAGGGGACCTTGGCCTTTTCAAAGTAAGGTCTTTAACAGGTCTGTTTGACTGAGGCAACACCCGTTCAGCTTAATAAGAAAGGAGGCAGAAATTTACCTAATTTACCTCTTTACCTAATCTGGCTTGGAGTCTCTGCAGGTTCAAAGCAACTGCCAGCTCCCCTTTGGTCTGTAACTCCTGTCCTGGCTTTTCTAATGGACTAAAGGTTACATGATGGACTAAAGGTTACAACCAAGTCCTTGCTTTGCTGGGATCAAAGTCACATGGCTACTGTTTCCTTCTGAACTTGTTCCTTGTTCAGAACCCAGCTAGGACCCAGTATACTGCAACTGCTCGTCTCCACCATGATGTATGCATCACAGGCTGTCCAGTTTCTCCACTAATAGAGCAGTTCTCAAGGAGCAGGAGTCCCTATTTGCTGGGGCTACAGCCCTTGTGTTCCTGTCCGAAATCTATGCTCATCAGGATAGCACTGCTGCTAAGGGTCGGACAGCATCCCACATCTATTAGGAAAACTGCCCACACTGAGGCTGATCTGGTTCCTGGAGTACTGAAAGGAAAGGACAGACTCTTAAGTCACTCAAAGCAGGTGGCAGTGGGTCAGCAAAGTCCAGAGGCAAATGGCCCAGGTTGGTGAGGGGAAGAACATGGTGACCCAAGAGAGCAGCTTGGCAGAGATCTAGGTAATGCCTATAGAGAGCAACATTTTCTTGGCACACTCAAAGAGTGGAGAACACACACATGGCCCTAGGGTCAGAGGTACAAGGTCTTGATTAGAAGGTGTCTATAGGGGTTCCAGTAGCTGCTTCCTGGGTTGGCTGGGCCAGGCATTTCCCAAGGGAACTTAATGGTGGGTGATGTTCAATACCCTTTTTTTCTGACCGTCTGTCAGGTAAATGGGGTACTTTCACTTTCTTGGCCACCAGGGAGGCTTATCACAGCCTCCTAGAATACCATAATGTGGGCAGGGCATGTGCCTCTAGCTGTATTAATAGGTAGGCCACAGACTGGGTAAAATGGGAAGGGACTCTGGGGGTCATGAACATTTTGCGGGGGGAGTATATACCCACTCATAGCATGCTAGTGTCAAAAGATTATGTAAGTACTGTGTAACTAAAATCTGTGACCCAGACTTGGATAGTGGGTAACAACTGCCAGATGGCACCTGTTCCTGTACCCTGGGGTAGTTCAGGATTCCCCTGGGGTTTCCTCTCTGCCCTGGCACCCAGTCTTGGCTTTCAGCCTCCGGGACCTGGAATGTTCCGTCATAAGGTATGCTCCTGGCCAGAACTCTTCTGCGGCCACACATCTCTCTGTCTTCATGAGCCACTCTGGTTTAGCAAAAAAAATACTCCCTGTGACCTTTTCTTGGATTTCCCAGTCAGAATTCAGTCTGGTGTATTAGGATAGTGTGGAGCAAGTTTTATGGGGGAACTAGACTGTACATGTACATCTTCCTGTTCTGTTACTTCTCCATCTTGTTTCTACCTCTTATTCATGATTTCTTGAACTGAAACATGGTGTCCAGGGTTTTTTTTTTTTTTGAGGTTAGGGGTAGGTGTGTCATGGCTTTCAGGTACTCCAGTAATTTTCGCATTTTTTTTTGTTTGACCTGTATTGCTATTTTTAATATACCTTGCATTTTCTCCCCCCCATCTTTTGGCTTTGTTTTGATATTTCTTGTCTCATGAACATAATTAAAATTTTCTTTAGTCTATCCTCATTTTCAGGGAGTTTGTTACTTAGGTAAAATTTATACTTCTTGTATTAAGCTGTTCATTCTTCCAAGTCTTTCCTCCAGAATTCTCAGTTTTTTTTCAATTTCTTCCCTCTAGAGCTATTAATAGTTACAATTCTTGCTCAATTTCTTCTAGGAATTCTAGTTACCTTGGAGTAAGCATCTTCTGGATAAGTGTCTTGGGCATTCCCTAGATCCATAACAGACCTTTATGGCACTTTTGTTTACTCATTCTATATTATTTCTTGAATTGGGGTTTTGTATTAAGGCCAGGATTTGAACTCTTGTGAGAGAATGTTGGGGCCTTATGTAATCCTGATCTGTAATACCTGGGGTCCTGCTACTGCTTTCTCTGGGTATTGAGAGCTGTTATTTTTTTAATTTTTTTTATTTGAGAGCTGTCAGGTGTGTCCTCAGCCAGAGAGCTGCAAATTTGCAGCAGTCCCTAAGTGTTTTGTAGTGGAGTGAAATCTGATTATGGCCCTTCTGGTCTGGTCTTTCCTCATTCCCACCTCCTTTTGTGTCTGTGTAACAATAGTAGCCTTGCCCCTAATTGGAGCTCCATTAGACATTGGATGGGCCCAGATTTGTTAAGTAGCTAGAAAGCTCTGCAGATTTAGAGCTACAGGCTTACTCTGGGTCTCAGGTCTAGAGCTAGAGGCTCGCCATGGTCTGCAGTGCTGGGACCTCAGCTGTAAGTCCTAGCTTTAGTTTGTGCTATATTTTGAGCAGACACAGAGCGACACGGCCATTAGGGCAATCTTCTCGTTCCCTGTCTATGTATAGTCATAGGCTCCAACACAGTTCTTGAGCTGGAAGACTCAGACACGGACCTTTCTGAATAGACATTTTTTTCCAGTACAGAAAAAATGACTCACTGGGTTTGCTGGTCACTATTTGGTCTAATGTTCTTCCTTGATCTTTCTAAGGGTTATTGTTGTTGTGTTTGTCTTTTGTTCTCAAAGAGGACCATGACATCAGGGAAATGATGACGTGACTTTTAGTTGACTTCGATTTGAGTGAGGAAGGGCTGTACAAGTTCACCAGCCTCACTTTCTCCTCCAGAGCAGTGTGGGTCCAGTGGCCTGATACTCACCAAGATGACTGGAGATGGCTGAGGATGTAATGGGAGACCCTGACCCTTTTAGGCTAAGGTCTTTTCAGGTTCTCACTTTGAGTGAGGTAATGCTCAGTGAATAGGCCTTTTTAAGAATTTAATCAGGGGATGGCCCCTTTAATCAAAAACTCAAACAAAAAAAATCAAACTGGGAGGGGAAGACCCTCAGGGTTCCTGCCCAAAACAAAAATGTTACTATTTAGTACTTATATTCACTCTGTGCTAGGAGGGCAGGGACCTATTGTCCAGTCTATGAGCTCCAGAGTAAGTTGAGTTTTAAGGCTTGGTTTTTGAGAAAGCAATCTAGCCAGTAAACCCAAAGTAAAGGAGGCAGCCTTTGCCATCAAAATGTACCTTCCTTTGGGCAGAGCACCCAGAGGACAGGATGTCTTTGTGGTATTCTATTGAAGAAAACAGTGAAAAAGGCAAGTGTTGGGTTAAAGTCCTAGCTTTAACACTTATTTGTGTGATCCTGAGGAAATGGTTTGGCACTTCAGTTGCCTAATCTGAAAAAAAAATGGGAATATTTGTAGTACCTTTATTATTGGGTTGTTGTGGGTGGTAATTTTAAAAAATACATTTTCATTGATGTCTTTTGTTTTTATATCATCTAGCTACATTTCCCACTGCAGCTAAGTGATGTAGTGGACAGAGTGCTAGGCCTGGAGTCAGTAAGATCTGAATTAAATTCTGGCCTTAGCCACTTACTAGTTGTATGACCCTAAGCAAGTCACTTCACCTTTGTCTGCCTCACTTTTCTCAACTGTAAAATGGGGGTAATAGTTCCTATGTCCCTGGGTGGTTGTGCAAATCAAATGCACAACCACCCAGGGACATGAGCACTTAACATAGTGCCTGGCACACAGTAGGTGCTTAATAAATACTTGTTTCCTTCCCTTTCTTTGCCTGTAACTTTTCTCTCCACCTCTTCCCTGAGAGCCATCTTTTACAATATTCTTATTTAAAAAGAGGAACAAAAAAAAATCTGCAAATCTAACCAACATATCAAAATAGTCTGAAATTATGTGCAGTTATTTCATACCTAGGTTCCTCACCTCTGCAAAGAAAGGAAGGTGTCTTTTTGTGTATCTCCTTTGAGACCAGTATCTCCTTTGGTCATTATTTTGCAACTGTTTCATTTTCTTGGTTTTTTTTCCCCCCATTTACATTGTTGAACATTGTCTTCCTTATTTTGCATCAGTTCATTAAGTCTTTCCATGTATCTTTGTATTCATCATATTCATTCTTTCTGACAGCATAGAAATAGTCCATTTCATTCATGTACTTAACAATTCATTTAACTATTTCTCAGTTGAAGGGCAACTGCTTTGTGTGTACAGTTCTTTGCTACCATGAGAAGTGATGCTATAAATATTTTGGTGTATATAGAGCCTTTCTTTTTGTCACTTTTTTTTCTTGAGGCATATGACTAGCAATAGGATCTCTGGTTCAAAGGAGACAGACATTTTTGTTGCTTTCCTCACATAATTCCAAATTCTACAACCCCTCAAACAAATGATGATGGGGAAAGGGCTTTTAAAACCTTAAAGTGCTATGGTTCTGAAGCAATTTTAAGTATAGCTAATTTAAAACCACTGCAAAAGTCATATACAGAACTGTGAAAAGGAACTTCATCAGAGAAATGCTTTTGTGGATATGTCATTTTCCCCCTTCTCAATAGAAATTTCTACATGTAAAGAAAGATCATGAATAAAGAAACTCTCATTCTTAAAAAAAAAAACAAAACTCAGTGATTTAAATTAACTAAGTCATAAGGTATTTGATTCTTCACAACATATCTTTTTTCCCCCCGAGTTTTTCCTCAGTTTCTTATGTTCTGGTAGAGAAATAATTACAAATTATCTGAAGAAGCTATTAATATTGGCTGTTCTTTGGGCATGAGATTAGAAGACAAGATTATTTATGTTAGGCAGTTTTACTTAAACTCAGTAGGTAGGAACACAATGCTTGAGCAGGTAGTGGTTAATGGTTGTAGTTTTAAGTTAACCCTGAATTAGGTTGGTAGGAAAGTCTGAGCTTGTCCCAAATCACCAATTGCCATTAAATATTTCAGACTGGCTCCTTGAGACTCAACATGTCCACAACAGAACTCATTACCTTTTTGCCAAAACCCATTCCTCTTCTGGACCTCATTACTTTTGAGAGCACTAACCTTTTAGTTGTCCAGCTATCATTCTTAACTCCCCACTCTCATAGCTTATCATTTGACAGATCTCCTAATTTCAGTCTCCACAGTATCTCTTCCGTACATTGCTCCTCCACTCACAGTTACCACTGCAGTTTAGACTCTCATCACATCATCTTTCATTTCAACCGATACAAACTGCTGTTCCAATTCATCCTCCATTTAGTTATGAAAATAATTTTCCTAAAGTGAAGATGTGACATGGTTGAGAAGGGACTCAACTCCAGTGGTTCCTTCTTGCCTCCAGGATCAACTATAAACTCCTTGATTTGGCATTTAAAGCCCTTGACAATCTTTCCCCTTCCTGCCTCTCTAGTCTTCTTACACATTGTTTCTCCATATATTCTCTGGCCCAGAGTGGCCTGCTTGCTGTTCCTCAATCCCACTCTGGTACCTTTGCCCTGACTGTTCCCTATGAATGTCTGGAATGCTCTCCCCTCCATACCCTCTGTCTCTTGGAACTTCCTTTGAGAAGCAGTTCAAATACCACTTTCTGCTGCAGGCTGTACCTGGCCCCCCAAGGTGCTAGTGTCTTCGATCCTGAGTTACCCTGTATCTGCTTAGTATGTGTCTTGTAGGTACTTACTACATGGCTCTTCAGTCAGGTGAGCTTGAAGCTTGGAGGCATGTACTGCTTTGCTTGCCTTTGCCTCTCCATCCCTTAGTATATTGCCTGTCTCATAGTAAAGCACTTAATAAATATTCACTGATTAACATAAAATTTCCCTGTTTTAATTTGCTTTACAGAGAGCCTTATGGATGGCTTTTGAGTGGCCAAGGAAATAGCCTGTAAAATTTGTTTTTATTAACCTTGCCCTCCCCCCCAATATAATAATTGCTTATTTTCTTTTCATGTAAAGGATACATTTATTCACTATACTACTGTGTTATTTTATCTTGGCATCTAATTCACTTATTCTGAGTATAACTTAACAAAGTACAAAAAAATATATCACAGCTTCTTAAAAAGCCAGGTAATTTTAGTTTATACTGTAATAAATGTCATATTTTTATTTTTAAAAAATTTTTTTTTACATACTTGAGTGATTGACTTCATTAAGGTGATTTTCACACTGAGGAAAAACATTCTTTAGTGATTACATTGAGACCATAATTTATTCTCCTTTTCATGCATTTGTTAGAACTTTTGCTCCTTTTGCTAGTTATACCAGTATGATTCTTCTGCTTTCTTACAGCTCAGGCTCCCTGTCTCCTTAATGTTTCAATAATTTCATAATCATCCTCTCCTTAGGACACTCATTGTCAAAAACAGACTGTCATGTTCCTTACCAAGGATGACTTCAGAACAAGCTTTAGAAGCAGAAGAAATTGAATATAGAACAAAGCATATTTTAAACTTTCCTAGTTGGTATAAAAATGAATCTTGAAAATGATTAAATTTTCTTATCAACGTTCACTTCTTTTTTACTTCAAGGCTTTGTTTTTAAAAAATGTACATTGTAGACAAATGACATTTAATAAACTACTTTTCTTGGTAAAGTATATTTTAAAAGGGCTTTTAAAAAATGACAACAAACACCACAACATTAAGCTTTCTCATCCCCAGGCTTCTAAGTCAAAAGTATAATTTATCACATAGGAATAGTCCAGAAAATAGAAAGCTAATTTGCCTTTTTACCTTCTCACACAATAAACAACTTGTTGGTCACAGAGAACAGCAAATCATTTGCTTAAAAACAGAAGCCAGGAGCTCAATAGTCTTTGTTTAGTGAGCTTAGCTTCTTTAGAGCTGGAATAAACACATCTTACTTCTTTAACGAGGTAAGAAAACACAATGCCGGGGCACAGGCAGACAAGGACACCAGATTATTATGTTAACTACCAACTCAGCAGTTTTTCAGTTTTGATCTCTTTTTTCTCTGCTTAATAAGGAATAAACCTTCCTCATCGTGTACTCTTTTTCTCTCTCCTTTCTTATACTTCTCCCATTTATCCCTTTTGGAAAGCTCCCCTCCACTCCTCTTTCGATGACAGTACCCTAAGTGAGAGGAGGACCTATGAGATGAAGAGTGACTTCTGGGTCCTCTGATAAAGTCTTCATCTGCATCATACCACCTTTGGACATCTCTCCTGGATTTTTTTTCTTGGCATCTACTGCTCCAATCGCTCATTTTTGTTCTTCTGAGATACTTCTTTTCTTGATGCCATTTGTAGTCTTCCTGTATGGTATATCTCTTCTTTATTCCATGGTAGGGACTCCTGCTTGTTGATTCCATACGGGGTCTCTTGAATGGTCTTGGAAAATCTCCATTCTTTTGAAGTTCTAAAAAATACAAGTGTTTTTGCATATTCAGAATCTAGAGAAACCCACTATACCATGCAGGTCTGTAAATAACCTATGATCTGAAAATGTCGTAAAGCATGAAGGGATGGTAGAAACTTACATGCATTAGAGTCATAGAATTTTAAGAGTTGGAATGGTAGAATTTAGGTCATCTAACTGAATCCTGATCTGATGAATGAATCCCTCCTACGAAAAGCCTGGCAAGTAGTTATATAAATTTTGTTTGAATACCTCCAATATCTATTTTTATATAGGCTAGGACATTTTTCCTTATACCAAGTTGAAATCTGCTTCCTTTGCAATTTTTATCTTGGTTTTAGCCATGGCTATGGCCCTGTCCTTTGGTGTCCTTTTCCACAGACAGCTTCTCAAATACTATCACTAATCTATTATGACTTATTAGTTTTCTCTTCTATAGACCAAATACCCCTAGTTTCTTCAAATAACTCTCATATACCATGGATTTGCATTTCATTATTACCTTAGTTGTCCTCCATTGTTGTCATACCAGTTTATCACTCTTGAAATGTGAAGCCCAGGTCTGACCAGCTCAGAAGAGTGGAAAGAAGAAGAAGAGATAACTCCCTTGTTTTGGGCATTAATCTGGTTTGATGGAATGAATTAGATGACTTAAGAGGACTCTTTAAACTCTAAATTGGGATGACCTTATGAGCAGAGTAATGTGACTTCCCAGAATTTATGTGATTTAGAGTTGAAAGGGCCTGTGTAAGTCATCTAATTTAAATTTCCCTGAAACCCAGGGAAGTTAAATCACTTAAACAAAATCACGTATCTAGTAAGTGGTGGAGTTGGTACTTGAACCCAGGTTCGCTGACTCCAAATCCAAGCTCCCTCCATTATAAAATATTGGTACTGTTTTATATAGTCAGCTAAAATTCCTAAGGGATTTTTCCCCCCACATAAATTGCTCTTAAGCCATATATGTCCCAATCACATATCTGTGAAGATAATTTTTATTTTAACCTAAGATCTACATTGACCCCTATTTATTTAACTTGACCTGCATCTGAACTCCTTTTATATTTCATCTTCTTAGCTGTGGTCACTGTTCTAAGCTTTCAAAATATTTTTGAGTCTGACCTCACTGGCCAGCGTATTAATGATCCTTCCTGTCTTTGTGTCATTTGGCCAACTGAGAAGCACACTGTGTCTTCAAGTCTTGAATAGAATGGGGCTTAGCAGAGGCTTCCAAGGCAAGCCCCTGAAAACTGTCTCTGGGTGGACGTCAACATTGCGTGGCTCCAGGTGCTCAACCAGTTACAAAATCAAGTCAGTGTAACTTATCTAGCCCATGTGGGTGACTTCAAATGCCACAATGACATGGAGATAACCCTCTAGAGAATTTTCCCGATTTACTAGACTAGCAACCTTGCGCAAGAACAAGATGAAGCTAGTTTGGCAAAGTTTATTGAAGAGGCTTCTTAAGACTTATTCTGTTTTCCTAAGTATAAGGAGTTTAGGAATTAATTCTAGAATTTTCCTGGGGGCAATAAGCTGCACTCAATGAAATCTAACTTCTTTGCTTTGAATCCTGGGACATTATTCTAAATGGTCTCTGTTAAGGTGAAAAGTTGCACCCTCAATCAGTTAAGCATCATGTAAGTATGTACTATATGCAGGCATCTATATCTTTATGTCTTGCTTACATTCTACTGGGGAAAACAACACATATGCAGATAAGTAAATAAAGTCACAATGAGTAATATGGGGTAGAGATGAGCAACTAGGGATAAAAAAAGGCTGCCATATATAGGAGGGGGTGGCACATACTGGGAAAATAAGGATAATTTTAATACAGCAATAAGGCACTATCATATCCCTTATTGCTAAAACTGAAAAAAGATTCATAAATTTGACATTTAGAGAATTATATTCAATTTAGGTAGATAACGAGCTGACTATGCAAACACAAATCTAATAATCATTTTAACTTATATCCAGACCCAGGCCTGGAGTCACGAAGACCTAAATTACAACGTGGTCTCAGACACTTCCTAGCTGTGTGACCCTGGGCAAGTCACTTCACCGTTCTCAGCCTTGGTTTCTCCCTCTGTACAATGGGGATAATAAAAGCACCTACATCCCAGGACAATGAGGATCAATAACTATTAGCACAATGCCTGGGACATATTGTAGAGAGCTACATAAATATTATTATTGTTAGCTTTGCAAATATAAGTTGTCAGATCAATTCGAGTGACAGTGACACAAGGCCTGGGGCACGGCTGGAATCTGCCTTCATGGAGACTCTGGACATGCCCCCCTCTAGGTGGTGTTCTGAGCGAGGACAGACGTGGGAGCGCAGGCCGGGGGCCGGGAAGTCTGCTCTGAGGTGGGGGTCAGAGGCCCGCTGCAGTGACTGCTCACAGGGATTCCTTCTGAAGCTGCTCTTACTTAACACGTCTGTCAGGACTGGAGGAATGTAATTAAGAGCCTGGTGTTAGAGAGAGCAAGTGGAGAACAGGAATGACCATGACACGTTATAGAAGTGGTCAATCAAAAGATGGACAAAATCTACTCAGTGAAGTACTTGAGAACTGAAAATGAACTACAGAAAATAAAGCATAAAACTGCAAATCCAAGAACAGGAATGATAAGATTGAAAAGACCTGCAGATCACAGAGGGTTTATCAATTTGTGCCATGACCAAGTTAGTACAAAACAATGACATGTAAAGGCTGAGAAACAAAGTTCTCTATATTCACTAAGCACTGGACTTGTCACTGTAAAATGAGCAGGGAGACCTTAAAGGTGGTCTAGAGGGAGCATAAAAGCTTTCCAAAGGTCTGGAAATAATGCACATAAAATTTAAATAAGATGTGTCTTTAGCAGGGCCACTGAAAGAATAAAGGATGAACAGAGAAAAGATGGAGAAACACCACAGGTACAAAATACTGCAGACACTGTCAGGCATGGTCATGGGGTCACTTGTTTTGGCCTAACTGTTCTCTGTTATAAAGAGAGGCTCAGTTCTTATTCGTGTAAAATCTAGAAATGACAGGGCTTAATTAAAAAACAAATGAGAATGAAAGGTGACTTCATAACTACTTTGAAGTACACGGATAAGCTGCTCTGTACTGCCAGAGAACAGAACTGGGGAAGATGAGTTTATGACATGAGGGATTTAGGTAAAAACAAAAACAAAGCCCCAAAACTGTACTTTATTAGCAAGAGTGACTAAGGAAGCCATACAGAGAGGCAACTGAAGAAACTAGGGGTATTTGGTCTATAGAAGAGAAAACTAACTTAGTCCTGTAATCTCCTAGTGCTCTGAGGTCCAAGTAGGTGGCGAGCTGCTTGCCTAACTTAGCTAAAGACAGAACGTGGCAGCCCAGAAAGATACAAAGGCATGGAGTGTGGGCTCGGATTCTGCTTCTAACACTTCTTAGCTTGGTGCCTGCCCATGGAGAAGTCACTTAACCTTTTCATCTTGGGGCCAGAGATTCCTCATTTGTAATACAGGCTAATACATTTAGTACTTTGTTGTGGAGATCAAATGAGATAATGTCTGCATCCTGGCACAGGGCAGGCAGGGAATCAAGGCCAGCTATTATTACTGTTCCGACAACAAAGAGTGTATCGGATGTTGGCAAGATACCTGTTTGTTCCCATGAAGCAACTTACAGTTAAATATAGACCTTAAAAAAAAGTACTTACTTGTAAAGAAAACAAATTAAAACAACATTTTAAACTCTGGGACACATAGACGATAGTAAACATTTTAAGAAATTTACTCAATTGAATATTATGGAGGAGTTAGTATAATACAACAAAGTGGAGATCAAAATACCTCCAATTACTTCTCTAATCATTAGAAGGCCCTGCTTTTACTAAATCAATGCTACAGACACAAAAAGTATCATCGGTTCATGCAATGAGATAATAAGGGTATAAATTTAGAGCTGCAGGGGATCTCAGGCATTACTGCAACAACAATTTGCCAAGGACCCCTCCCCTCCCTGCCATATCATACCTTCTACTTTCCACTGTATTCTTTGTTCTTGCTCCCGGATATCATGCTCCTTATCATAGTAGTAGATGAATGGTACTGTTGGAAACGTTCCACTTAACATCCGTCTTTCTGTGCACTCCTGAAAATTATATTTAGTATTACAACTTTCAAGAATCACTGCAGAAATTTAGATTTTTACTAGCTTATAGACAGTGTGAATTAAAGACAGCCAAGCAACCACTAGTTTTGCAATCATTCTCTCCCAGCTACATGGGAGCTCCCTGTGAAGGTGTTCTGAAGGTACATGTATAAAAGCACCTAAGAGGTAAAGCCATGTTATCATACCCATTCTGGTATGTCCGTCAAATGGAGAGGGCCTGATACTGACTGTGTTATTACAATAAACTCAAAGCAAGCTGGTGCAGTGACACATCACTAGACTTGAAATCCAAAGTGGATTCCGTCTTGGGGCCTCCATTTACTAGCTATGAGGCTTTGAACACCCTGGGTCTCAGATGTATCTGTAAAACGGAGTCTTTGTCTTCATTCAGTCTCACGTTGGCGAGTATCTACGTTACTTTCCAGTAGTACCTTTCTACCACTGTTTGTTGATCGGTCACTTGCATTGTTTGTTAAAGTTAAACTGGGTAGGTCAAATAAGAGTTCTTTCCATAATGCTTGTTGTAGCACAGTGTCTGGCACGTAACAGGTGGTTGACAAAACTGAGAAACAGAGGAGTTTAAGTGACTTTCTTCCGATAATACCAACAGCCAATGTCAAGGCAAAACTTGAACTCATTTTTTACTCTAACTCTAGGGCTCTTCCCATCACATCAGGGTGGAGTTAACAGAAACTATGGGTTGCAGTTCAGAAGGTTATTAATGACTTCCATAAATGTAATGCTCCTTAGCTAGTGTTCTAACACTATAGGAATTCGAGACTAATTTTTCCATCCTGATCCTTGCAATTATTTGAGCAATAACTCTTTAGTATCCTTCCTTATTACTTGGCACAGTGTCTTGCACATAGTAGGAACTCAATAAAAATTTATTGAATTTACTGAATTGAAATGCTTGAAATAATTGGAGGAAAGCAACATTCAAAGACATTTTGCCAGACTGATTTTTATGTCTGGATCACACTTGGTTCAGATTAAGCCAGTCATTTGGAGTTATACAAAAATTTCTTATAAAGTTGAATGTAAATTATTTTTTGATTATCCATATCACTAGTCTCTTCCATCAGTATGGAAAATCTATACTTGCTCATATAAATTATTTTCATATTATCTGCTTTTTGGATTATCTACACCATTGCTTTTCTCTCACCGTAAATTTGGATAATTGAGAGTTTGTCATCTCTAGTATAAGGATGTCAAGTTCGTATTATAAAGTTAAAATTACCTAATCCTAGATTTCCAGGGATAAATTTCAAAGACTCCTAACAGATTTTTGTCTTCATTAACAGATAACAGCACATATGACGGAACAGAACACTTTAATTTTCTTTTTAACTGAGAAAATAAAATGGGAATACTTCATCCTTCTGAAGCCCTGCATTAAAGAGATTATTACTCAGAGGCAATGCAACTATGATTTTGAAATAGCATTTCTTAAATGAACAGCAACCTTGAAAGTTTACCACTATGGACACTGTATGAAAAATGTGTGCAACAAGACAGAACTGGTAAATTAAACAAATAAGGCCTAGAGGTGCTGAATTCTATCGATTATATTATACTTAGAGAAGTACAGGGTCTTCTGGGGGAAATCTCAAAGGTACATAAAACACCATGATGAATTTTACTACATTTAAAATGGGTCAAATGCAATCTTAGAAACAAAAATTCTAAATTTTACACAGCATAATAGTAAAGCTTCTAGATGAGTTTATTAGAGACCCTCTGAAGAGGTAGCCAGATAGACAAATAACCTTGGCTTAGGAGTCAGATCTATTGTCTTTCCATGAGTATATGTCATAAGAGTTAAGCTGTACTAGGTGACAAGGAAAACTTAATATTGAAACTTTATCTAGAGAACATGAAGATAAAAATTTTAAAAACCACTTGATTTGGCGATACAAAATTATTACTATATAGTCATTTGTGAGAACTCCCTGACATTTATTATGTAAAACATTTTTTTTTCCTGGACCAGTGATTTCATTTGCTTAGGGAACTCTTGGAGAGGAAAAAAAAATCTAGTACAGGAAGGACAAACTCAAATAGAATCAGACCCATGCAGGCCACATACTGACTTACAAAAAAAAATTAATATTATCTACGTTGTATTGTATTTTAAATTTATTTTGATAAACATTTCCCAATTATATTCTAATCTGTCATCCTGAGTTTGGTTGGGGCATAGCCTAGCGTGACACCTCTGAGCAGGTGTTCTTGATCTGATTCCAACTCTGAGGCTAACATCTACTACACTACTACTAAGCTTCCTCACAAAACTTTAACATGTCAAAATTAGGTGCTGCTTCATTTGATCCCATTAAATCAAATTCAAGTATGTTCAGTCTTATGTTGCTCACATAGCATTCATTTACTCAGCATTAATGTTGTACAAGGCTAAGGATACAAAGTCAAAAAAAGAAACATTCCCTGCCTTCAAAAAGTTACACCTTTATTACATAACTGTTTGCTGACAACTTAAAAAAAATTAGAGAACACTGGGTAACATCATGTAACTCCGTAGATGATATAAACTGACAGATCACATTTGAAAAGAATTCTTTAAATATATAGCACAGCATACATTTAAAGTTACACATTCCTTTTCTATGACTTCTAGCTACCACTCCAAATAGATGGAGTCTGTCTTGCCCAAATCGTGTCACGTATAAGTAGCATTCAGGTAGAAAGTATTAAAACTTACATATCCATAATGGCCTTTCCGAGAACAGTTGTAACAATATACTAAGGCTGATCGTCCAAAGTAGGTCTTTGGCCTCTTCGGTGGTCCAGGTTTGGTCTGCAACACAGGTATTTGTGAAAGTTCTATTTTAAATTTAAATCTTAAAACAAAACCTTGCTCTTTCCAACACAATTTTTATCAAATGAGTGAAGAACTCCTTTGAGGTGGTGGTTGTAAAATTTTCTTCTGGGGATCCTAGCTAGTGTAAATGTGAACTATTATCATTAAGAGTTGTTCTTGCAGTATTTATGCTTATAATATGACAATGTATTCTCAATTAAAGTCTTACTTTTGTACCTTGACACAACACAGAGGTGAGCCTGGGTTCTCAAAAGGTATTCCACAAGAATGTAAGGTCATGCAGCTCCCACGAAGCTGCAAACATTGGAATATTATTGGGTCTAACAAGGGATTGTGTGCCTGCTGTTTAAGGAACAGGCTAAATATGTAGATGTTGATTGGTAATTAACTAATGAGTTATTGTTACTTTGCCACAGCAACTCATGAAGGCTGCCATGTACTAAGACATGGAGACAGGATCTGAGCTAATGGAGGGAAAAGTTTCCATATTCCTATACTGATGAAACCAAGGATCTTTTCAGTAACACATACAATAATGTCTGTATATTTGTTTCTGGCATGAATAATTAATTTCTTTCTTACATATGATATTTTATTTCCCTCCCCAATTACATGCTAAAACAATTTTTTACCATTTTAAAAAAGTTTTGATTTCCAAATTCTATCCCCCTCTCTTCCCCCTCCCTGACACAATAAGCAATACGATTTAAGTCATACATATGCGATCATGTAAAACATTTCCATATTAGTCATTCTATACAAGAAGACTCAATAAAGAAAGGAAGAAAGGCAGTGAAAAACAGCGTGCTTCAGTCTGTATTCGATCAATATCAATATCAGTTCTTTCTCTGGAGGTGGACAGTATGCTTCATCATTAGTCTCTTGGGATTGCCCTGGATCATTGGATTGCTGAGAACAGCTAGGTCATCATACAATGGTCATCCATAGGTGATCATCATACAACATTATGGTTATGGCATACATTTTCTTGGTTCTGCACCCTTCATTTGCATCAGTTCATGTAAGTCTTTCTGAAATCATCCTGCTTGTCATTTCTTATAGCACAATAATATTTCATCATAATCATATACCACAGCCTGTTCAGTCATTCCCCAATTGATGGGCATCCCTTCAATGTTCAATTCTTAGTCACCACAAAAAGAGCGGCTATAAATATTTTTGTACAGATAGTTCCTTTTCCCTTTTGTCTTTGGGATGCAGACCTAGCAGTGGTATTATTGGATCAAAGGGTATGTGCAATTTTATAGCCCTTTGGGCATAGTTCCAAATTGCTCTCCAGAATGGATGGATCAGTTTACAACTCTACCAACAGTGCACTGGTGTTCCAGTTTTGAATAATTAACTTCTGATATCCATATTGATGTCTTTCCGGAAAAAGTGCTAATTTTTCTATTAATACTGGTTGATATTTTAAAATTTTCCTTTTCATCTTCCTTTTTTGTTTGTTCATGGCAAACCTTCATAAATGGATAATTTATACTGTCTTTTACTTTAAAATCCCTCACCTCTGATCACTCCAACCATGGATTACCTCCACCATCCACCTCCCTCCCTCTATTCAAGTGCTATTGAATAGAGACAGAGTACAGATTATTAACTCATTTCGCCCTTTAACTAAAGCCTCTCCCTCTTCCAAGCTTCCCCATTACTGCTGAGCTCACCACTATCTTCCTAGTCCCTCAGGCTTTCAACCTCGGCGTCATGCTCCACTCCCATCTCTCACTCTGCATACCCATCTGTCACCGAGGCCTGCTGACTTCACCTTTGCGACATGTCTCAATATGTCCCCTTCTTCTGATACTACCATCACCCTGGTGCAGGTCTTTATCATCTCATGCTTGGATTATTACAAGAGCCTGCTGGAGGGTCTGCCCGGTACAAGTCACTCCTTACTCCCATTCCACTCTATCTGTCAAAGTGATTTTCCTAAAGTGCAGGTCCAAAGATGGCAAATGTAAAATCTTGTTTGGTGTTCAAGTCCTTTATAACCTAACCTCCCCCCTTTCCAATTTATCTAGTCTTCTTACACATTATACTCCCCACATACCCTTTGACCCAGTACCAATATACTTCTTGCTGTTCCTCTTCAGCTCCAGGTATTTTCTTCAGCTGTTCTTCCAGCCTGGAATGCTCTCCTTCCTCATCTCTGCCTCCTGGCTTCCTTCAAGTTCCAGGTAAATCAGGAAGCCTTTCTCAACTTCCTTTAACTGTAGTGCCTCCCCTCTATTATTTCCCATTCATTCTGTATATAGTTTGTCTGTTTATATCTGTCTGCTTGTTTTCTCCCCATTAGATCGTGAACTCCTCAAGGATAGGGAATGTCTTTTGCCTTTCTTTGTAACCCCTGTCCTTAGCACGTGCTTAGCACATAATAATAAATGCTTACTGATTGACTGAGCACACTACAACTTTTTGTTATGTAGTCCAACCGGGCTCTCACTGCAACAAGGCAATTCCTTTATACTCTATCCAATTACTAGTTCCCTATCCACTAAAACTATTTTGTATTTAACTGCTTTGTAAATGTTTGTGTTCATGACTTGATATTTATACTTATATATTTTATATGTATTCATCTCTCATATCAGAATGTAAGCTCATTGAGAGTTAGGATTTTTTTTTCATTCTTTGTTTTGATATATCTATTACATAGTAGGTGCTTCAATAATACTTGGCTGACTAGATATGTGGGTGTATATATGCATATAGATATAATTTCCTCACACATATACATTGTATCTTATAGGAAAGGTAAATTATAGAGATCTAATGATGAGATTACAATGACTTAGAGGTTTCAAAATGTTGAAAGAAGCCTCAGAATTAAAAGGAAGAGGAAAAGGAAAAGGATAAATTATATTTCATGTATTCCTACTTGATTGCGAGAGGATCCCAATGGAAACTAATTTTACTTATAAAGATATTGCTTTTAAGAGTATGAAATACTTTGGCAACGCCGGTCTACATTTAGTGGACTGTAATCTCAAAGTGGACAGCAGTACAATAGGTAAATTTAAAAAGCTAATGTGATCTTAGGCTTCGCTAATGTATTATTGTGTCCAGAATGAGAAAAGTAATATTTCTGTTGTACCCAACCATGTTCAAGGCATATCTGCAAAACTGTATTCAATTCTGGATACTATATTTTAGGAAAGATAGTAAAAGCTCTAGTATGTCCAGGAGTGCCACCAGGATTGTGAGACGGCTTAAAATGGTATCACAGAAGAGCTGGCTGAACAATCTGGAAATGTTTAACCTGAAAAAGAAAAGACTCAGAGGAAGTGTGATAACTGTTTTTAAAAAAACAGTTATATTGAAATAAATTATTTTGCTTGACCCTGAAGGGCAAAACTAGCAACAATGACTGGCAGATTTTGATTCAATAATAAGGCTTTAGTGGTCCATAATTTCATTGATGTTAGGCATTCTTTCCAAGTGCAGATCTCAGCTCAATGAATCAAGAGGTCTTTATTAGATGGCCATTATGTGCCAGGTTTGTAAAATGAGACAGTTGTTGCCCCCAAGGAGCTTAAAATCTCCTATAGAGAAGTAAATACAGGATACATGAAGAATAAATATAAAGTGGCTTATTTCTGTGGAGTGGGGAGACTAACATGAGGGAATTAGGAAAGGCCTCTTAAAGGCAATTGACTTGAGCTATCAGTTCTAAGAAGCTGAGGTGAGGGACAGTATTCCAGACATAGGGGCTGCCTATGCAAAGGCACAGAGATATGAGATAGAATCTTGTAGAGAGGGAACAAAGCAGGCCAGTTTGGCTGTAGTATAGAGTCTGTGAGGGGGAGTAACATGTAGGCAGCCTACAAAGAGAAGCTACAGGGGCAGCTGGGTGGTGCAGTGAATAGAGCACTGGCCTTGGAGTCAGCAGGACCTAAGTTCAAATCTGGCCTTAGACACTTGACATTTGCTAACTGTGTGACCTTGGGCAAGTCACTTAACCCCAACTGCCTTGCCTTCCCCCCTCAAAAAAAAAGAGAGAGAGAAGAGAGAGAGGGACACAGGCTGGAGCCAGACTGTGAAGGGTTTTAAATTCCAGGCAGAGGTATAGGTATTTTGGCCTAGAAGCAATGGGAGACCACTAATGCTTCCTGCGCAGGGGACTGTCATAGTTTCAAATGCTATGAGCTGCATACCTATGTCCTGCCATAAATTCTCTGTAAGGGGTCCATTAAATGTACTAAAGGACTTCCTCGAGCTGTTTTGGACATCATGTGTACACCAGTGCCACCCTTATCTGCCCATCTGTTACATGTCCAATCTGCTTCTTTTCCTGATCATATATCTGCTGGATGATATCTTTTAGAACTCCTTCTGATGTCTTATTGTATGTGGAGGCATCCCTGGGTTCTTGAAGGCTGTGCTAGTAAAGTGTAAGTTATGACAGTCTTTACTCTTCTGGATGGGCTTTCAAACTAATGCATGTGAAGCGGCTCATCAGTGGAGGCTAGCTATTTGGTGAAAAATTCTTTAGCCATAAAATAAAGAAAAATGCAAGGGGCTCCCCAGTCCTCAGCAGGCCTCTCTGCTTCTGCTACAATGATAGGAGAGTGGTGGCAAAGGAAGCTGCAGGCGCTAGGAACTACACAATTTTCATATTGTCTACACTCCACCAATTAAATCACAATTTAAGGGAAGACCCAGAAAGTTAAATGGACTGCCTGAGGAGGATCTGTGGCAATATGTAGTCACTGATAGACTCAATTTGCACTACTGCAAGGACTGCAAATTCATAAAAGCACTGAGGTATGTTTTATATCACCTCTCATATGCAAATTTTCTCTGTAATTACAGATTCTTTGCCCTGCCACTTTCTCCACTGTGCCTTGTGATCCATGATCAGCAGGTATAAAGCATCACTGGAAGCTGTGGCTAAAAAAAGGGGGGGGGGGGGAGCCAAGATGGTGGCTGGAAAGCAGGGACTTGCATGAGCTCCCTGCCAAGTACCTCCAAAAACCTATAAAAAATAGCTCTGAACAAATTCTAGAACTGCAGAACCCACAAAATAGAAGAGGGAAGCAGGGATCTAGCCCAGGACAGCCTGGATGGTCGCTGGATGAGGTCTATCACGCACGGAGCGGAGGAGAGCAGAGCCTGGAGGGGAGTGGAGCTCAGCGCAGCCCGGGCAGAGCAGTCTCTAGTGTCCTGAATCAGCGAGCTGTGGCTGTTGCCATACTTCTCAACCCACAAACACCAAAGACAACAGAGAAGAACTGCAGAACCCGCGAAACAGTGGAGGGAAGCAGAGCTCCAGCTCAGGACAGCTTGGATGGTCACTGGGTGAGGTCTATTGTGGAAAGAGCTGGAAGCAGAACAGAGAAGAGCCCAGAGTGGGCAGTGGCAGGGCCAACCACAGCAGGAGCCAGGCGAAAAAGGCCCTAGCGCCCTGAATCAGTGAGCTGCGGCAGTTGCCAGAGTTCTCAAACGACAAACACCAAAGACAACAGAGAAGGTTAGTGGGAAAAGCTGCTGGGGACAGAATGAAAA
>CM053622.1:430959570-430971863 GCA_028646595.1 Phalanger gymnotis | reverse complement strand
ATGTGTGACTCACCCCTGAAGCTGAAAAAGCTATAAAACCAGGTGTTGGCCTTCTCTTTTTTGGAGCTCTTACCCACAGCTGTGGTGGCGCATGTGACTCTGGGCCCAGCCCTTGTTCTGAGCTCCCGGGCTGAACCTAGATGTTGGTAACTATGAATTGTATTGGGTCTGTCTGTCGATGTTTGTAATTTGTTTAGGGCTCTCACTCAAGATGGTGTTGATGCGGAGACTCTGAGCAGCTTTAGCTAATAGCCCTCCAGCTGGTAACCAGGATGCTGGGGTTTTGTTAAACTCTCGTAACTATGTATTGGGATTTGAATCAGACAAGGTCTGTCTGTCCATGTTTGTACTTTGTTTGTATTTGTTCTGAAGTTCAGGGTGGTGGGTTTTTACCCTGAACTAAATGAATGATATTCGTGTGCTGAATTAAAGTAGGCTTGTCAACCCCTTTAATGTTGCTTTCCTTAGTTAAGTAGATCAAAGGAACCTGCGCTTTTGCAGCGTGCTGGTAGTGTGCCTGTTGTTGGGCTTCTGTTCGTCTTTCACCCCCACAACAGCTGCTAGCTGGATTGTGGAAACAGGGATGAAGCACTTGTGTCAGAAAAACAAAACCAAACCTTTAAAAGTCACATAAAAATGGTTCTATTTATATAAAAGAATAAGGATTGAATCAGTGATTGTGTTGATACAGGGATCTCCTGGACGAGAAAAATTTCTTTGACAATGCAGAACATCGACATCTCTATAACTGATAGTCCCTGTAAGTTGTGTAGAGAGAAATTAAATGTTTTCCTCAGGGTCACTGAGCCAGTGTATGTTAGTAACAAGACTGGAACCCAGATCTTCCAGACTCCAAGGCTAGTGTTCTGTCTACTAGGTGATTTTGCCTCTCACACTTTTATAAAACGCACTAGAAGTCGTACATACACATAGAAAAGTGCGTGATAATTAAACAGTTAGGAAAAGGTAGAAGAGATACTACCTAAGAGCCTAGGACAACTAATTCAATTTGCTAAATTGATAAAGGAAATGAAAAATTCACTAACATGATCCAATATTATCTAGATGATGTGTACATGAAGATTATTTTTTCCAAAGAGTAATCCAAAGGATTATACTTGTTTCTAGAGACTAAATTTGTATTTTTGTTATGTGGCTTGCTGGTAGAGTTGTACATTATTTTGCAACTTTGACAAGCATTTATTAGGTGTCTAATAAGTCCATGGCCCACTAGGGATACAAAGACAAAAATATAACCTATGCCTAATAATGAAGGTGAAAGTATGATTTAAATATTCTGATGACTTTGTATTAGAAGTAATATTCTTAAACTTGGTCATATATTATGTAATAGTTATCAAAGTGTAGTTCTCATGCCTAGGAAAAAGCACTTGCAGAAAAAACATTATTTTCTCATACATTAAATAGATATGCATATGAGTATGCGTATGTGTGTGCGTGCCCGTGCCCGTGCACGTGTGTGTGTGTGTGTGTGTGTGTGTGTGTGTGTGTGTCTAGCTGTGCCTGATTATTATCAATGCCACTGGAAAGGGAATGACAAACTACTCTTTATCCTGTGCCTCTACTGACAATCCCTGTGACTACCTAGACCAAAGTTTGCTTCCCTGGCTACTATTCCCCAGTGCCTGGTACATAGTAGGCACTTTATAAATGAATGCCTGTTGAATGAGAACCAACTGGGTTCATAGATTGTGGAATGTACTTGCACATAAGAGATTTAATGACAAATAACATTTCTGTTTTAAAATTTTCAATCGGGTTTTGTCAATAATCCATTTATTTTTATATTCTCTTTCACTGTACTTTTTTTTTCTTTATACTTAGGATCATGGAATTTAGTGCCTGAAGGGACCATTAAAGATCACTGCACACAGATTTCCGCCCCCCCAAAATTTTCTAATGTACTTGTTGTGTAATATTATATTTTGTTGTAAAGGTGGGTATCTTGTGTGAACTTTGTATCTTTCCTACTGTCCAGCATGATACCCTGTACATAGGAAGGGTTTAATTAATGTTATCTGTTGATTGTGTTGTCCAACCCTTATTACACATTTAAGAAAACACAAGATCCTGGGACTTGAAATTATTTGCTCACACTTATATAAGCACAGTAAGCAGCAAGTTAGGTTCTGAATCTAAGTCTTGTGAGTCCTATCTTCCTGCTTCTTTCTACTATGCTACACAATGCTTAGAGTTTATCTCTGTAGCTTATTTATTGTCATAAAAGAACATGCATGAATTTGAAAACTTTTATTAACTACTTAAGACAATGGATACTTTCAGTGAATCATAATATGTAAATTCTAAATAAGATTGCTTATTATATTTAAAGGTTATAGTTGAAAATGTGTATAAGTATCTCAGTGACTTTCAAATATTTAAGAAAGAGCTCTTAGACATGTGTATATGTAAATACCTGAATATGAAATTTAATGCATATAATTTTACATGCCAATAGTTTATTTTTTGGTGTGATTTCATTGGTACAGGTAATTCCCAATGAGGAAAGTCTCTTATCAATAGAGATAAACTGTTGTGCAATTTGTACTCTTAAAGAGGTTAAAGTGACTTGGCCAGAGTCACAGAGCCAGCATATATTACATTGTGTTGGCACTAAGGCTGGCTTTCTATTCACTTACCAAGCCATCAATCATGCCGACATCTGCAAAATCATATACATGGATGGCTATTAAAATCCAGAACAGTTCAGTGCTATCTGCTATACCACTTCTGCTTCTATCACTGCACTCACCAGATCCTAATCACTGAAATGGTTAGTTCATAAAGGAGAGCACTTAAAATGATCAATGACATATGATGAAATGGCTTTTTAAGCCATTTGTACATATTATATACACACAAATGACAGGCCAAAGAGTAGATGCAGGCAAGAACTCAAGATTCAAATTTTAAAGAAATAGTATAATTCATAATCCCCCAAACTAGCATATACTTTGAAAAAAATCTAATTTTAAAATACTCATGAGCTAGGTCTGACACTTACATTGAAATTCTTGTCATAACAATGGCACTATTTTTTTTTTTTGGTTGGCTTAGTAGTAGAACAGTACATCATTTGTTGTTTAAACCATTTTTCTTAGGATTGTATTAAAAAACAAACAAGTATGTAGTGGTTTTCTCCTACCAGAAATAAAAAGTTGATGGAGAGATAAAATACTTCTAAATGGCACTTGCTGCTACCCACACACACACCAGAAATAGGGTGGCGTAATGGATAGAGAGCTGGCCTTCGAGCTAGGAAAACCAGGGTTCAGATCCTGCCTCTGATACAGAGTGTCTGTGTGACCTCAGGTAAATCTCTGAAGAAAAGAGGCTGAGCTGCATTGGTAGAGGAAGTTTTCTCACCCTGGGGTTCCCTGTATCAACAAAAACACAGGTCCAGAGCCTCTCCAAAGACAGAAAAAACACAATAGTTGATTTGAGAAGTGGCAAGTGTAGCTCATTGATAAAGGTTGATTTTGGAGTCAGAAAGATGTGAGTTCAAGTGCTGCCTCAAGAAACCTGTTAGCTTTGTGACCATGATCAACGACTCCGTCACTTACTCTCTGAGTGTCTCTGGTATTTCTTCAGATCACTAATAGATGCTGATCTGCACTGGTGGAAGAAGTTTCCATCCTGCAGAGCTCACCACCACAATGATGAAATCACAGGCCCAGATAAAACTGATTTCAACTGAATTTTGCCAATGAGTCTACACTTTTTAAATGAATATTATAATTCTGTTCTTAGCAAAATATGTTAAGCACACTTGGGAGAAAAAAATAATGAACCATTTATTGTACATGATTGCACTAAAATACTTTAACAAATCCAAATAGCCTTCTCCACTTTTTTTAACCTACTTATTATCCTAATTATACATACTTAACTTGAGGATGAGAACTAATAGCAACATGCATATTTTGAAAAAAAACTGAGGCAGAAGTGAAACCAGAACCCAATAATGTAAATTCTAAATATACTGGTCTTTTTGTAGCAATTAAGCTGAAGGTATCAAAGAAAACAGTGTTTTTTGCCAAAAGCAAAGAAACACACAACAATTTTCCATTGTACTGGAACTGTGTGATGTCACTGCTGTAGGGAAATCTTGGCAAGGAAATTACTTCTAGCGAGGCGGATTTTCGGCTATTCTGTTACTTAGAACTTTGGAGAGTTGTCTCATACCCTGAGAGGTTACGTGACTTGCCCAGGGTCCTAGAGCCAATACCTGTCAGAGGTAGGATTTCAATCCAGGCTCATCCTGGCTCTGAGGCCAATTTTCTTTCCACTATGCTAGGCTGAATCTCAATTCAGAAAAGAATGAAAACAAACCTAATAGGATCATAGATTTAGAGCATGAAGGGACCCTTAAAGGTCATCTAGTTCAACCTCCCTATTTTATACTGAGCCCTAGAGAGTAATTTGCCTGTGGTTACACAAGTAATAAATAGCAAAGCTAGGATTTGAAACTGAGTCCTTTTACTCCAAATCCAGAGCTCTTTCTGCTATACTATAGTATCTCCTAAATTCAGCAGTTATTGAGAATTTAAGGACATTTAGAAGATTGTAAAAGTATGCTCTGGCTTAATTCAGACTGAAATAACTTTATTTCCTAGTTGTAAAATGATTGCCCAACTTTTATCATTAGAGAGCTGAAATCTTTAAATTTATAAGAGAATCAGAGACATTAGTTGATTGTTAACATGGCAGCAAAATACTAAAATAAAAGAAACTGTGTTCAAATTCTGTTATGTTAGTTTCTCATTTAAATAAAAATGATCAGTGCAGTAAAATACTGAAAATAAACCAGGTCAGGAATCTTGGCCCTTCGGAGATACAGACAATTCGATTTTTCTCTGAAAGGAAGTCTGTATTCTGTTGTATCCTAAATTTAATTTTTCTTTTATACATTTCATACAAACTGTAGGAACCTTAATCAACAACTAGGTTTTTCGGGACAATTATGAAAAATAATACATGATTATGTAACTTTCAACAATCCCTTTTTTCATTTATAGAAGCATTGAGAAGCTGCTTTTTGATGAAGTGGTCTAGTAGAATTAATAAATCTAGCAGAATCCATATTTTTGGAATACATTGGCTTTGGCACGTCTTCCAGTATCTTCCAAGGGTACATTCTGTCAAAATGTGGTATGATGTACTTGTGACAGATTTTTAAAATATGTAGTAGATGGTCTATATGTAAAGATATAGAATTAGTACAAATGGCTGCATTATAACCAAAGTAATGACTCTGAAAGTTTTTATCTTACCAAAGTAACTTTATTTTTCTTTGCAAGTTTGAACTTTTTACTGGTAATTTTATAATTTGGTAAATTTTGGTTACCTAAAAATTTTATAAGTACACATTTTGTTATTTGAAAAATTGCTTTTAAAACATAATTATTCAAATGTTTATTATCCCTAAGATCTCAAATATAGTATTACAGAAACAATAATTGTTATGTGTGAAATTCTAATTGAGCTGGAATTCAAATAATGAAGAAGATAAAATCATCCCGTTTTTAATGGCCTGTACAATGAAAATTATGTTCAGAATGATAACCGAAGCACTCCCAGAACCTGTATCTTATAAATCATCAAATAAACTATCGCTCAGTGAAAGCTTTAAAAATTGAACACAGTTACAGAATTTAACTAAAACTTATTCCTTGGGGTTTTTAAAATGACAACTTTTCTCCTTTACATGAAAGTTAGTGATAAAAGAATAGGAAAATGTTTATATCATTTATTTGTTTTTTCCAAAACCCTTTACAGATTTAGAAACAAAAGCAAACTAAGCAGACAAATGTAGTATTTAGTTTCAATTAGTAAACAGTATGAAGTACATTTTACTGATTTCCAATTCTTTGAAAAAAATTATGTCACATATGACATAACGGCATATCTCCTCAAATTAGCCATTTGGGATATAGGGAAGTTTATTGTAAAAATTACTATACAGTATCCACTTTACAATTATTATACTTTACCTAAGTAACAACTCTTGGTTCCTCAGGAAGTTAGCAAAGTAATTTTTAAATACCAAAGTAAAGCTTCTAAACTATTAACTTGTTATTAACTAGAACGTAAAGTCCTTGTTTCATTTATTGTACTTGTATCCCCAGTGCCTAGCATGCATGGTACCAGGCACATAATAAACGTTTAATAAATACTTATTGATTGATTGTGAAGCATTACCTTTGGAATGATTTATATAGGTAGACTCAACAACTGATGGGAAAAAAATGTTTTTAAAGATACTTCAGATCTACCAACTAAAAATACTCTAACTTTCCAAAACAGTTAAAATTTAAGCCACTCTTCCACTTTCTAAAATAATATATGCTAAACCACTGAAAATATTTTTTATGGTAGATACCATGCTAGTAATCAACGTCATAAATAAAGGCCTCTAAAGACCATGGAAAAATTATTTATTAGGTACTTGGTATATGTCAAATTGGAGGAAATGTATTTTATATCATAAAAAGACTTGCTTGAAATAAGCATTTAAAATGATTTATTATGATGCTCTATTACTTTATTTTGAAATAATAATTATCTATTCTATCAACTGTTGTTTGGATAAGTATTAGTAATTGTACTTCAATACAAAATCCTAGGACAAAGACTTTCATTAAGCATACTTACATAGCTACCAAATCAACCTCCATATTTATGTAATTACATTTTTTTTGTTTAAAACATTTAACATACTTCTTACTTTAAATTCTATACTTTTGAATATTCTGTTCTACAATATGGAACTGGAAAGCCTTGGTGGAACAACCTACAAAGCAATGATGTGCACACCCTTCTATATTACGTAAAACTAAAAAAAAAATCCATTTTCAAATTGTGTCTTGAAAATAAGGAAAGAAAACTGAACAGTCAGTGAGATGGAATGGAATATTAATGTATACGAAATGTCATTATTGATAACTGTCATTCAATGAACTCAGGTAAGCCCATGGTAGTTACTAGTGAACTCTGACCTTATGTAAGTTTGTCCAATTTCTACATCCCAGAGTAGGAAAGCAAGAAAACAATTATTCTTCCCCCAAATACTTTAAACACAGCTTCCACATTAACTGCAAGGCTATTTCTTTTTGGCTAGTATGTCACATAAATAGCCCAAATATTTTTAAAGTAAAGGTGAGTTCTGAGCTTAATTATCATAAGGAAGTCATATTTGATAGAGCAACAATTTTCTAAATTCTAGGTTACACTTTAATTTACAGAAAAAAATTTTAAAAATGATAGTAAATTGCACATTATTTTGACAGTGGCAGACAAAGAAATAAAAGCAAAATTTAACACAGAACATGTATCTTCTTTTTCTATATTTAATATGTACATGTTAAAACAGTCCACTCCTGGTTTACTTTTTTACATAAGTAGATTAAACAAAAGATTAACTAACTGTCAAAAGGATGTCAAATTATAGTATCCACTAGCTAAGAATTCTGTTCCAAGTAAAACTCTGCTGGTGGTCATTCTGCCTTAGGATTTTCAATATAAATGAAGCTAGAAATGATAGGGGTGGGGGAGGGATCTTATTGCCTGAACGTCATTGAAAGACGGTAAACAAAAAGATCAGGAACTAGTTATCTACAAGGTAAAAAAAAAAAAAATCTGCTCAAAAATCAACTGGAGTATAATCTCAAAAATATCAGGAATTGAAACACAAGTCTTGCCATTTAAGGCTTTTTCCTCAATATTCTAAACCTATTTCCTGGTAGAAGTCAAACTGTTTTTGATTTAATTAAATTAGAATCTTGCTATTTTTATTTAATCCATGTAGACCCTGAACTGAGATGTGAATAATCAATGTATTGGTGAATATAATTTTACAAGGTGAAATATATAAGAAGAAAGGTAAAGTCATAGTGAATGGAATATATTTACATAAATAGGGAATACCATCTAAATTTATAGGCATGTATCCCTCAGAAGAATTATGTTAGTATGTATCCCATGAGGCTATTCACCTATAGATGATGTATGGTTAAGATTGGTTAAAAAACTGTTCAATCCATACTTGAGTAGACATATCCCATTTGTCTCATTAAATAGATGAAATAATGAATTTACTCAGTATATTTGCCAATTCCAGGACAATGTGTTTTAAGCAATACTTGATTTGGTATTATTAAATAATTCTATTTACAGCAACAGAATATGCCTAATCCTTCTTTCTACTTATATATTTAGGGACGTGATGCTCTTTTTAAGGTGTCAGATTTTGAAAATAAAATAGATTGGTGGTTCTAAATAGGACTTGCCAACTATCAGCTCATATTAAAAAATATCTGTCTTATTTGTGGGAATCAAATATATCTTAAAGGCCTTCATTCAAATTTTTTTTAAAGTTCCCAAAATGGATCATCAAACAATTCCATTTTCTAACAAAATATGTTTTGTTATATTTAATGCTATATGAATGCAAAAATTCACATAAAAAAACCTATAAAATTCTACCTTTATCCATGAATGGAATTTTAATAATCACAGACTTTTGTATTTAACCTAGAGCAATTAGAATTTGATTCCTTAGTCTGCACAATGATCTACAAATTAAATTTCAATATTCTGTTTTGTACTTGCTTTTACCATTCCAAGAGACTTGCAATGATGGATGTTCAGAGAAGAAAAACTAATTTAAGTCTTAGCTTTTGAATGTTTCATAGTTCTAAATAGACTGGGTCACATGAAAGTCTATTAGCAATTGTATTTTTTTTAATATTTTTTGGTCATTGTTCTTGCTGCTATTACATTAAAGTGTGAGAACTACTAGGAGTCAATAGATGGCAGTCCATCTCCTAGAAAACAGCCTGATGATGAATAAAATCACCATGCACTCTGGTTCTATTTCCAAAAGGCATCCACACTATTTAATTACACACTTTTTAATATCATGCTGTTATAATGCTAAGGCACATTTTATATGCACCTTCAGCAAGTGTTTTAGATGCACAAACACAAACACATTATAAATGTGTCTGAAGGAATAAAACACTGGATGTTTGTCCTTGTACACTAATATAGTTATTCATTATAGCATGTTTTATAGAGTAACTTGAAAACTATGATGTCATTTAATAATCTTTTGGAAAAAAAGTATGTATATTCTACTCTGCAGCAAATTATTTTAGAGCTCTATTTTTGCACTATGTATAGTTCATGATGAAAATCTGGAAACAAACTCATTTCTTTCTCTTTTGTGTTTTTCTCCCTATTAAGAAACTACTCATATTAAAGTCTGCATTTCTGGCAACCTATGAAGTAAACAGAATCTTTAAGTACTTTCTTCACCCAGTTAAAGTAGTTTTTATCTATTTTCATTCACATAGTGTCAATAGGAAAAAAGGGGGGGTGGATAAAAGGTAGAATATTTTAAAGTATTATATAACAAAAACACTGATGAAATTAGTTTTGCTGTAAGTAAATCTTAGATCTTAAAATATGCAAAACATGATCATATTTCAATTAAATGCCAGGTTGCAAAGTTGCCACCATGGAGCACGGTATGTCCATGGAGAAAGCAAAGGCATTATCAAAAATTATTTAGGGACTTCATGTAAAGTAATCAAATTGAGAGCTATAGATTATAGGTAAAGGAGACGTCTGTAACATAGGTAAGGTATAAACTTAATATGATTAAATATGAAATTTATATTCATAGCATTTGTATAATACTATCTTCATGGAAACTTTCACATTTAATAAAAAAAACCTTAAAATTTCACAATCATTTCATCTGATAATTTGATCTGATTCATTCGATAATTTTCAAGGTTTCTTTTTAAAAAAATCTTTTAAAAGTAGACAGTTGTCTTGGTAATGAAGACCACTTACAAATGAGTAAGATATGTAAGACCACTCTACAAATGAGTAAGATATGTGAATGCTATTTTATTGGGAATTGCCATGGACCTAGAAAAAAATCGGAACAGTAAAATACACAAATACTGAGATACTCTGTAAATAAACAAAATGCCTAAGCAGAGTCACTAGGGAGGTATATCTAAATGTTTCCTGACACCTCTCTTCTGGAGTGAAGAATGATAAAGGAATCACTGCATTCCATTGAGTGTTTTAAAGAAATAAAGCAAACATAACAAAAGAAAGTGAAAGTACATGATCCCATCCATTGCTTTTTTCCCTACTAACTTTTCATCTCTTAAGTTAAAAGGCAAAGAACAAGTACAAACAGAACCGGCACTTTCCAAGTCCACTTGTTTGCTGGTTTGCTCTCCCTACTCCTCCCAATTTGTAAGAGTGTAAAGAAACAGAACAAAGTACAGACACATTTTTCCCTTCCTATTTTACCACTAGCTTTCATTTGAAAGTTGTCAAATATTTAAAAACAAAAGAAATGTTTCAATTAAATTATACCACTATAGTCATTTCTCAAAAACTTACACTGTGAGTCACAGGTAAGATACTATAGGAGGGTGTTAATGAATTAGTGAAAACATAATTTAAGCTAAATGTTAAAAGTGAATTGACTTCACAATCCTCAGTTATTAACCAATTAAATTTTGCAGCAAACTGTCATAAACCAAGAGTGTGCTTTATACTTGTACTCAGCCTCAAATGATGGTAAAAAGGAGAAATGAATGGCCTAGATGGTAGTAAGTAGATATTCTTACACCTTCAATGACCTGAGAATGGCTGGAGGATAAAGAAGCTAAACTATTCTTCATGAAAGATGTATAGAACTTTTCTAAGCTTAATTTTAAAATTCATATTTTCAAACTTTAAAGAAACTGAAGAAATCATATTGAAGGCACAGTATGTGAGTTGCAGATAGCACAACTTTTTGTTTTCAAAGACTGAGTTGCTACCTAATTCACTTATGGCTCTCAACATAAATTTTAATATCTTTTAACATCATAACAAAAGTAGATTGGAAGAGAGTGGCAATGTGATGTAATCATTAAATGATGCCAGCAATAAAAAAAAAAATCAGAACCTTTGAAGAATAGGAAGAGGAAGGATTGGGGGGGAGGGGACTGAGAAAAAAAAAGAGGGCCTTATTGCTTCCTCTAGTACAAAAACTCTTCAGATGTTTATTATCTTCCTGCAGAAGATGCTTGTCTATATTTTATGGTCAGCAGTTCACAGAAGAGTAAATAGGCTGGGTCCAGGAGAAAATAAAAAAGGTGTTTCTACTTACCGTTAGGTGATACTGCCTCCATATTTCTGGGCAAGTCTGGAAAATAAAAATATTGATCAGCTGGGAGCATGAAACAAGGTGCTTTACAGCCTGTTGGTTTTGGCATAACACAGTATCCACTGGTGTCGGTCACAGCAAAATAAGAAGCTTAGCTGAAAGGGTCTGCATTTCAGCTTCAAAAACCTGGCTAGACAGTTTAATTGAATTTTACACTGGTTTAACACACTCCCTGCCATTGTCAGAAAGCCAGGAACAAAGTTTTCTCTCTCTCTCTTTTTCTGCTTAGAAGTTTTGGGGACTAAGATGCGATTAAGAGCCATAACTATGGTTAAACTGATAAATAAACAGCTGTGGTCTAAAAAAAAAAAATCAATAACCCTCTCTGCACATACCTTTTCAACTTGGGCCTTACAAAATAATTTACAAGCTACTACTTTTAAAAACACTTCAGTGTGGCCTGATGATATATTTCACTTAATTGCCACAGGCCATAATTACTTTATGCCACAACTCTCAGGTGCAAATTCTTTTTTAATAAAGAAAATAAATCTGTACCTTGCTTAACTTTTTGTCCTTTTAATCTCAGCAATTGCAAAACTATTACTGAAGTAGTTAAAGAGAAAAATAGTTAAGAAAAAACAGGAAAAGCCTGTTATGTACAGGCTTTTCTTATGTACACATACATAAATCCTTTCTCTTCTCCTACTCTATGTACACATACATAAGTCCTTTCTCTTCTCCTACTCTAAATTCTATCCAACTGTGACTCAGTGGGAATTAGATGCTTGTGTTAAGGACAAAATTTTTTTTAATAAAACATCATTTTTTTTTTAACAAATCACTAATATCTTACCATCTTTCCAGAGAAAAGGGGTATTATGGCTCATTATTAACAAAATTATTTGTCTTTTTTATTTCAATATTCTTTATATAAATAGACCAATAGTCAAGAAAAAGAAATATGCCACTGAATTTTGTAACTATGAATTCTTTAAATGATTTAGAAACCAGTTTATATTTAATAATGTTTTCATTTTCTTTCAGTTTAAAGGATCATATTCCTTGCTTCACACATGTTGGAAATGAC
>CM053622.1:430949570-430957070 GCA_028646595.1 Phalanger gymnotis | reverse complement strand
CTTAATGAGAGCGGGGTTGGCCCAAGAGACTTGGGTCCCTGCTGGCACAGCTACTCATCTCACAAAAATCCTTCAGCTCCAAGTCAGTTATGGTCTGACACGACAACTACAATTACTAAACACAACTTTTTAACAGAATCCTCTGGTGCTTTGTCAAAGACTCTGCTGTTAGGAGCTGGCCCACTCAAGTCACAGCAGCACAACAAAAGATTTAATAAAACAAGCAATATTCATTGGCTTTGGATAATATAGAAGCAAAATAATATAAAAGCAGAAGAAAGAGAATAATTAGTCAAACATATTTGAATGACTGGACACAACGGAGGGAAATATCCCTTTCCCCCTGCCCTATCACTGCCACCTTAACTACCTCATACTCAGGGACACCAAAATTATTCAGATGTTTTCATTAACAGGATTGAAAAGACTCTTGTACATTCAAAATTCTTTGCAGGAGAACTTTTGATAATCAGAGCAGCACAGTCACTAAGTTGTCCAAGTAGTTTAGTAGATACTATATAAAAATGCATTAACTATTATGTCCCTTAAAATAAAATTTGTGCAGCTTTTATCTAGCTCACACACAGGTGTAAAACAAAGCTTCTAATATCAAGATAATACTGAAAAGACTTTATTTACATCGTGAATTAGAACACTACAAATTAAGGTGGATTCACTGACTAAATCCTCAAGAAACTATAATAAGAATTCAGTATATTGTTGTATTTGATTATGTTTATTCTTTTCCATTCTGACCACTTGTGGCCATTTGTAGCAAAAAAGAAGAGAAAAAAGTACCAGGAGACAGTTTATTCCATGTTGAATCTCCATATTAAGGTTAATTGTTTTGCAATGGTCTTTAATCTCCAAATTCCCATCCAAAGGAAAATTGTCCCTAAGTAGAATCATTTTAAGAAAAACTTTAAATATATCATCATACCACACAGAAATTTAAATGGGAGGCTCCAAGCCTTTAGAATTACAGGCCAGGAAATTATCAGCCTTTTTGGTGACTACTTGACTAAGCACATAATTTGTGACTTAAATGATTTTTATTAATGAGATGTGGCTCTTGCTAAGATTCTGATAAATCTATTGGCTGTGGGGCCAGAGTAGATAAAGACCATGTCAGGAAAACCAATATGTATTATTACATTTCATACCAACTCAGAAAGAAGCTCATCATGAGAATATTAGTACTGTTAAGATAGTTAAAATGAGTAGGTCTGCTGTACTCATTCAGTCAGCTCTGTGTAAGTGCCAAGGCATGGTCTAACTGAAGCTGGGGGTACTGACATATACTCATTGTGGTGATAATATTCAAGTGGGGAGTGGTCTTCTTTCTTAAAGAAATAATATGTTAGAGTCAACTGAGATCCAGTCAAGGTTTCTAATATCAAATATATAAACAAAATAGGATTTGACCCCAAAAGCCTGATCTTTTTACTATGAAATTTTGTAATAAAACACCATGATTATAACTGGATGGCTCAAAGCATTTTCCCCCCTCTAAATATAAAGGCTATCTGAGATCAATTTTACTTGGAGAAGATTTGGCTGTTTTAATTAATATGGAATCTGGAAAGAGAAAACACTTGAGATCACAAAACTGGAGCATTTTTCTGAAAAGATATGGTAGGTTTAGGCCCATAGGATTTAGAAGTTCATTGGATTTGGAGTTGAAAGTCTCTTCCAGATAATTTAATTCGTTCAAGCTACCTTCTTACTTCCTAGTACAAATATTAATTTTATTAATCTGTAAACAAGCAAAATAGAGGCTGAAGAAAGAGATAAAGTGAGTTAACCTGAAAACAGCTCAAATAGGAAGTCTGAATAATCATATTCCCTAAACTTTTCTCATAACCATCCAAAAACCAAGTCTCTGAAGTCTAATTGAAAAGTCTGCCATTATTTTGTATCAGAAACAATCCCAGAAGCTTGGGTCAAGAAACAGATGATCTGGACAGGCCACACCCTCCATCTGTCCCAATGTGGAGCTGATATGGGGGCAGATATCAATGCAGATGTAAACTTTTCTAGTCTTCACCTCAAACATATCCGTATACCTAAACTTACTCTCTCCTTTTTACCTTTAGTCTCATAGAAGTTTCTATGTTCTTCAAAAGGTACTTCTAGCCTCCTCCTACCTGCATTCCAAGCCCTCTCACATTAATCCTCCTATATTCTCTACTCACAACTATTCCTTCTTTTTACAGAAAGATCATGAAATAGGAAAGCCCTTCAGTCCAAACCACTCACAGAAGGAAGACCCACTAGAACATTGTCTGACAAGCAGTCATCCCGTCTGCTTAAAGACCTCCAAGGAAGAAGAACTCAACACCTCTTGAAGAAATCCACAATACCTTTAGACAGTACTTTTCTCTTGACATCCAACTAAATTTACCTCATTTTAACTGCTACCCATTTGTTCCTGGTTCTGCCCACTGAGGCTAATCAGGATCAGTCAAATCCCTCCTCCCAACCATCCTGGTTGCCCTCCTCTCCCATTTATGTGTCCTCAAACTATGTGTCCATTGTACCTGGTGGCACAATGGAAAGAGTGCTGGGCCTGGAATCAGGAATCAGGAAGATCTGAGTAAAAAATCCTGCTTCAGACACTTCCTAGCCATGTAATCCTGGGCAACTCACTAAATTTCTGTCTGCCTCAGTTTCTTCAACTCTAAAATGGAGATAGCAATAGCCCCTAGCTCCCAGGGTGACTGTAAGGATCGAAATTGTTTGTTGTGCTCAAGAGTAAGACTTGGGATTCATCTCTACTGAATTTAATCTGATTTTGACAATGTTCTAGCCTGTAGAGTCTTTCTGAACACTGAATCTTCTGTCTAGCATGCTAGCTATCCCTTCCAGATTTGTGTCACCTCCAAATCTGATGAGCATGTGATCTCAACCTTTAGCACAGTCATTGCTAAAACCATTCATGGGAAAGGACCCAGCACAGATCGTGGAGGGGAGGGAAAGTGGTCCTCAGAGGGAAACATTCTTCCATGTGTTACACTGAGTCATGTACAGTTGGGCCTAAGTTGGGCCAACTAGTTCTGAATTCATTCATAATGACTGTATCTCTCTATCATCCCATAAAAATAGTATTATAGATACTTTAAAAAGCTTTGCTCAAGGAAAATTATATCTATAGCATTCCTCTCATCTCCTAGTTTACTAAACTTATCTAACAAAGGAAACGATGTTAATATGGCATGATGTATTTTTGATAATGTAGCTGGGTGGTACAAGGCATGGTGATGATCTTGGAGTTAGAAGACTTTAGTCCAAATTCAGACATTTACTAAGTTATGTGAGCCTGGGCAAGTCACTCAACATTGCTCAGCCTCAGTTTCCTTGTCCATAACATGCAGACATTAAGAACACCTGCCTCACAGGGCTGTTGTGAGGTTCAAATAAGACAATGAGTGTAAAATGCTTTGCAAACCTTAAAAGGCTATACAAATATTAGTTTTAATGTGTGTCAGGTCTTGTGCTAGGCACTAGGGATACAAACACAAAGAATGGCACAAGCCTTGCATTTAAATGGAAAAGACAATAAATACACAAATAACTATGTACAGAATAAAGAAAATACAAATAGAGATCAAGTAGTTTGGAAGAGTGGGCACTACTAATTAGAAGGATCAGGAAAGGCTTTATTCAGAAGGTGGCATTTGACCTGTGTCTCCTCTTCTTTCCCCTCTCCTCTTCTTTTTACTCTGTCCACATGGGTAGTCATACCTTTACATGTGGGTGCTCTGTCCAAAGGAATATAAAGTTTGATTTCTTATACTTCATAAGCTATCTTGGGGTTTGGGAGCTAGAATATTTTCTTGAAATACAGCTCTGGAAAACCAGGTTTTGATAAAGCCCACTGGGATTCAAATGGAGCTACTTGACAAGATCTTTAAACCCAAATCACTCTGGCTCTCACTGACTGACCAATAACAGGCACCAGCCCAAGCCTCACCTGCTCATAGTTTGGGGTCTAATGGCTCAGAGTGAGCATAAATTGCAATTGTTTCTGTTATGGCCAGAAACTCTGATGGTCTTCTCCTCCCAGTGATTTTTTTGAGAAGGCAAACTAGGCCATCTTTTGCCTCCATTCTTACCTAGCCTTTAATTTCTGAACAGGCATTGCCTCAGACAAACTGAGACCTGAGAAAGACCTTGGCCATTGCCAGTCACCCTGACCTATATCTGGCCACTGGACTCCTATGACAGGAGGAGAGGGTGAGACTGATTGATGACTTTGCACAGCTCTGCCTCACTCAAATCTATTTCATTTGCAAGTCAAGACATCACCCCCTGATATCATAGGTCTTCTTCAAGAACAAAGGACAGATAACAACAACAAAGGATGAGGAGGATCCTTTGAAGTGGAGGTGAGGAAGAAGTGCATTCCAGGCTTGGGAGATAGCACAATGACACAGAAACTGGAAATATTGTCCTTTTCCCTCCCACCTCCCTGAAAAGGACCAATTACATCACGGAGTGATGTTTTCATTTTCACGTTAATTGAATTTAAGTGAGGAAAAGTTGCACAAAGTCATCAGCCTTACTCCCTCTTCTAGAGTCACTGAAGTCTGGAGGCAGGACAAAGGTCAAGACAACTGGTGAGGGCCAAAGATGCAGTGGATGATCTTGTTGTCTTCAAGGTCTGACTGAGCTCTAAGTGCTCCACAGTATCTGCTTCTGCCCACCTTCATGAGTGTTCTCGTTTGCCTATTCTACTGGGAGAAGTCTTCACATGCTTGGAGTAGACCACTCACCAATGGGTTTGAGGCCTGTCAGTTACCCTCAACCTACAGCCCATCTGCTGAGATGGTTTACCAAGGTATGCTGCTACACCTTCTTGGAACCACAGGTGAGAGTTGAGTGCCAGGTAGACACCAAAGGTGGATGAGCAGCCCTGAAAAAGGATCAACAAGCCCTCACACCAGAGATGATAGTTATCCCTAAATATCACAGATTCCCAGACAGAAAATGTAATATCATGTGCAAGGAACAGAGAGGCTAGTTTGGCTGATTCACAGAGCGAATTCAATGTGAAAGGAGAGCTTCTGAGGAATAGGATAGGGAATCAATTAGGGAGGAATGAGAGGACTGCCTAGATGGAATGAGGCCTCAGCTGAAGCTGAGTAACATAACTGTATAATGTACCCTGTCAGTAGGGTCTCATGATGAAGCAGTAATCACTCCTTCCCTTGATAGATGTTTTCCAACTATCTCTGTAATGACAGGTTCTAGAATTTTCTCAGGAATCAAAGTCAAATTTATTGGCCTATAGTTCACAGACTCTGTTCTCTTCTCATTTTTTAATATCAAGTATCAAGACACTTGCCCTTTTCTAATCTTGTGATACTTTTCCTGTTCTCCACAATTGCTTTCCAATACCTAGGATTTAGTACACTGGGGTCAAGTGACTTGAATTCATCAAAGGTGGCTAAGTAGGGGATCTCTTACTGTCTCCTCACTTTAGTCTAACACTGTTCTGTCATTTTCATTGCAAAGTTCACTTTCCTTGACCAAGAAAATAGAACCCAACTAAGAATTAAATAGTAGTGTGCTGAAGATATCATTCCAGTCACCCAAGCACACTTCCTATTCCTTCACTGATCTCCCTTTTCTGCTGGTATAGCTATTTTCCTCTTGTTTTTTGGTTGTTCATAGTTCCCTTCATCATCCTCAGTTCCTTCTGAGCTATAGCACTTCTGGCATTTTTCCAGGGATGTACTATGCTCTTACAGTCATCCTGTTACTTGGCCTGACTTTAATCTTCTGTACATTTCTTTTATAAAATGAAAGTTTGTTTGGTCAGATCCCTGAGCCACTGAGTTCAGTATCTTCAGAAAAATGCAACATTGCCTTCTCACTAGAACCGTTTCCTTTGGTATCTTCAGAATTTCACTCTTCAGTATCTTCCTTCCCTACTTGGCTGACTTGCCCAACAAAATTTTAATTCACAGAATGATAACTAACCGAACCCTTTGAAATCTGTTTTCCCAAAATTTAGGTTGCCTGTGAAACTACATCCAGGTTTCCTCTCCTCTATCAAAAATTCTAGGAGGCCCTGGTCCCTCATTACTATTATATCATGCTTCTGCACCACTTTTGTGATTAATTTCCCAAAATCTTCATCTACTTCCTCTTTTCTATTCAGATGGTTTGTGGTAATACAATGAAAAGGTCATTTGTGTTTCTTTCCTCATTTACCTTCCCCCAATTACTCTTCACCATGTTTCCCTCCCCTCCTGGTTCCTGGATCTAATCATGAATATGCCTTCCTAATAATGAATGTTATCCCAATTCCTACCTTTTATTTCACTACCCTGCTTCTTTAGAATAAGGCAGAAGTGTTCTTTTTTTTTTTAAATCTTGAGACCCTGCTATACTCTTAAAAATTACTGAGGACACCATAGTGCTTTCGGTTATATGGTTCATATCTACTGATATTGACCATATTTGAAATTAAAACTAGCAAAATTTTTAAAATGTTAATCCATGAAAAATAACAATAAAACCACTACTTGTTAATATCTTTTTTTCTGCAAAAAATAACTATTTTTAAATAAAAAATAGTGAGAAGAGTTGCAATGTTTTAAATCTTTTTGCAAATCTGTTTAATGCTCTAACTTAATAGAAGAGAGCTGGATTCTCATACCGGCTTCTGCATTCAATCTGTTGCCATTATTTTTTTTTTTGGGGGGGGTGGGAAGTACATGAGGAAAATCAGACCCCACATAGCTAAGTAATTGGAAAAAGGTAAGAATGTTTCATTTGTTTGTCTCAGTTTCCTCATCTGAAAAATAAGAATAATAACAGCACCTACATATCAGGGTTGTTGTGAAGATCAAATGCAAAAACATATGTAGAGCATGTAGTACAGTCCCTGGCACAAAATATGTGCTATTTAAAAGTCTGCCATTATTATTGTTATTTTTTTTATCAGTCTATTATTTTTTTTCAATTTTTTAATTTTTAATTTTTTTCTTTTAAATTTAATATATTAAGCTTTCAGGATTGATTTTCACAAGAGTTTGAATTACGAATTTTCTACCTATCTCTACCCTCCCCTCCACTCCAAGATGGCATATATTCTGGTTGTCCTGTTGCCCAGTCAGCCCTCACTTCTATCACACCAGTCCCCTCCCATCCCCTTTTCCCTTACTTTCTTGTAGGGCAAGATAAACTTCTATGCCCCATTGTCTATGTTTCGTATTTCCTAGTTGCATGCAAAAACTTTTTTTTTTGAACACCTGTTTTTATAACTTTGAATTCCAAATTCTCTCCCCTCTTCCCTCCCCACCCACCCTCCCTAAGAAGGCAAGCAATTCAACATAGGCCACATGTGTATCATTACGCAAAACCCTTCCACAATACTCATGTTGTGAAAGACTAACTATATTTTGCTCCTTCCTAACCTATCCCCCTTTATTGAATTTTCTCCCTTGAACCTGTCCCTTTTTGAAAGTGTTTTCATTACCTCCTCCCCCA
>CM053622.1:430918035-430949070 GCA_028646595.1 Phalanger gymnotis | reverse complement strand
AAAAAAAAATATTCCAAAGTCTGAGTCTGAATCTCAGATGGTTTTCGCTGCCTGACCATGTTCTCAGCCAACTACTTGACTCTTGAGTTTTTCGTCAGGGTATGACTGCTTGTAGAGTAGTGAATACTTTCTTCCAAGTTTGAGAGGATCGCTGTTGTTTTCAGAGCTATTTCTACACAGCCAGCTCTGCCACACAAGCGCTCCTCCTCCCCCAAGAACTGTGAACTGGGACGTGATTCATATCTTCAGCAGGCTTTGCACTCCTGCTCTGATCCGCCACTTAATTCCTCCCACCAGGTGGGCCTGGGGCCAAAAGCAACTGCAGCTGTAGTTCTGTGGCTGCACCACCTTTGCTGTCCCCAGGGTGGTGTCTGAACCTCCTTTACTCTATCCCAGCAGCTTTTCCCACTAACCTTCTCCTTTGTCTTTGGTGTTTGTGGGTTAAGAAGTCTGGTAACTGCCACAGCTCACCGATTCAGGGTGCTAGGGCCTGTTCCACCCGGCTCCTGGTCTGGTTGGCCCAGGTGCGGCTCACGCTTGGCTCTACTCCACTCTGCTCCCAGCTCCATTGCAACAGACCTTGATGAGTGACATCCAAGCTGTCCTGGGCTGGAGCCCTGCTTCCCTCTGCTATTTCATGGGTTCTGCAGTCCTAGAATTTGTTCAGAGCCATTTCTTATAGTTTTTTCGGGGGATGTGGCAGGGAGCTCATGCAAGTCCCTGCTTTCCAGCTGCCATCTTGTCTCCGCCCGTCTGCTGTTATTATTGTGTAAACAGTAAGTTTTTGTTGATAATTTTGTTGTAATTCAAACTCTTGTGAAAATCAATGCTGAAAACTAAAAATATTAAATAAATAAATGATTTTTTTAAAAAAGGAAAAGTTCAAATATATGTGCAATGTGCAACATCTGTGCACTTCCCATGTTTGTGAAGGAGTGAGTTGGGAAAGTCATTTCATATCTCTTCTTCAAGTCACACTTATTCTTTATAATTTTGCAACATTAACTTTCGATGTTTTGGTATGTGGTTGTTCTTTCTATTTGTGTTGTTATATTCATTATGTGTATATATTTTTGGCTCTACTTTCCACACTCTGTTTCAGTTCATGTAGATCTTTCCATGTTTCTCTGTATTCACTACATTCATAATTTTTACAGCATAGTTAAGATTGCATTACATTTACCACTCAATTTGTTTATCTGTTCCCCAATTGATGGATATTTACTGTGGTTTCAATTCTTTGCTATCAAAAAATTGTTGATATAAATGTTTTGGTGTATATAGAGAATTTTTTCTTGGCTTCCTTGTGGGTGTAAGTGCAGTAATGGAATCTCTGGCTCAAAAGGTATGGTATTTTAGTTAATTTATTTGCACTATTTCAAATTGATTTTGAAAATGGTTGTACCATAGCACTCTACCAAAAAAGAACATATGCCTATCTTCCCACAACCCTTCCAATATTGACGACCGACATTTTTTGGTCATCTTTGCCAATTTGGAAGGTTTGAGGTGAAAGCTCAGGGTTGTTTTGATTTGCATTTCTCTTATTATTGGTGATTTGAAACATTCTTTCATGTAATTGTTAATACTTTGTAATTTTTTTGAGAATTGTTTGTTTATATCCTTTGACAACTTATCTAATGATGGGGAATGGCTCCTAGTCAGATTCTCACACACACGCACACAGACACACACACACAGAGGCTATTGAGTTCAGATGAGAATGAGGGAAGTGTCAGTCACTTCTTTAGATGTCTACGTGTAATCCTGTTTATTTGAGATAATTTTCCCTAACCTTTCTCTTTCGTCTTCCCAATACATTCCTCTTCTTTTCTCTTTTTATTCTTCTCTTAAGACCAAGACATCTCAGATAAACTGACAGATCTTATCTACTTAGACTCCCTCCACAATCCTGCTGGATGACAGAATTCAGAGAGGACACAGGTATCATCTCCCCAAATCCAGATGTAAAGAAATCTCTGTTTATTCCTTTAAGGTTGTTCAGTCATATTTATCATTTAATGTTTCTTTTAACATCAGTGTTTGAACTTCAAAGTTTCTCTGCAGGTCTGGTCTTTTCATGAGGAATGCTTGGAAGCCCTCTATTTCAATAAAGGTCCATTCTTGGCCCTGTCTCCCCTCAACTCCCCCCCCCCACCCCAGCCTTATACTCAGCTGTACTGGTCAAATTATACATGGTAAAGCCGTAACTTGTATCCACTGTCTTCTGGAATACGGTATTTTCAAGCTCTAAGATTATTTTCCTTTCTTTTCTTTTAAACTTAAATACAGAATGGGTAAAGAAAAAAAAATTGCCATTTGCACAGCAGACCATAAATGAGGATTCAATATAAAACAATAAATTTCCATTTCAAGAAAACCTATATAATAAATACTACACATTGTCTTCACAGATGCCTGGCTTTTGTTTGCTTCCTTGTTGGTTTTCTTTTGGTCTCTGCTGTGCACTTTTTTCTTTACTTTTTCCCCTTCCCTCTCCTCCTCTTCCATCCTAAAGAAGGCTACAATTAAGCATGGATACACACACACACACACACACACACACACACACACACACACACACACAGAGAGCTATAAACATACACACAATCACTCATACACATATCTGTAAGACCATACTATGCTTATTTTCACTGTCATCTTTCTCTGAAGGTGGGTGGCATCTTCCTTCATATGTCCAAGTCTTTCCATGTTTTTCTAAATCAACCAGCTCATTTCCTACACCACAGCAATATTCCAACCCAATCACATGCTATCTGAGATTGTTTATGAACATTTACATAGGTTGTATTTACACAAGAAAAATTTAATTTAAAATAATTGAAATTATCTTTTTTATACTTCAACAATACTCTCTCTTATAGTTTAAAGTCTGATATTGCTGAATCTACTTCCTTTACATCTTTTTTTCTTGGTTTCTTTGAAGTTCCTAAACTTTTGTTCTTACAAATGAACTTTGTTATTATTTTTTTCTAACTTAGTAAAACATTTTTTAGCAACTTATTTGGGATGACATTGAATAAATAGATTAGTCAGGTAAAATTGTCACTTTAAAAATTATATTGATCTTACATACCCATGAACAATAAATATTACTTCAATTATGTAGATCTGAGTTTTACTGGCATAACAAGTGTTTTATGTTTATATTCATATAGTTCCTGTGTCTGTTTTGGCAGGTATATGCTCATGTATTTTAAATGGTCTAAACAATATTGAATAATATTGCTGACATACAGTGTAGTTTCTCTGTTTTTCACTTTTGATTAAATCTATTTTAACTTCGACTTTGGGATCATGATTACTATCCCTGTTTTTTTACATAATAAATTTTACTCCTGCCCTTTATTTTATCCTTGTGTATATCTCTCATTTTTATAATGTTTCCTGAAAGCAACATATTTAACTCAAATTTTTAATCTGCTATTTCCCTTTTATAGGGAAGTTTGTCCCATTCACATTCTCAGCTACAATTACTTGTGTATTTTCTTCCTTCCTATTTTTCCTCACTATCCTCATCCTCTTTAACCTGTATCTCCTCACTTGTTTTACTTCTACCCACTACCTTGCCCTCCTATTCTTTAATTTACCCGCCCTTCTAAAAGTCCCTCCCTTATCCTCTCCTCACACATTATGCCCTTGTCCTCTTATTTCTTTCTGAATTTAGAAGACTTTTATACATACATACACACACACACACACACACACACACACACACACAGATACACACGCCCCTTTAACCCATTTCGAACCCACTACCTGCCCTCCCCCGCTACTTTTTCTCTATCAATATTTCCTTTTATGCCTTATTATGAGATAATTACTCCTTTTTATTTCACCTTAGTTTTATTTTTTTAGAATCACATCACCATACTCAGCTCAGTCCAGGCTTTTTTGCTTTTTTTTTTTTTTTGCATCAACACAGTTTGATCACCTTCAAACAGATAAAAAGCCCTGGTTAACCTTCTCCCCACTAAAGTCATCTCCACAGGACCCCAGTTTAGAAAGGGTGGAGAGAACATAGACTCTCTCAGAAACACAGCTGCATTTGATACACAAATCCTTATCCCTGAAGCGCAGCTGAGGGCTGGAGAAAACCGGTCCCCCAAATGCTGGACGGGGGACCCAGCCCACCACTAGGGGGTGGGGGGTAGGGGTGGGGATCATCCTGGGCCTCTGCACTTACAAGGCCAGCAGAAGTGCTATGAGAGTTAGCCCTAAGAGAAGAGGGCAAAGGGAGGGAAACACTGGCCAAGGCCTGTGAGTTAACCCGCGGGAGGTTCCCCCTTCTCACCCGGCTCTGAAGCCATTCCTTTGTGCCTCAATTTATTTGTGCACTTGAGACCACTGGAGGCCTCATGGACTGAACTTGAAGTTGGAGAGAGGGGGCAAAAGGGGCAGCATTTATGAACACTTGCAAACCCCTTGAAGAAAAGGAGGCACCAAAGTGCAGACTTTTTAGCTGTTGTTACTGCTCCCAAATGGAGCAAGAGTCTGAAAAAGATATTAGAAAAGGGGAAAGAGACAGAGAGATAAAGAGACAGAGAGAACAGTGGGGGCGTAGCTATTGGTATCACACAATTTTTTACTGAGGGTGGCAGAGACATTACAAAGTTTTGGGTTGGGCTATGAAAACTGCAAGTTGTTAACTCACTAACTATTCCTACTAACTTCTATCTAATTGAAAAAGAAGGGGGTCAGAGAGGTAGAGAATGGGGAGGGAGACTGAAGAAGGAAACTACATTAGTAAATATAAGCGTCCAGATAGGAGGATCCTACCCCACAGGCATGAACTGGCATGGCACCAATGGCACTAAGACTCTGCCAGTCACAGCTCTGCTCCGTCCCCATTCCTCTCCTCCATCTAGGGGTGGAAATAGGGCTCAAATTGCTTCCATTTGGGCCTTTTGGGGATTCAATGGACAGAAGCCTGAGAGGCTATCTCCCTACTTCCCTTAGCAGAGCCAGAGAAGTGACCCGAAGGGAACTCTTGAGGCCAAGGCCGTGGAAACCCAAGTTTCAAGCTATTATATGTAATGGACATCACTCTGCTACTTTCTGGAGTCCAGGACAAATAGCTCGGATAGAGAATATTCCAATCCAGAATTGGGTGAAGAGAGACGAAAGAAACGGCAAAAGGGTTGGCTCGCTTGCCCTCTGTCTCAAGGTTGTCTTCTCCCCCTCAATCACTCTCTGCTCTCATTAAAGAAAAACACAGGTGTCTCTGTCTCTCTGCTGTGCAGAGAAGCTACTTCTAGGCTCCAGAGGCCTCCTGGGGAGTCTCTGGGGACTCTGGACCCTGCCGGGCCAGAACACTGGACTGAATTTCCTCAGGAGCACAGGCTTTCAGGGGCAGCTCACTGGAGCTCAGTGGCTCTGTGGGGACCACTGGGCTCTGTGGAAATGGGCTGCTGCTGGCCTCTTGAGTGCTCAAGGGTCGAGTTCCACTTTCTTCCAGTGGCAATGTGCCCCGTCGATCAAGCACACTGGGAGGCAAGGGGCCACACAGCACCTCACAGCAGTTCTTGAGGATGTTGCCATGACTGTATGGGTTCTGTACACGGTTCTTCCCTGTCCAGGAACCTTTAATATCTTCATTTGTTGTCTGGTCGAGGGCCATGAGGAACGTATGGAATCCTGTCAACCCCACGACAGACCACAGAGTGAAGAAGCAGATGAGTACTTCCAGCACAGTTCCAGGAGTTTCTTTCAGTATCTCCAGGAAGCCAATTTTCAAGGACTTCAGGGCCACGTAGACTATGTTGAAGGTGAAGACATAGATGGTGAGGAGGGAGAGAGAAAGGATGAAGAGGTAGAAGTAACGGTAGTTCCTCTTGCTGACACAATTTCCGACCCAGGGACAATAATGGTCAAAGCGCTCCACACAACTGTCACAGATGCTGCAGTGGGAGGCTGGGGGGGGGGGGGGGGGGGGCGCGGCCTGAAGATCTTGCATGTATAACAATACTTTAGCTTCACTATCTGGTTGTTGATCTGGAAATTCTTGATTCGAGGGGGCGGATACTGACCCTGCGGCACCATGCCATTGGTTGCCTCTATCTCCATTTCAATGAAAGCTGCTTCATCTGGCAGAGCGCGGGGAATCACGCCAGGGTCACTGAAGCTCGTCTGCAGCAGTGTGGCCATGGAAAAGAGTAAAAATACTGCTGCAAAGACAGGGATGGCAGAAGACAACTGAACAGTCAAGTAGCAGCACTCAAAAGCAAAGAAGAATGTGCAGGTCCCCAGGATGAGGAAGAGAGTCAAATAGAAGATTCCCTTCTGCTGGGCCATCATGACACGTCCATCACAGCAGAAGGTGTTCCTGCCTGGGAGCTTCTCCCATTTTCGAGTCATCTTCTTCCTCACCACCACCACAGACATGGCTGCAATACACCTCCTAAGCTTGCCTTTGGTCACAGGAGAAATGTGATTTTGGTCAAGTCCAGGCTCAGAACCACAACTATGGTGGCACTGGTGGCTGCTGCTTCTGTCAAGCCAGACATCATCAAAAATCTGACTCTCAACCCTGCGGTGGGAAAGGAGGCGTTCTCCTCCGGGAGGGAGCGAACGATCTCGGAAGCAGGTAGTGGGATAGGTGGTGGCTCCTCCGCCCTGCCCCGTCCAAACCTTTCTTTTAAACTAACCAAATATTTATGACAATCGTAAAAATACTACTCATATTTTCACACATAAGTAAACAATTTGACCTTATTGAGTCCCTTATGATTAATCTTTAATGTTTACCTTATATTTCTCCCAGATGTTATATGTCATATTTTCCCTTAAGTTCTGAGGTTTTTATCACAAAAACCTGGCTTTTCATACAGAATTATACTTAACTTTGCTGGGTAAGTTGCCCTTGGTTGTAACCCCAGCTCTTTTGTTCTATGAAATACAGTATTCCAAGATCTATGGTCCTTCAACATACTAGCTGATAGGTCTTATGTGATCCTTATTACAGTTCTATGATACTTAAATTGTGTTTTTCTTGTTGCTTCCAGTATTTTCTCCTTAACCTCGGAGCTTTGAAACCTGGCTATGATATTCCTGTAAGTTTTTCTCCTGGGATCTCTTTCAGGTGGTAATCACTGGATTTTTTCTATTTCTGCTTTGCCTTCTTCTTCTAGAACTTCAGGGCAATTTTCCTTTATAATTCTTTGTAATATTGTATTAAGATTCCTTTTTATTGTAATTTTCAGGCAGTCTGACCAATATTATTTCTCTTTGATCTGTTCTCTAGGTCAGTTGTTTTTCTGATAAGAGTTTCACATTCTCTATTTTTTCATTCTTTTGATTTTGTTTTATGGTTTCTTGGGGTCTTAGAATGTCATTAGCTTCCCTTTGCCTAATTCTAATTTTCAAGGAATTATTTTCTTCCTTAAGCTTTTGATTCTCTATTTCAAGTTGATTGACTTCCTTTTCATAATTTTCTTGGATTGCTATTCATGTTTTTCTAATTTTTCCCTCAATTTCTCTTATTTGATTTTTAAAGTCCTTTTAAAGTTTTTTCCAAGGACTCTTTTGGTGCTTGGGACCATCTGACATTTCTCACTGAAAAAGGAGTGGCTTTTTTAGTTCCACTATCTTTCTCTGAACATAAACCCAGATCTTCTCTATCCCCATAGTAACTATCTATTGGTTGGGTTCTTTCTCCTTTGCTTACTCATTTTTATTTCTTTATTTTTTGTTTTATTTTGTTTTTAGCAGCTATTAGTGTAATCAAGTTGTAGTCCTGAGGTATGGGGAATGATGTCCCAAGTCTCAGGTCCTTCTTACTGTTATTTTCTGAGATCTTTCTTGGGGACCTCCTCTCCACTCCTAAATCATGGCTAGGGCCCCCAGCCACACTGTCCTGCAAATGATCTTGCACCCTGAAGTCCCTCTGGTGGCTGCAAGCTACAGCTGTCCTCTCTGCCCCAGAACTGAAACCAGGGACTCTGGTCTCCTGCAAGTGCCCACAGCCAAACTGCCCTTTGCTACTGCACTCACCAGGTATGTGCTAGCTCCTTCTCCCTGAAGCCACAGCCCAGATACATCAGGTCAGCACAGCTGTGGCATTCTTCAACAGGGGAAGGTTCTTCAATCTCCTCCTACTCAGCTGTCAGACCTGCCACACTGTCTGCAAAATGAATGTTTCTAAGGCTGAGGTTGCTTCTCAACCTAACTGCCCCCAGGGCTTGTTATTTGTTGATTCTACAAAGTAGGCCTGGAGGTGTCTAGCACTTCATTTAGATTGAATCTCTACCACCCTTGGAGGTAGGGTCTTTTCAAACTGGAAGACAATTCCTTTACCCTGTCTTTATTTCTGCTACTCTGAGGTGATGTTCTGTCTTTTTGTGGAGGAAAGTTTTCTGACCTACTTTGCCACCTTCCCTGAATCCTCAGATCCTCTTGGATTATTTATGATGGTGGTTGCTGAACTCTGTGTGATCCTGACTATGGCTCCTTGACACTTGAATTCTTTCTTTCTGGTTGCTTGTAGTATTTTTTTTTTTTTTGACCAGAAAGCTCTAGGTTTTTGGTATAATGTTCCTGGGAGTTTTCATTTGAGAGCTTCTTTCAGGCAGTATCTTGTGCATTCTATTTCTACTTTGCCCTTTAGTTTTAAGGGATCTTAGCATCTATCTTAAGATGTCTTCGAATAGGATGTCTAAACTCTTGTTTTGGTCATGGCACTCAGTCATGGCAATAATTTTTAACTTTTTTCTCCTTGATCCTTTTTATCTTCCTAAAACAATACCTTCATCATACAACTTTAAATTGAAAAACTTTAAAAGGGATTTCAATGCCTATATAATCAAGTTAAAATTCTTCTATGTGGCTCTAAAGGTCCTTCATAGTATGGCCTAAACCAACCTCTCCCACTTACTCAACACTTACTTCTCTTCCTCTCCAGTCAGGCCCATCTCTTCAATGTGCCTTGCCAAGTTCTCTCTGGCTTTCTTACTTTACTAACACTCCTTCAATGGGGAATACTTTTCCTTCTCTACAACTCAATCTAGGCCCAGTTTAAATCTTATCTTCTTAATTTAAGCCTTTTCTGAATACTTCAGCTCACACTGATCCCTTCACTGGATTCCCAAGGCACTTACAGACAGCATCATCTGGTTCTTGAATTGTTTCACAAGTGCTTTCATGGTTATACCTGGACACTAAGTTGCTAATGGGAATGGATTATGTTAAACTTTTCTTTTATCCTCATTACACCTAAAACAGTGATCAATCAATAAAAATTTATTAAGTGCCTACTATGTGCCAGAAACTGTGCTAAGTGCTGAGGATACAAAAAGAGGCAAAGGACAGTCCTTGCTCTCAAAGACTTTAAAATCTAATAGGGAAGCAATTAATATTTATTGGGTGACTTTTCTATCTGTAGCTCAAATCACCCTAAATATATTACCATTTAGGAATGTATCCATCACAAAGCCCTATAAGGTTATCACAGGCATGTGAACAACTAAAAATCTTATCTACCATTTTATTCTGTAACTCTAGAAGCTGCTAATTTTGCAAAGAGAAAGAAAAAGAACATCACTTTCTTTTTCCTGGTGATGACCTGGATAGGCCCCCTCCCTAAATCCCTCAAAAACTTTGCCAATAACCATGGCAAAGAAAGTCTAGAAGTGGTTTTTTTTTTTTTTAACCTGCTAAATCTACTGAACGGAATACAAAGTAATGTTGCTTGTGTTGAGGATTGCTGAACAGGTTACGGGAATTTTACAAGATACTAAGATGACTAGAAATAAGATAATTTAGTTAAATTTCAAAGCAATGTTACATTACTGAAGCCTAACTTTCTTCTCCTCTTCTCCTCCTCCAACTCCTATGATTAATTATATTCAACACAAAGCACAGTAATTTCTTTGAGGGGGGAAGGCTTTTTCATTTTGACCAAACTGAGTGCTAATTTAAAAATCTGTAGTTCATAGGATCACTTCAGAGGTGACCTTATCTAATATCTTTGTTTTAGAGAAGAGAAAACTGAGGCACGGAGAGGCTGATTCGTCCAGATCATACATATCACAAGTAGCAGAGTCAAGAGCTGATACTTGGTTTCACATTGGACAGCTAGGTGGCAGAGCAGATAGAATGCAGGGCCTGGAATCAGGAAGATTCCTTTTCCTGAGTTCAAATCTGACCTCAAACACTTAGTAGCAAGTCACAATCCTGTTTGTCTCATTTCCTTATCTGTCAAATAAGGTCGAGAAGGAAATGGCAAGCCACTCTAGTGTTTTTGCTAAGAAACTCCAAAGTGGGGTCACAAAGAGTCAGCCACGACTTAACAACAGCCTCTCATTCTACATCCAGTGGTGTTCTTTCTAATATACTAGACTGCCAAGTTACTGACCAAATTTCAATATTCATTATTAGGTGGTTTTGGAATGGTTCCAGTGAATTTTTAATTCCTAATTCTGGAATTTATTCCTCATACAATGAACACATGCCACTCCCATTAACATTACTATGCTTTCTGCATGCATACATTAAAGAATCCTACACCTCCAGGCACTGAAATAGACCATGTCCTTGGAGTCAATCTGGTCTCTCAGGTAGAAAACATTTTATAAAATCTATTCAAGAATTATATTTATTAAGCAAATTAATCTTTCAATGTTATGTTTAAATAATATTAAAAGTATATGAAAGAAATTGGCAAAAACAGGCATATTCAAATTAGGAATTGAATTTTACTCGCAAAGGCACATTCATTGGAAAAGGAAAAGCACATTCATAAAGGCAAAAAATGGATTCCTTTTAATGTAAAGTTGCTTTCTGACATTTTATTTTCAATGGTGCTTGGAACTTTACTTGGCAGTTTTTGTTATACCACATAACTGGAAACAAAGTGGTGCTCATCAATTGGAGAATGTAATGTAATATCATTTTGCTTTAAGAAGTGATGAAAATGAAAAAGTGATGAAAATGACATATTCAGAGACACCTAGGAAGACTTATATGAATGGATGTAGTGTAGTGAACAAATTGGGAGAATATTTTATACTACTACAATATAAAGGAAAAAAAAACTATTTAAACCTTGTAAACCTGGCTCTGTTTAGTCTGATGATTTTTGCATCCTCAGAAGTCACACTAAGGATGCATGTTTGTAATTTAGTCTATGGATTTGACTGCCTGCAAAAGATTCAGGTAGGGGTCTTTTGGCACTGGTTGAGACATTTACTCACAATTTTATTCTATGTTTGTTATATGCAGATTGTTAAGGAAAAACACAAGTCGTATATTGTAACTTTGATGAGCCAATAAATAAAATTATCCTTTTTTTGTGTGTCCTTTTCAGAATATATTTTGTATTTGCTTGTTGTTGCTATTTAAAAATGTTTTTACTGATATCATGCTTGTACACATCTTCATTACTAAAAATATCCCTCCCATACTTTTATCTGGGAGCATGCCAAAAAGGTATTTTTCTTAGTTGTAGTTATTTTGTATTTTGATCTTTTGATTCTGCTTCCCTTCCCCTTTGGTACTCAAGTCACTTCACAGACATTCTTCTCATATTTCTTTGAATTCTTCATGATTATTTATTATAGTATAATATTCCATCACCTTGATGCTCACCCTACCACTCCCCTTTCTGATTTCAACTTTCCTAGGGTATAATCCTAATAGGATCATGTGGTCAAGGGGTACAGCCAATTTTGTCACTTTTATTGTATAATTTCAAACTATCTTTAAAAAAATGTTTCGATCAAATTACAGCTTGACTGGAAATAAAGTATGCCTGTTTTTCATAGCAGTGCCAGCAATGAATTCAATTTTTTTAAAAATTATGTTTGCTGGTTTGATGGGCATAAGATGGCATCTCAGAACTGTCTTTATTTGTATTTTAATAATTATCAGAGAATTTAGATTCTTTCATGTTGTAACTGACAGTTTGTTTCTTTGAGAAATTCCTATTCATATCTTTTGACCATTTATTTATTGCAATTCCATCTAGATTTTGGATGTCACACTTTTATCAGATGTGTATTATACCGATTTTCCCCAACCTACTGCTTCCCTCCTCCCTTTCCCTATCATTTCCCCATAACTACCAGTTCCAATATACCTCTCCTGTATGTATGTATGTATGTATGTATGTATGTATTTATTTATTTATTTTCAGACTGAGTCTTCTTTCCAAAAGTCTGGAAATACAGCAGCTGTTCTCATGCCTGAACCCACTGCAAACAGCATGGAAGCTTTGATCTGCTCCATTTCTGACCTGGAAATGGAATTCTGTCCCTCCTTAGGCAGTCTGGCTACTCACCCTCTTTCTGAGCACTCACCATAATGGTGCTAGACTTAATGCAGATATCCTAAAGGTTTTAGACCCAATGTAACAAGGAACTCAAGTGATCCACTAGTCTCATCCTCGCCAGTAGCAAGTACAGATATGCTCTTGCCATGCCCATCAGAAGCCTCTCTTCTAATACACAGTCAAGCAAAACAAATTCACATAATGGCAATGTCTGAAAATATATGCTTTTTATCTAATATCTACTGAATACTACTTCTCTAATAAGGAGGCGGCATGCTTTACATATCAAGTACTGTGAAACAATGATTGGTCAGTGCATTGAGAATTACTTGGTCTCAATATTGCTTTCCTTCACATTATTGACAACCTATTTCTTTCCTTCTGATTCTGGATATATTGGTTTTTCTTTTGAAAAAGCTCGTTGCTTTTATACAATCAAATTCATTTTGCCTCATCATTTCTAAGTAATGTCTAGGAGATTTTCCCTTCCCCACAGTTGTAAGAGATAGAATGATCCATTATTCTCTGTTAATTTAACATTTAGACAGTTAATGCATTTGGAATTTCTTGTGGTGTAGGGAATGAGATAAAATCAACTAGCAGTTTTTGTCAAAGTGACACTCTTTATTAGAATAAGGAATCCTTTCCCCAGTGTTTTGTGAATTCGAGTTTTTGAGTTTGTTAAACATTAAGTTTATTGTATGAGTATGAATGTACACAAGGATTATCTAGTCTTTTTTCCCCTATTTTTTATCCCCTATTTACCAAATAGTTTGATAATCACTACTTTACAGATAATTACTGCTTTTTATTTATATAGTATACTTTGAGATTGGGCAGTAGAATCTACTTTTCCTCATTTTTCTCTTTAAAGTGTGCCCCTGATAGTTTAGTCTTAAGTTTTTCTTCTCATATATATTTGTTTTTTATTTTATCTAATTCTACGAAATATTCCATTGGTATTTTAATAGATATTCGATTAAATCCATAAGTTAGTTTGGGTAGTACCATGCCATTTAGGTTAGCCTAACTTAACCATAAACACTATGTCTCTACTTAATTCCTCTATTTCTCTAAAATGTGTTTATACTTGTCTTTATACAGACACACAAGAGGAACAGGTGCATGAATCTTGGGAGAAAGTTACCATTCCATCTTTGAATAAGTGATAAAGAAGAAAGCCTGGCACAGTCTCTCATACAACAATGATGTGGCAATAGTTGATTTCAGATGATTCAGAGAAAAGATAGGCTCCCACGTCCTAAAACTACATTAGAAGTGATGTTAGAAGGGATGGGAAGCCCGGAGAAGGCAATTCCTATCAAATCCATCCTCTAATCTTGATAATCACTGACAAACTCTATTGTTACCTCCTCCCTTAACTAGCCTCCTAATCTGTTTCCTCACCTCTTTCCCCCCTCTTCCCAAAGGAATTCTTTTAGGAGAGGCAATGCAGACCTTTGATTTTCAGCTACAGAGCAGATTCTATGATGCTAAAGAACTGTGTCTCTCATGGGAAAACACAATAGTGCTTGATGAGTTCCTAACACTTTTTTCACCTTCCATATAAGTAAATCATGTTTAACTCATTTGGCATCATTCCAGCAGAGAGATGCACAAGTTGAAAAAAGGATTGGAATGATGAGATCGATTATGATTTTGTTTTTGCAGTATCTTTCCAATGTTCCTCTCTTTTCTTCTCTGACGTTGGCTGGTGACGATGCCACCACTATAGTGCAGGCCCTCATCATCTCATTCCTGGATTACTGTAGTAGTTTGCTGGTAGGTCTGCCTGTCTCAAAACTCTCCATACACTAATCTACCCTGCATTTAGCCATTAAAATGATTTTCTTAGAGTGGAGGTCTGACCATGTCACCCCTGTTACTCAATAAACTCCAGTGGCTCCCTATTACCTTCAGAATCAAATACAAAATCTTCTGCTTGGATTGGTTCAAAGCCCTTCATAACTTAGCCTCCTCTTACCTTTCCAGTCTTCTTATATCTTATTCCCTAACATGTCCTCTTTGATTCAGAGACACTGGCCTCCTAGGTGCTCCACAAACAAGACGCTCCATCTCTTGGAGCTAGGCATTCTCTCTGGCTATCTCCCATGCCTGGAATGTTCTCCCTTCTCATCTCTACCTAGTAGCTTCCATGGGTTCCTTGAAGTCTCAGGTAAGATCCTGTCTTCCACAGAAGCCTTTCCCAAGCCCTCTTCATTCTTGTGCTTCATTATTTTCTCTTTATTCTGTATATACCCTTATTGTCTTCTCCACTAGCCTGTGAGGGCAAGTCCTGTTTTTTTTGCCTCTTTTTGTAAGCACAGTGTCTGATACATAGCCTCTTTAGCTACTGTGTTTTCCCCATAATATTCTGTGAACGACACAAGGATATCTAGAAAAGGTCACTGTCCATGGTAACCCTTTGTGACACTCATGACAAACCTACGAGACATCCAGTTTGAAATGTCTAAAGGCAACTGGTGATTCAGGAGTTCAGAGGAGAGAGTGAGGTTGGATGACGTGTGAATCATCTGCAAAGGGATGATTACATGGGAGTTGCTGAGGTCACTAAGAGTGAGAATGTAGAGAGAGAAAAGGGTCCAGGACAAGGCCTTGGGCAATATACACAACTAGATGTGATACGGATGATGAACCAGCAATGGAGATGAGAAAGAGCACACAGGAAGTGAGATAACCAGAAAAGAGAAGTGTTATGACAATACAGAGAGAAGAAAGGATTGAGGAGGTCAGTGTCAGATGTAGCAGAAGTCAAGAAGGACTGAGCAAATACCATTAGGTTTTGCAATTAAGAAATTACTGGATGGGTTCAAGGTCGTATTAGAGCCCTCAGCCTTAGCAAGGACAAATGCTACCTCATAATATGAGACTGTGGAAAGAGGAGAGAAGAAAGGAAAGACAGTCAAGGCATTTTGAGATTAAGAGGAGAGAATGAGCTCAATGTAAATAGCCTAAATTTTCTGAATAAAGTAAGAAACTAGGTCTTCAGCTGGGAGTTGGAAAAAGCAGATATGCTACACATGTCCTAGATGATGTGCTTTGTGTCACTGCTTGTGTGTGAAAATCACCGTTGGTATTATGTGGCAGCCTATTTATAACCATTGTGCATTTTTACATTACCCTTTGGGGTTACCTGATATTGTTATTTTTCTGAGATCACAGTGTTCTATTATTCACAGCTATATAGCACAATCAGGAGAATACCGGTGTTGAAAAGATGGATTTTTGTGGCAGCAAGCAACTTGGGATCCTGTAATGTGTTGTGCAATTTCCCAAATGCATTCTAGCTCAACGTCTTATTATTCAAATTCTGGGATTAGTTCATGGTCTATGTCTAGTGCCTGCCCTCCACACGCACGCACACATACACAAACGCACGCACATCACCTGCATGCAATACAGATATATATTTTATGTACCTCTCTGCCCTCCACAGAATGACTCGATGGGTTGCCTGTGTAAAAGTACATTATATACTCAATACATGCATTCTTTAGTTACTTTATTTTTCCCTTGTAAGTGAAAAAGCCAATGTTTGGAGTGACTGTGAAACCTCATTGAGTTACTGCAGTGTTCTAGGGCTCTATGTGACTAGCGTAATGACATCTAAATGCAATATAATCAATATGACAGTACCATCAAGAGAGAGCCTATTCTCTCTGGCCTTTTATAGTATATTCTTAATGATGACGGCAAACACTTTTAGTGAGTGTGTCTCCTTGTTGACATTCAGTATATTCTAACAAATTATTTCCATAGTTCTGTCTTATCTGTCATGGTAGCTTGTATTACCTTAACATATGCACAAAAGATACATTATTATGGAGAAACTTGAAAGCTTGCATTATGATGGGCTCATTCAAATGTATTTCCAAAGAATTGCAGATTTAGGTCTGGAGTGGACCTCAGAGGTCATCTAGTCGAACCATTTCATTTTACAGAAGAGAAAATCAAAGCCCACCGAGGTGAAAAGACTCGAGTAAGGTCACACAAGCAAAAATGGAAGAGGTGGGATTTGAATGAAGGTAAAAATACAGTGTACATTCCATTGCACTAGGTGCCCTCAAAATTGGGACAGAAATTGTATGAAAATGTGCCTGTTCTCTTCTAATATTCTGGATTCATAATCTATTCTCAGAAAAAATGGAAATCACCAGTGTTGGAGTGACTGTGGAAAAACAAGCACAGTAATCATTGTTGGTACATCTGTGAATTGGTCTAACCACTTTAGAAGGCAATTTGGGATTATGCTATAAAGGTAACTAAAGTATCTATATTCATTGACTGAGAGATCCTTGTGTTAAGGTACATAGCCTAAAGAGGTTAAAGGCAGTAAGAAAGATCTTGTATACAAAATATTTATAGCAGCATTTACAGTATCTTATAATTGAGGAATAACTAAAGAAACTGTGGAATATAATAGAATATTATCACACTAAAAATTGTGAAAATGGGATATCATTGGGCTATAAGACACTATAAATATGAAGAATTCAGAGTTGTATGGAGATGACATAGGAACTGAATCAGTGACTTGCAGACATGAAGCTGTCAACTTAAGCTTTTTATTAAGGCTCAATTTCAAGGCTGGCTCTTTCTAACTTTGTAATAAGGGCTCTTGAATGAATCAGTTTTCTAGAAATAAGACCCTGATCTTATGACCTTTCTCAGTAGACTCCAAAGTAGCGGCTGACTCCAAGAGATGTGTGATTAACCAAATGGAGGGTGGGAAAATGGTTGCATCCCACCCTTCCCTCAAAAGCCAGCAGTGGGGTTTATCTCCAATAAAATTACACCTACTATTATCTCCCATTACTCCCTCACTTACCACCCTACCCCCCATATAAGCAGCTAACAGTCTAGGGGTGGGGAACCTGCGGCCTCAAGGCCACATGTGGCCTTCTAAGTCATTGGGTGCGACATTTTGACTGAGTCCAAGTTTTAAAGAATAAATCCTTTTATTGAGGGTATTTATTCTGTGAAGTTTGGATTCAGTCAAAGGGCCACCTCTGAGGACCTAGAGGGCCACATGTGGCCTTGAGGCCACAGGTTCTCTAGCCCTGAAAAACTTTCCACTTTGGAGACAGGTAAATTCTCAGGGAAGCTATAATCTAAATATGCCCATATCCTTTCATAAATCCTATACTGCCTTTCCTGATATTAACACTGAAGACACTATTTCAGAATGGATGGATAGTTGCCATTGGGAAAATTCTACCCTCTACTTTCTAAAAGCAGCTATGTGGTACAGTAGATAGAGTGCCAGGGCTGGAATGAGGAAGACCTGAGTTCAAACCTGACCTCAGACACTTATTATACTTATTAGTGACCTGGACAAGTCACTAAACCCTGTTTATCTCAGTTTCCTCAGCTGTAAAATGAGTTGGAGAAGGAAATGGCAAACCACTCTAGTATCTTTGCGAAGAAAACTTCAAATGGGTCCAAGAAGAGTTGGACACAGCTGAAAAACAATAACCTTCTATTATGGCCATCAACTTGTGGCTACAACAGGTAACCATCAGTACTGACTGGTAAGAGCTCTGCTGCACCCTAACCCCTTTTTTGTGGGGGTGAGGTGCACAAGATGACACAAAGAACATGGGATAAAAAGGCATGGATGAGTTATGATTTTCATCAAAGATCTCATTACATTATCTTTCTCCACAAACCCATGCATCTTCCAAACTTGCTTATTACTAACAAGGATACAACCACTTTTCCAGGTTCACAGCCTTTGTATGATCTTTGACTCCTTATTCTCTCTCATTCTACATATTAAATCTGTTGCCAAATTTTGTCATGTCTACCTCCATAAAATCCCTCTCATGTTTCTTCTTATGCAGTCACCACCTTGTTCAGATCATATTACCTCTCAACTGAACTATTATAATAGTCACCTACTTGGTTTCCCTGACACAAGTCTCTCTCCTCTCTAATCCATTCTTTGCACAGCTGTCAAAGCAATTTTTCTAAAGCACAGGTCTGACCTTTTCATTCCATCCTTCAGAAGACTCCAGTTCTTCCTTATTCATTGCAGGATCAATATGACTTCACCTTTCAAAATTTCTGATTTTGTGGAAAATTTTAAAATATGCTGATTATTAGTACAGTATTACATGTAAAATTTAAAAATCAGCAAATAATGCACACACTGAGGGTGGATGCTCAAAATTATTTTACTGATAAGGGTATATAATCAAAAAAGTTTGGAGCCCACTGCCTTATCTACTAGCAGTGGAGAAAAAACACCAATAGCAGGTAGAATATTCTCAAGGCAAATATGTGACAGATGTCTGGTCAATTAGTTTAAAATACTGAATGACATCTAGGGCAAAGTAACATAATAAATGGTAAAGGAGAAACAAATAACTATGAAAACAATGGCTATTCTTTACAATCTAGGTGAAGATAAGAGCCATATGCATAAAAAAATTAGCTTCTTCAGGAGAGCTGGGACTAGACTAGGCAGAGCGAAAGAGGGGACTCAAGATGGGTACTACATGAGCAAAGATTAGAGGAGGAAAGTATGTTGGAAGTTGGAGAAAGGGAACAAATGGAGCAAGGAGTAAACACATCGATTTGATTGGAGTGGAGGATCTATATAGCGGAGTGGTAGGAAATGAGTAGAAGGACAAGTTGGTGTCAAATTGTGGGGAGCCCTGAAGGCAAGGCTACAAAGTAGAATCTTAACCTGTAGTTGCTTCTACCTCAATAGGTTTATACTTCCAAGGATTTCTGATATTTCAGAGATGACTCTTTGCCACTCCTACTATCTTTTGAGAAACAAATTGAGGGTAGGGGCTAAGATCTTTATGAAGGAAACATTTCTTAATTCAGACTACTAATAAGGAACAGGACATAATTCAAGAATAGTATATGTACATACTTCTTATGTAATTAAAAGGGAAAGGTAGGGGGCTAGTTATGATTTTTAAGACCTCTTTGAATTTCATTAATTATTTTGCTCTGAATTTTCAAGATTTTACTCACTAAGTAAGGGAAATTGTCTCAAATCATTGCCTCCTTCACACTAAAGGCTTAAGAAATTAAGGATTTTACAATGTGCTTTCAATTTCTAGGTCCAAAAATTAATTCTTTATACTAAATGACTGAGTTTCGACTATATTGTTATATTGGAAGAGTAAGGAGTTAAAGATGACACAAAGGTTAACCTGAATGACTCGGAAAATAATGGTGCCCTTGACAGAAAATGGAAAATTTCAAAGACATATGAGTTTGGGAGGAACAGTATTTCTGATCATTAAATAACTACATAGCCTTTATTAGTACTCATCTAATATTTGCTTATAATATATGCTATATTTTGAAATAATAAACTTCTATTTATTTTAACATAATATAATTTAGACTTTTCATTAAATCAGGCAACTATCACCTTCCCAACCACTTGGATCCCAAACCCCTTTCCCTCATCTAGCTACTTTTCTGAATGCATTGCTGTGGTCTATAAGATATTCATATTGTCTCACAGGAAATCCATGAAACATGTACAAACTACATGGACATCAATCAATGTTGGAAAATGTGCAGAATGTGATAAATTTCAGATGCTGTCTGCTACAATACATCAGAAAGAACATTAGCTCTAGAATCAGAGGGTCTAGATTCAAATCCTGCCTTGAACTCTTGAACACTCCCTATGTGACTCTGAGTAAGACTCTTAAACTTCTTGGGCATCAGTTTTCTCATGTAATATGAGAAGGTTGGACTAGATGACCCCTAAGGTCCCTTCCAGTTCAAGTAAGAGCTATACCATGATTCTGTGATATGTTATTACTATTACTTACTATGTCACAGTTTTAGATTGGGGAGGAGTAACAACAAAAATCAGAAACAAAAGCTACCCAATACTACATATGACAAAACAAGAAATATCATGACCTAGCAATTCCATACCTTTTGGCAGAGGACAGAAGAATTTTTCATTACTTATTCTCCAGAACCATCTTTTTTAAAAAAGAGCCTGTTTTTTAAACTTTTCCTTTTTTTTAAAAACTGTTATCTTTGTCTTAACATCTCCTTTTCCAAATATACCTTTCCCACTTCTCCTACCTTGGTAGATATGCTCTGTAATAAAAACAAAAAATGAAGGGAAAAAAGCAGACTGACAAAACTAATAACAAAGAATTAACTAAGTCTGCCAGTACTGCCAGTGCTTCACACCCATCTTTCCCTCATCTCTGCATCTCTTCTCCAAGGCCAGACCTGGTCATTGTAATCACAGAGCAGTAAAGGTTGTCTTATTTACTTACTTATTGTGTCTGTTGTTGTTATTGGTCTTTCCATTTCCATTGTCATAATCACTGTGTATACTGCGTTCCTGTTTTTGCTTACTTCCTTCTGTTTCTTGTTTATCTAATCTTCGGCACAGATCTGTTTTTAATCAGTAACAAGTAGTTTTGATGACTACTACTTTATAGTGTAATTTGTTCACATACTCTTTCTTATTCTCTTGAGATTCCAAACCTTTGTCCAAATGAATATTGCTATAGTTACATCTAGTTCTACCCTTGGCTAGCAAAAAATCCTATACCAATGTCTCATTGTGGTATGGAAGCAAACGTTGGTTTTCAGAGGTGCCAGTGAAACATAAGCTCTGGGAAGTTCTACCATGCTATTTATTTATTCTTCTCTGGATAACTCATGTTTTCAGGTTTATCAAAAACTGAATTATTGAGTTAAAATATTCAATTCTTTTGTCCTCTCTATTCCACTGATCTACTTTTTCTATTAACTAGTACCAAAAGGATTTTTTATAATTGCTACTTTAATATAGTTTAAAATCTGGAAGTTCTATTCCCCTTTTTCCAACCTTTTTTTCCTCATTATTTCCTTAGATATTTTAGATCTTTTTATTCTTTCAAATAAATTGTGTCATCATTTTGTCTAGTTCTTTATAACATTCCCTCGGTAATGTAATTGGCAAAGCACTACATCCGTAATTACCATAGAATTGCCATTTTTATTACTATAGCATGGCTCAGCCATAAGTATTAATTATCTCTTCAAGTACTTAAGTTGTTCTTTCTTAAAAGGAACATTTTGTAATTGTATTTCAGGTTCTCAGGATGCTTTAATAAACTGACTCCATGTATTTTATGCATTTTTAGTTATCATGAATGGAATTTCCTTTGATATGATTCATTTCTGAGTTTTATTATTATTGTTATAAATAGAAATGCGGCTGGATTTTGTGGGTTTATTTTGTAACCTGATAAGCTAGTAATTAATGCAAAGGTACAGAAAGGTATATCAATTTGACCATACTTAACTTTGACCTAACTTAACAATCATGTTTTCTTCTTAATGAAGGGTTAAAAAGCACTGGTTTTTAGAGTGGCAAGTCAGGTTAGGATTGGAGCTTCTTAACATGGTGTAATGATCAACTCTTCTCAGCAATACAATGCTCCAAGACAATTCCAAAAGACTCATGATGGAAAATGCCATCCACATCCAGAGAAAGAACTACGGAGCCTGAATGCAGACTGAAGCAGACTGCTCTCACTTTTTTTTTTTTTTTCTTTCTCATGGTTTTTCCCCTTTGCTCCGATTCTTCTTTCACAGCATGACTAATGAAGAAATATGTTTAACATGACTGTACATATATAACCTATATCAGACTGCTTTCTGAATTGGGGAGAGGGGAGGGAGAAAAAATTGGAACTCAGAATTTTACAAAAGAATGTAGAAAAATATCTTAAAATTTGGAACCCCCAAACAGGTGGAACTGAGTGTTGTAAATTAAAAATAAAAAATAAATTTATTTATTAAAAAAGAGAAAAATATCTTTACACATAATTGGAAATAATAAAATACTATTAATTGGGGGAAAAAGGAGTGGAGCTTCTTAACCTGAGATCTGTGAACTCAAAAAAATTCTTTTTTGGTAACTATATTTCAATAATTGGTTTCCTTTGTAATTCTAAAAATATCAATTTAAGAAGGGGTCCCTAGAATGCCAAAGAGGCCTGTGACATAAAAAAGGCTAAAAACTCCTCATCTAGATGAATTCTAAGGTCTCTTCCAGCTCTCAATCTATCATCTTCTAATCCTTCAAGATTCAGTTTATGACTTACCTCTTCTAATATCTGTTGAACTGAACTGAATAAACCTCATACTAGTGATCATAAGGATCAAAGGCTCAGAACTGCAAGGACTATTAAAGTTTATCTTAACCAACTCCCTAGTTTACAGATGAGAAAAATGAGGCCTAGAGAAGTTAAATGACTTGCATAAGATCACACAGGTAACAAGCAGCAAAACTGGGATATGAAGTAAAGTTCTATGACTGCAGATTCAGTGCTTTTTCCTGTGTGCCATCACGTTGTCTCATTCTCTTACTATCATTATTTATCATGTTTAAGAGAACATATAGATTATCTTTGCACCTTTTGTTTTTTTAATTCCTTTACTATACTCCCTAATTAGGATCCTAGAGAGCAGCTGCTATTATCTTCTATTTTCAGAGCTCCAAGTGAAGTGCTGCAAACAGAGGAAGCCTTCAAACACTTGTCAAATGTAAAAAGGAGCCAACCTCAATAATATGCTAGAACAAACTCTCAGGTTCAAAATATGCCACTAGATTTCCCAAACGAATGAGAGACTTCCCAAATGGCACATTAACGGGCATATGACAAAGACTTAAGCAAGGAAACAGTATAAGACACAGATGCACAACTTGGTGCACATAATCTACAACATGACAGCTTGGAAGGAATGGTACTAACACATTTATTTGCTGTTGAGTCAAACTACTATCCCACCAAAATGCACTAGAAATGTAGGCTTGCACATTTGTCTACTATACTCTACCTGAGCAAAACCTGTTCCTTATCTAAACTTTGTATCTTCTTTAGTACCTTGCACAGAAGGTGATTATGTATACCTACCAACCCAAAGCATAATCATATTTGTATCTATGTCATTTATTCTGTATTTATTTATTTTTTATCTCTTGTACCATAAACCACTTAGGAGAAAAATTAATACATCGAAGCTCAATTCATATTTACTGCTGAAAACTGGAGAAGGATAATGTCACCAAAACTCAGGTTGCCTTCTGATAACCCATTTCTCAGGCTCCCAACCCCTGACATGCCATAATCCTATTCCTACCCTTATAGAGAAAGGTGAGTAGAATACTCTTCAAAGCCACAGGTCCTGAAAAAATAAGAATAGCTCTAAGGTTTGCAAAGTGCTTTACACATAAGAGCTCACAACGACCTCTACTATTATCACACTCATTTTGCTGTTGCAGAAACTAAGGATAAGAGAGGTTGAGTAACTTGCTCAGGTTACAAAGTGAGTGTCTGAGGCAGGATTTGAACCTATGTCTTCTTTGACTCCAAGTCCAGTACTTTAGTCATTATGCAACACCAACTCATAAAGTCAGTCCTCAGCTTTACTTGATCCAGTGCATAGGATAAATCCTTCCACGTATCATAAAAAGGAAGGAAGAGAGCTATACATGAAAATAGAATTATACTGGAAATAGACACAGGTATTTTTCTCATTCTCTTTGAAAAGGCCGATACATAGATTTATGAAATGGATACTCACATCAGCATAGTGACCTTTCATATCGCACCGTTCACAATGTTTTTTCCATGAAGGTCTTTCAAGGCATTTGTGAGCATAACACGCAGGCAAAAAACAATCTAAACAAAACCGAGCAGGGCAATCATACTGCAGATGTCCTCTCTCAGCACAGAGGCAACAGGCACGTATTTTCTGTAGAGAAGAAAATGTTATATGAAAAAACTTCGGCCCTTTATATGCAAAAAACGGGGGGGAAAAGCCAGACTAGAACATAAATATTACATTAAATGTTTTAAATGTCTAAAGACTTATAAGAAGCAATCTTGCAATGGTAAACTATAAGACATGAGGATCAGGTTGAGATTAAATTTTTAAAATGAATTTGACTGAAGTCATACTGCCAAATCAATTTATACATGTAATTGTTTCAGGATATAAAGTTTCTCAAAAGCGCTTTATATAAGGTAGAACACTAATTTTTTTACTTGTGAAACAAAATTCTTCTAATGTGATATTAATTAAATTCTTATCATATTTTTAAGTCAAAAACTTTGAAAGAAGAGGCTTGACAAGGATCAAGTCAGATACAACTACTAAAAAAAATCTAAAGAAGTGTTCAGCTACATAGATTGAATCACAATATTAACATTCATTTACAGTGTGTGGTGAAGGTGGTCAGACAAAGCTTGCAGGGAAATTAGCTGGTTATATCATCCAAAGTAAAGTGACTAGGATGGTAAGTGGGCTGAAAATCACACTATATGAAAGAAGCAGGGGAGCTAGAAAGTGCAGTGGACAGAATGCTAGGCCTGGAGTCAGGAAGACCCAAGTTTAAATCTGGCCTCGGAAACTTGGTAGTTGTGTATCCTGGGCAAATCCTCTAATCCCCTTCTGCCTTGGTTTCCTCAACAGTGAAATGGAGATAATTACAGCACCTGTATCCCAGGGTCATGGTGAAGATCAAATAAGAAAATAACTGGAAAGTGCTTAGCACAGCATGTAGTATGTGCTATATAAATGTTTATTCAACAACAACAACCACACAACTACTAAGGCTATTTAGCCTAAAGATAAAACCAAAGGGAAACACAAAAGGTATTTTAATAACATTTGAAAGATTTTTGTGCAGAAAGAGAAGATTTTGTGTTAAAGGGAGTAAATACTAGACAAGGAGCCAGGAAAACTCTATGACCTAGTTGCCGGCTCAGTCTCCTCATTTATAAAATTGTTAGGTTGGACTACTTAAAATTAGGATTCATTAATTTTTTTTGTTTCATGGACTCTAGTGAAGCCTCTAGACTCCTTCTTAGAATAATATTTTTATATACATAAAATAAAATATGTAGCATTATAAAGGAAACCAATTATATTTAAAAACAATCAACAAAATATTTTTTAAAACAAGTTCAAAGCTCTGGTTAAGAACTCCTAGACTAGATAAATTCTAATGCTCTTTCTACATTTTAATATCTAGGGGCAGAACTGGAACCATTTATTGAAATTTTCAAGTATACAGATTTCAGCTCATTAGAGAAAAGAATTGAAAAAGCAAAAAAAAGAAAATCAGAATTGTTCACAATGAAGTAGGCTTTTAAAAATAGTTAGCTTCCTATAATTCCCACTATGGAAATTCCAGAAGATATAGGCCTACAGTCTATCAGGGCCATTGTACAAGAGATTCTTGCAATAATTGGGCACCCCAGAGGAGCTCTAAAGTTCTCTGATTTATAACATCCTTGAAAGAAGTATTAGGTATTTTACCTACCTGTGGAACAGGGCAGTTTTTTGACAAATGACCACGTTTTTCACAATTTCTACAGGTGACATTTTTGTCAGTTGAATAGTATCTGGTTCGTCTACCGGATGATCTGTTATTACTTATTTGGGCCTAAAAAAATGAAAATAAAGAATTCTTTTATTTATTAAGATTTGTATCAGTCTGACATATAAACTCATTCAATGAAAAGGTAAAACTTCCTGGAATTCTCCATTATATTAAAAAATTAAAGGCAATCCAAACAGAGTAAAGAGAAAAAAATCATAACAATATTGTTTAAAATGAATGTACCTAACAAGTGAGGTAAAGATTTATTTCCCTAATGTCTTGTAAACCTAATCAAAAGGGAATTAAACTGAAATGGAAGGAGGAAGTAAAAAATTGCCTACATATACTACCAAGCTACCAATATCTTACAATGTAAGAATACAATAGTAGCGACTTCCAAAATTTTAGTAAAACCTATAGTCTCGAACGTCCATAGACAAGTAATCAATAAGATAAAGTAATAATACTAGGGCAACACAGAAAATTTGACTAGAAGTTACACTGTTTCTCTCAAGTAAGTAGATGAACAACATTCATGCACTCTGATAACAAAACTTAAGATTCAAAAAAGCTCAACTTTTGTATGTTATGGGAGACGTGGACAACAGTTCTACTACAAAAGATCTGTGAGTTTTGGTGGTATGTAAGTTAGCGCATTCTATTTTGATATAGCTCCAATTAAGAAAGTTGGTTTTTTCCTTACACAAACCTACCTAATCTTAGCTCTAGCCTCCGAGGCCAAGAAGAGCAAGTTTAATGCCTCTTTCATATGACATCCCTTCACATGCTGGAAGACAGCTAACTATTCAACCTTCCAAATGATCTTTCTTATGGCACCATCTCAAGCTTTTCAACATCTTGTTTACCCTCCTGTAGATATTCTCTCCCTTATCAATACTGTTCCTAAATTAGTGACACACCCAGAACTCTGTGTTGCACTGTTGTCCAGTCACACCTCCCTGAATCTGTGCACAGTATGAACTGATATTGTGAGACAGCAGTCATTAATGCAGGCACACAGAGGAAGGTCTCATACCACTGTAACTGTCCAGGTATAGAACAGAACAGGCTGACTTGGGAGGTCTTGGGTTACCCATCAATAGAGCAGCCTTTGAGCAAAGGCTGGATGAGAAACTGGTCAGATGTTTTATAGGGGTGGGATGGGGGTGTGGGGTGCATTAAGGCAATGGATAATGCTGGGCCTGGAGTCAGGAAGACTGATCATCCTGAGTTGAAATCTGACCTCAGGTATTTACTAGCTGAGTGACCCTGGGAAAGTCACTTAACCTTGTTTGCTTCAATTTCTTCATCTGTAAAATGAGCTGGAGAAGGAATGGCAAACTGCTCTAGTACCTTTGCTAAGAAAACCCCAAATAAGGCTGTGAAGAGTCAGACATTACTGAAATAAACGAACACCATTACCACCACTATCCTTATGGCAAACAATTTCCAATTCCATTATATAAGAGCAACCTATATTCCCAATCTTGGCCTCATAGAATCATAGATTTATGGCTGAAAAGGACTTAAAAGGTCTTAAGTTGAATATCCTCATCTTCCAGATAAGAAAACTGAGGCCCGAGTCACAATGCTAGCAAGTGTCTGAAGCAGTTCAACTTAGACCTTCTTGACTTTAAGTCCAGTACTCTGTTCCATATGCCACCTAGCTGTCCTTTTTCAACCGTTCCCCGTGTACATATCCCATGCCGATTCCCAGCCCAATCCCCTCCACTGCGCCCTTTGGAATTACTATTCCATAATGAATGCACTTCGTTTCATTCTGGACCTCTTTCTCTCACATGCCTGCTATCTATTGGCCCTCACTGTGGCCTGGCTCCCTCCCACACACAACATGCAGATCCCCAACACTTTATCCCTGACATTCTCTTTGCTAATTACTGTAGCTTTACTCACATCTCCTGACATAGTAACCCTAGGAGACAGTCAGACTATTTCTCAATGCACATTACCATTTTCAGACTTTTATTTTAACACTATCACTTAGAAACATAGACTCTTTTGAAATTCGCTCACTTAAAATTTTCCACCCAATCTATATTATGGCAGTTATTGTCTACTGGCCCCAATGTCATTCTAGCTCCTTTTTAAAAAAGTTCAACACCTGGGTCACAGTCTTCCTCTCCTCCTTGTTCCCTGTTCTAATACTATGGTACTTCAATTCCCATGTTGATGTTCTCTCAAACTCCCTAACCTCACAAATCTTCAATCACCTTCAGCAACACATAGGGATGGTCACACTCTGGATCTCTTCATTATCCATGAGTCCCACTTCCTTAATAAAAAACTCTTGACATTTCTCTATTCAACTATCACCTCCTATCATTCCATTTCTTCCCACATCCATTTTTCACCCTCATCTCAATCTCCAATCTCTCCACTCCTCAGAACTTTTCCAGCCCATTCTCCTTACTCTGATTTTGAGTCCCTTCTTAATTTCAATACTATAAGAAGTCAATTCAACTCCAAACTGTCCTCTACTGTCAAATCCCTCAACCCCTTATATTGCTGTAACAGGTCATCACTTGAGAAATCTCGGCCATGGAGTACTCTTACCACCTAACTCTCCCATTTGTTTTCATGTATTATGGAAGCTGGAATAAGTCACAAAAGCATGCTAACTGGGTCCTCTAGAAATGAATGTTTTCCAATTTCAATTGGGCCCTGAATACATTAAGACAATCCTTTTATTTTTCTTTAATTCTCTATTTCACTCTTCATATTGTTCTCTTCTCTCCAGCCACCCATACTACTTCTTTCCCTGATTCCCATGGTTGAATATGCCGACTCTTATTTTACTGAGAAAATTAAGGCCATTCTATGTAAGCTCCCCTCTTTTAATATGAAAAACCCTTGATCTCATCTCTGATCTTTTTTCCTTTATCCCGGTCTCTGACCACAAGATGGCTCTTCTCCTTAAAAAGGCAGACTTCACTCTGCTCTCTATCTTGTTTATTCATAAACTATCTGCCCATCCATAAATCTGGTGAGTAACTGCAGCGCCAAGGCGATGCTCACAGTGCCTATGGTGGCTATGAATATGCCTGCATGGTTCTGAATAGCAAAATATAACAGACTCTCTTCACTGAAGCCAGAATCAAAACACTCATTCAAACACCAGAAATTCAAATCCATTATAACAAAAAAGAAATCTATACACATTAGCAATGCAGGGGGCACCACTATCCCCAAGCTTTCCCTCCCTTAGGGCCTGCCCACAAACAAACACCCTCAAGCAAAATCACTCCCTGGCTCTCACTCATGCTAGCTGCTGCTCTCTCTGTATCTCTCTCTCAGCTCTGACTACTCTGTCTTGCTTCCTCTCATCTGTGCTCCCCCTCTTCCTACTCTGCCCATTCAGTAAGCTCCTCCCACGACAGGCTCATGTGACTCAAACTTCCATATGACTCATATGACTCAAACAGCAACCATGAACCTATTAATGGACGGGAAGATCTTCAAACGGTATTAACAATACATTCAATATATTAATATACAGTAACAGTTCACATTCTTTAAATTTTCTTGTAATAGTTCTCTTTATACCTAGGAAATGTATTCATTTTGACCACGTACTGCTAAATGGTATAAGAGGTTGGTCTATGCCCAATACTGCTTTCCACTTTTCCCAACGATTTCTACCAAATAATGTGTTATGTTCCCAAAATCTTAAGATGATTTCTATTACATTAAATTAAAAAGTTTTTGTACAAATAAAACAAATGTAGCCAAGATTAGAAGGAAAGCAGAAAACCGGGGAAAAAAAAATTTATGGACAGTTTCTCAGATAAAGATCTCATATCCCAAATATATAAAGAACACTGTCAAATCTATAAGAATACAACTCATTTCCCTGTTGATAGTCAAAGGATATGAACAAGCAGTTTTCAGATAAAGAAATCAAAACAATTTACAGTCACATGAAAAAATGCTCTAAATCATTCTTGGTTAGAGAAATGCAAACTAAAACAACTTTGAGATCATCTTACACCTAACAAATTAGCTAAAATGACTGAAAGGGAAAGTGACAAATGCTGAAGGGGATTTGGAAAAATTTGGACATTAATTAATTGTTGGTGGAATTGTGAATTGATCCAACCATTTTGGAAAACAATTTGGAATTATGCCCAAGAGTAATTAAACTGCCTCTACCATTTGATCCAGAAATATTATTACCAGGTTTATTTCCAAAGATGATTAGAGAAAAAAAAAAGGATCTATATGTTTTAAAATATTTACAGCAGTTCTTTTTGTGGTGGCAAAGAGCTGGAAATTGGAAGGGATGCTCATTAACTGCAAAATAGCTGAACAAACTGTGGCATATGATTGTGATGGAATACTGCTGTGCTATATAAGAAATGATCAACTTGATGATCTTAGGAAAATATAAGATAGATATGTACAAAATAATGAAGAGAAAAATGAAGAGAATCAAGAGAATGCTGTATACAGTAATAGCAATATTGTTTTAAGAACAACTTTGAGCAACTAAGTCATTTTGACTTTTATAAAAGACCCAAGATGGCAGCAAGAAAGCAGGGACTAGGGTGAGCTCACTGCCAAGTCCCTCCAAAAACCTATATAAAATGACTCTGAACCAATTCTAGAACTGCAGAACCAACAAAATAGCAGAAGGAAGCAGGGCTCTAGCCCAGGAGAGACTGGATGGTCTCTGGGTAAGGTCTATCCCGCAGGGAGCTGGGAGCAAAGGGGAGCAGAGCCCAGCGTGGGCGGCATGGACCAACCAGACCAGGAGCCAGGTGGAGTGGGCCCAAGTGCCTTGAATCAGTGAGCTGTGACAGTTACCAGACTTCTCAACCCACAAACACAAAAGACAACAGAGAAGGTTATTAGGAAAAGCTGAGGGGAGTGGAAGGAGTTTGCAGATCAGCCACTGCCCCCTGGGGTAGGGAGAGGCAGGGGAGGTGGGGCAGCTACAGAACTACAGATGCAGTTGCTTCTGGCCCCAGACCCACCTGGTGGGAGGAATTAAGTGGTAGATCAGAGCAGGAGTGCAGAGCCTGCTGAAGATCTAAGTCCAGTCCTGGTTGGGGGTTCTTGGGGAAGAAGTGCTGGTGTGGCAGAGCTGGCTGTAATAGCTCTGAAATCAACAGCACATCCGCCCAAGGTTGGAACATAGAACTCTTTACTCTACAAGCAGTCATACCCCACTGAAAAACTCAAGGGTCAAGTAAGTTGGCTGGGAACATGGCCAGGCAGCTAAAACGCACCCAGATTCAGTCTCAGACTTTGGAATTCTTCTTTGATGACAAAGAAGACCAAAACATACAGCAAGAAGAAGTCAACAAAGTCAAAGAGCCTACAA
>CM053622.1:430861773-430917535 GCA_028646595.1 Phalanger gymnotis | reverse complement strand
AGTGCCTCTCTCTCTCTCTCTCTCTCTCTCTCTCTCTCTCTCTCTCTCTCTCTCTCTCTCTCTCTCTCTCTCTCTCTCTCTCTCTCTCTCTTTGTAGTCCCATTGTAAACTGTAAATGGCTGTTACTTCTTCAGCCCATGTCTGCTGGCAACATGTTAGAAGGGTACTATGACTAATGCAGAAGCTGGAGTGTAAACAAAGGGCTGTTGCAGGGTTGTTTTTTTTTTTTTAAAGCAATGGAAAGATTCTTCCACCCCCCACCTTATTCCTCTATCTCAAATATACCAATCCAGCCTGACTAGTTACTTTATTCTATTCCATTGAAAGGAAATTTGAAGAGCCATGAAGTAATCTACATTTCTCCAGGCCTATGAGCAGTAAAAAATGTTTTACAGACATATTCTAAAATAAAGTATTTTTACTAAGAAAACCAGACTGCTTAAAAAAAAAAACCCAACTCAGAGGAAGGCAGAGATGTTTCCCTGATGATTATGTTCTTTGTAAGTTTGGAAGCAGCAACCACACAGCAGAAGGAAGAATACATTAAAGAGCCATTCCTTTTATTTTTCCTGTCAGAACCACCCACACTAATCAATAGTCAAAGGATCCATTTGGCCTGGACACCAAATTATGATGTTGAACATCATCTTTGTTATCTCGGTGTCCTTGTTAAGCTTCCACAACATTTTCAAGGAATTCAACATTTAGTCAGCTTAAGGTTATACGAGGTAAAAGAAAAAAGGAGCCTATTATTTTGGCAAACTACCTTCACCAACAAGAATACTGTAATGGGCTCTATTTAAAATGCTATCCCTGAATTTAGTAACGTTCTAGGTTATAAGCTGACAATTTCCTCAATAACTTACTGCACATTTTTAATCAATACGACAGAACTAGCAAGTTCCTTCACGAGGTTTTGACTATTCATCGGATTGACGGTCTGTTGATTACCTGACAGTATTTTAATGCAGCAGAACTACCAATCAATTAATTCCCCTTGGTTCAGGCTCAAATAAAAAAAATCCCAAACACTGTATTTTATCCTTTGCTTTTCTTGCATATTACTCCCCCAAAAAGGTGTGTGTCCAGCATAGAGTTCAAATCAAAAAATTTCCTATAGATATTGAGACTCTCAGATGTTGGACCAATCCAGGAAAATAAGCTTTCTAAGGGAAATCTGTAAGCACTAAGAAGAGTTCATCCTAAATATCCACACGGGAAGAAATCAAGTAGATTAAGAATGCCTACCGTCCATATTTACTTGTATGGACAAACCTTCCAAAAGGATAATGAGGCAGATCTAGAACTGAACAGACTGAACTCCCTCTGGAAAACTGCTAGATGCTTTTAATGACCCCAAGTAGCTATCTCCCTGAAAAAAGAAGATATCTCTTCAACAACTTTCTTTCAATGTTGCACTATGGTTACAAGTCATGGAATGTCACCATCTATTAAAAAAATTAAAGTTCTGGATCATCCAAAGGACGATAGAGGGGAATATGGTGGCTCTAAGGAGGCTGCAAAACATTACCAATGGACCATTTTATAGGAAACACAATGTCAAGACAATGATGAGGATACTTATAGAATATGAGAGGATATGGATGAATCAGAAACTGAATTGACAAAGCATAATAGCCCGGAAAGTCGTGTAATAAAGGAGGCCAATAGCAATAATAGCCGAGAGGGACATTCATGGTATAGGAGACTTCTAATCCTTGGCAGTCTTGAGTAACCAGTATTTGTTAAGTGTTTATTTTGTTCCAAGCTCTGTGCTAAACACTGCCTTTAGGCCATACTATTGTATTGCCTGCCTTATTTCTGTTACCTTCTGTGTATTTTTTAAAAGGTGCTTCAACAATCCTCTTTTGCATCTTTTTTTTTTCTTTCCTTGTTTTTGCTGCCCTATACCTCTTTTACAACCCAACACACTGCTGAAAAGGGGGGCGGTGGGGATCCTTGTAACAGATACTCATAGCAAAACAAATTAACCGGTTGGCTGTTTCCAAAAAAAAAAAAAAAGAAAGAAAGAAACAGGAATCATTACTCCTCTGGAATTGTTGGTAGTTATTACATTGATCAGGATTCTTAGGTCTTTCAAAATAGTTTGTCTTTACAACGATGTTGTTGACAAACCATTTTCCTGGTTCTATTCATTTCATTGTGCAACAATTGATAAGTATATTTAGAGGTTGTTCCAAAATGCTGTCTTTCACCATATTTTACATTGAACTACTATCCCATTACACTCATAAACCACAATTTTCCCAGTTATCTCCCCTCCCCCACCGAAATGAGCATCTTTTTATTTTCCAGTTCTTTTCAACTAGAAAAAAAGGTTACTATAAACATCTTTGGTACCTATGGGTAATTTTCCACTTTAAGAAATATTTTTGGAGCACAGACCTAGATATAGTTCAAGGATATGCAAAATTTAGTGACTTTTTGGGTATAGTTAAAAATTGCTTTCTAGAATGGCTGGATCAATTCGCATCTCCATCTACAGTGCTTGTATACTTATATACTTGTATCAATGTAGCCTCTTTAGCAATTATTTTCTTCTTTCATCATCTTAGCCAATCTGATGGCATGAGGCAGAACCTCAATTTTCTAAAATTTGTATTTCTCTAATTACTAGAGATTTGGACCATTTTCTCATTTAATTGTTGCTAGCTTGGCTTACTTTCTTATAAAATTGCCTGTTCAGATCTATTAGAGAATGAATCTTATATGTATATTTGAATCATGTAGAGATCATGGCTATGAGACTTTTATCACAGAGAGATTTTCAGTGCAGATTTTATTTCCCAGTTATCTATTTCCTTTCTAATTTTAAGTTCATTGGTTTTCATTTGTGACTAAACTTTTTTAAAAATTTATATAATAAAAATTGCCCATTTAATTTTTTGGGATTCTCTCTTATCACTTCTATTACTTGTTTGGTCACAATTTCTTCCGTTATTCATAGATATGTGGATTCAAAAGATATTTTCTTCTTCACTCCTCTAAATTCATTATGATGTTATGTGCTTCAGTACATACATAATTTGTGCAGCCGTTGTCTAATTGATAGAGATCCCCTTAATTTCCAATTCTTTGCCTCTACAAAAAGAGCTGATATATTTTTTCACATGTGACCTTTTCCTCTTTTTTGATCTCTTTGGCATATAAGTTTAATAGTTGTATTTTGGAGGTCAAAATGAATGCAGAGTTTAGGTTGGGGTCAGAGATTCAAACTACTTTTCTACATGGCTACCTATTCATAGCTATCAATTCATAACTCTACCAACAGTGTATCAATGCATATATTTTCCCATAGTTCCTTTGTCCTTTCCCTTTTTTGTCACCTTTGCCAATCTCATGGGTGTGAGTTGCATCCTTAGAGCTATTTTGATTTTCATTTCTTGAATTATCAGTGATTTGGAGCATTAAAAATAAATTAGGCTATATATATATATACATATATATGTATATATATGTATGTATGTATGTATGTATGTATATATGTATTTAGCTTGGATGACTTCTCTTGAGAATTGCCTTTCCCCCTTTTCCACTCCTGTTTCTTTACTGAATGTATTTTTAAACCAAGCTTTTTTTACGAGAAAGTTTGTGTTCTACCCTCCTTTGACCACTTCAGATAAAAGTGATGTTCAAGTGGCATCCCTTTCCCAGATCTCCCAGATCTTCTACTTGCACATCCCTATTATATAAGTTCCTCTACTCTTCCTCCCTCCACACAGTATATTATTTTCTCCCTCTGTTTATTTTCTTATTTTAGAATCATCAAAACATAGCAAAACCACTCCTATGCTTTCTGTCATATGTGACTTCTTCTATGACCCTTAGAAACATGAAGAGACACTTGTACCATTGTCCTTTAATCAGAATGTAAACAGTTCCTCCTTATAAAGTTCTTTCTGATTGCTTACATGTATTTACCTTTTTACGTTTCTCTTGACTCTCATGTTTATATTTCAAAGTTTCTACTCAGCTCTGGTCAATCAAGACTGTGAACTACTTGACAGCAGGGACTATTTTTTGCCTTTCTTTGTATCCTCAATGTTTAGCATAGCACCCAGCACTTAGTAGGTATTCAAGAGAAGTCATCCAAGCTATCTATCTATCTATCTATCTATCTATCTATCTATCTATCTATCTATCTATCTATCTATCTATTGCCTAATATATTTTTAATGCTCCAAATCACTGATAATACTTGCTAACTTGGTCTTTAAATTAGTACTGTTTGGACTTATAATATTGGACTTAAAATTAAGGAAACATTACCTTATGTTTGGTCCATTTTAACTTTTGATTACTTATGTAAGTTTATGTGTTTCTTTCACTAAGTTGATAATCTTTTTTCCAGGTCTTTCCTCTATAGTTCTCATTCCTTTTCCAATTCTTTCTTCCAGCTCTCTTATTTTATTTCTACACTCTTTTCTTTTAAAGATCTTACCTCAAGTCTTCTGAGATTTCTAATGTTAGTTTTTCTTTGAGGCTTTGCTTACAGGTGTTCTAATCATTCTCTTTTTCTTGGCTTGTCTTGGGCTTCCTTGACAATAAAACTGTTTATTCTTCTACCCTTCCCTCCTGGAATGAGACTTTATGTTGGGGCAAGGCTCTGTACTCTTTTGGTGGGACATAGCACCATAACTCTCCACTTCCCCCGCCCCCTGCCCCAAAATGTGGTCTCTTCTGTTCTCTATGGACTGGCTTGGTTGAAAGGGACAGTCTAACTCTGTCATACAGTTCCTGCCTTGGTCACTTGCCTATGGGTCAAATTTGTGATCTTGTGCAGGAAAGATGACTCACTATAGTTTTCAGAATCTGGGGCTCTTCTGATATTTTCCTTGGAGTAGTTATCAGTTATATTCCTATTCTATCCTCTTGCTGGTACTTCCTTCTTTGGCCTCTTAAAATCCTATCTTCTGTCTCCCTATCCCCACCTATGTCACTGTTGAATATAATGTATTTCTACCCCATGTTGTTTCTCTTTGTGTGAGAAATGTATATGTGAGGGATCAGATGAAGGCAGGTCTCATGGGATGTCTTCCTCTCTGTTTCTGTACTGTTCATCTCAAGCACTCCCATTCCGTTAGATAACAAGTTCTAGCGGGAGGAGCTTATGGCTGAATTCTCTTTGGTTTTCTTTATTTTTTACTACATTTCATAGCTTTGATGGGGTATTGGTGAGGTATCTGAGCTCCTCTAGGCCCTAATGCTGCCATCCTCCCATAGTCTTCTAAGAGCTTTCCCAAAACCATACACTACAATATAAAGAAAACTCATTCTTGAGTTAGAAGACCTGGTTTCACAGCCCATATCTGAAGCATACTACCTGTATCACTTTGAACAAGTCTTTTAAGTGCCCCGGGCCTCAGTTTCCTCATCTATAAAATGAGGGTGTTGAACAATAGCTTCTGAGGTCTCTTCCAGCTTTTGCTCCATGATCCAGTGTTTTCCTTAGATACTCTTTCCTTCCTTAGCTTCTGTAGACACTGCTCTCTCTGGGTTCTCCTCCGACCTTTCTCAGTCTCTTTTCTTGATCCATGATTTGTCTCTAGTCTGCCTAGTAAATATTTCCCCCAAGGTTTTGTCTTAGGACCTCCACTCTCTTGTTATCATTTGCTCTTCTGGGATCAATGATCACATATAGTCCCCCATTACAGAGGAAGCTCTAATCTATGTGAACTCCAGTTCAGCAATGCCAACTGGCATAGTGGATAGAGATGGATATAAAATTAGAAAATCCTGTGTCTTAACCCCTTTTTAGACACTTATTAGCTGTAGATCCATGGGTAAGTCCCTTAACTCCTCTAAGCCTAAGTTTCCTTGCTTGGAGAATGAGGATAATAACACCCACCTGCCAGGATTGTTGTAATGGAAAATGAGATTTTTATATACATACATACATACGCACACACACATATATACATACATATATGTGTACATGCACATATATATACACGCATAAAATATACACATACATATGTGTATATGTGGATCTGTACAAATATATACGTATGCACGTGTATGTCAGCAATGATGATGATGAGAATGATGACTTTCAAAACAGAACTCATCATGTGCTTCCATAAACCAGTTCTGTCTCCATGTTTTCCTAGTTCTATTAAGGGCCTACCACCTTTTCAAGTATTCAGTTTCATAACCCTGGTTCTTCCCTCATCCTTACCCTCTATTCTGGGCCATGACTAACTCTGGCCAGACTGGAGATTCAAGTTCTACTTGAGGTGCAAATACTCATAGAACATAAAATGCAAAGAAAAGAATAGTTCTTGTAATAAAGAATTAAAAGAATATAGTTACTAAAAATGGACATTGCTTCTCTCCATCTCCGCATGCCTTAGGCTTACAATGTTAGATCAAAAAGATGCCTTGTAGGGCAGTAAAAATTCTGCCAGACCTTAGGAACAACCTCCTGAAGACTGAACTTTTTATGCTATTTTTATTCCAGACCCACAAAATCCTGAGAATGGCTACCTTAAAAGGAAACCATACTGAGCTACACAAAACAGATGCCATTCCTACCATATCCTTCTACCAGTCAATTGCCCAGACCAGAGGCAGGGAACCTGTGGCTTCAAGGCCACATGTGGCCCTCTAGGTCCTCATGTGCAGCTCTTTGACTGAATCTAAACTTCACAGAACAAATCCCCTTAATAAAAGGATTTTGCTCTGTAAAACTTGGACTCAATCAAAAGTTCTATGTAGGTCCCATGTAGCCTCAGGGACACAGGTTCCACACCCCTGGCCCAGACCAATTGATTCTACTTTCAAAACATCTCTTGATGAGCTTTTAATCTAGCTAAGTAGTAATGAGATGATAGGTAATACAAACTGGAAAATAAGAGTTCTGAGTTCTAGTCTTAGGTGACATATTAACTAACTAAGGGACTTAGGGTAAGTTACTCAAGGTTTCTTTCTAGGTCTGTTGACTCTATAATATGAGTAACATAAAAAATTTCCATTCAACAAACATTTAAGTGACTATTCTGTCCAAGGCACTATGGTAAGCAGTGTAAGAAACATAATGATGAAACAAGACAGTCTATTCCTTCAAGAAGTTTATGATCTATTAAGTGGGCTCTGATGTATATCTCTCTACAAGATCAATGAAACAATGTTCAAAGACTTAAAAACAAACTATTAATAACATGAAAAGATGTTCATCTCAAGACAACTTTAAAATACTACCTTAAAATTGCTAGTGAGGAAACAGGCATTTTAATAAACTACTGATGAGACTTCTGAATGATGCAAACATTTTTGGACAACAATATAAAAATATGCAACTAGTTACAAAAAAATGGTCATAACTTTTGACTATTAGGTCTTTGTCACATTTTTAAAATACTACTAAAAGGCAAAATGAATTATCCGTATATAATTATTCATAACTATTATGTTTGTAATACCAAAAATCCAAATCAACCTACATGTTCAAGAACCAGAAAACAGAACAGTATAAAGCCATAAAAATTAAACACATACACACACACACACATGCACACACACAATATTAATATCTATATGAAGTGGTGCAAAGTAAAAACAGAAGAACCAGAGCTATCTAAACACAGAACACAAGAGTATTCTTAAAAAGAAAAGAATTTCACAACTGCATTAATAAAAGAGTGACTTTCAAAAACAATTTTTAGCCATGTGGTGTGGTGGAAAGAGCATTGGATTTGAAGTCAGAAAACTCAGATTCAAATCTGAATTTGGCCATTTGCTACTTTGTCACCTTGGGTAAGTCACCAAATGAGGGACTTAGATTAGCTAACTCTAAGGCTCTTTTCACCTCAAAAATATGTAATTCTGTGATCTTCTTATATTTATAAATCCTGTTACCTTCAAGAAAGAACGAAACCAGAGCAAAAGGTAGCACAGCTTTAGTGAAGTCTGGAATAGGACACAGAATAAAAGTATCTGATTTGCTTATTTTGTTGTTTGTTAATTCTTTTTGCTCTGTCTTATTTAAAGGTGGGGAATTTAGGTAAAAATTTGCTCTCTTTTGTATGTTCCATTGTTTTGATTAATAGTCATTAATGGCAACAAGTGAACGCGTAACAAATATCAATAATAAATAACTGTACTGGAGAGGCACAGAAATAACCATAATACAAGGACTAAGATGTCCAGTGAAAAGGTTTTGTCTAGGCAAAATGCAAGGAATTTGAGAAAGATTTCAGCTAGAGGAATAGAAAAAGGCATCATGGAAGAGCTAACATCTGAGTGGAATCTTGAGGGAAGAGAATATATTTCAGGAATGGGTCACCACAAGAGAAAAGGTACAAAATGTAAAAAGTATCTCAGTTTGGCTAGAAAGAACGGGGAATGTACAGCATAAGAAGGAGATTGCTGTCAAAGAAAAAGATGAGAATATATAAGCTCTAAATTTTAATGGTTCTATGAAAAATAATACTCTGGTAAAAAATCATTACATTCTTTTTCAATAAAAGTTTTCAGACTGAAAGAATTCACAAGCAGCTTCTAATTTTGTTACTGTTGTTTCAGTCGTGTCTGACTTTGTGACCCTATTTAGGGTTTGCTTGACAAAGATCCCAGAGTGGTTTGCCATTTCCTTCTCCAGATCATTTTACAGATGAAGAAACTGAGGCAAACAGGGTTAAATGACTTGCCCAGGGTCACACAGTTAGTGTCTGAGGCTAGATTTGAACTCTGGAAGATGAGTCTTCCTGACTCCAGGCCATAAAGTCAATCAGTAAGATCTTTCCCACCTGTTGAATAGGCGTCACCTGGGGACAACAAAGGGAGGCCTGATTAGAGACAAGCCCACACCCTTTCACTAATTAGATGTGAGGCCCCAGGCTAGTTAGCAAACTAGTTTGTTAGTTTGCCAGAGGTGTGAAGCCCTAGGGGCCCTAAGGGGAGTTGCTAAGACCATAGGTAGGACTGTATAAAATGAGAGCCCAGAACTGGGAGCAGCAGGGCAGAGAGGGGCAGGATTTAGAAGCAAAGAAGCAGAGAGCCAGCACTGAGAGAGTGCAGAGGGGAGAGTGCTTAACAGGAGAGAGTTGTGGAGATCAAGGAATTCTGAATCATCAGAGCTGTAGGAGAGAGTGCTGAGTGTGGAGAGTTAGAATTCATAAGTGATCTTTTTATTGGAAGGCCCTAGCATCAAGGGGAAGCTACAGTATGGCTTGGTTCCTTGCTATAATATTTTGTTATAATTTTGTTGTTACTACAGTGAGGTGGGCTTATTGATTTTGGAACATTATTGCTACAATATCAAATTGGGGGCACTGATCCTCTGGAGTCTAAATAAATGTTATACTTTCTCTGCCTTCTACCTAGGGAATTTCTTATACTTCGCAATTCCAAATCACTCAGGCATGTCCATGGCCATCTCCAAGGTCATGAATTTTGCCTTACTATTATAAGTAATAGTAAATAATGTGCTACTTAGCTGCCCCATTTTCTAAGAGGATGATCTTTTTAGTGTGAGTGTTTTTAGGAGTGCTTCATTTCATGTTTATAGCTACTGTATAACAAATCTCTTTCAAGGGACCTCGAAATCCATATTGTAGGTGAAACAGCCCTGGACTGCAAATTAGAGGACCTGGATTCAAATCCTGATTCTGCCATCTTCTGCGTAAGCCTGGGCAAGCCACCTAACTTCTCCAGGCCTTCTTTTCTTCAACTGTAAAACCAACTCTAAAGTCTACAATCTAGCACTTCCAAAGGAGGTCTGGGATTTTGACTACCTGATTAGGTTCAAGTTGAAATTGTGAAAATAAAGAGATGCTATACAATACAGTCTAAAAATGTGAACTTGTGCTAGTTTTCCATGTCTCTTTTACTACAAGGAAATAACATAGACTTGAATTTTATTGATAAATTTAAGTCTACTGCTTCAGTAAAAGCTTCTATTAAAGTATAAAGTATACAATATAGTACATAGATGTAGATTGTTTTTGGTTTGTTGCATTGATCCATCTAGATTTTGTGGAAATAAAATAGTACCACAATGAGGAGGTGGAAAGTGCATTAAACATGAAGACTCAAAAGACAATGGGCTCAGTTCCCAGGAGACAATTGGAAAGTCAGTATCTTCATCTAAAATACAGAGACTACATTATTTATACAGGATAATAGATTTAGGGTAGGAAGGGACACTGGAGGTTTTCTCCAATATTTTAAATTTACAGAAGAGAAAACTGAGATCTAGGAAGAGGTTAAGTTCCATGTACAAGGTCCCAGAAGCAAATAGCACTGCTGGGATCTGAACTAACATTTCATGACTCCAAGTTCAGACTGTTTCCACCACACAAACAACGGCATATGAAAGCAACCCTATGTTACTATGCAGCAAAAAATAATATGAAAAATTCAGAGAAAGGTGGTCAAATGGTATAAACCGATGAAGAGTGAAATCATTAGTACCAGGGGAACAATTTATATCATGATCACAATGAAAGTCTTAAGCATTCTGATCATTCAGCATGCAATTATGACTCCAGGAACCTCTACACAGGGATGTAGTGTTTTCTGGGGGTGAGATGAAGCATAATGTTGTTATTTAGCCATTTCAATAATGTCTGACTCTTCATGACCCCAATTGTTGCTTTCTTGGCAAAGATACTGGCATGGTTTGCCACTTCTTTCCACAGCTCATTTTAGAGATGAGGAAATGGAGCCAAATGGGGCTAAGAGACTTGCCCAAAGTCACACCACTAACAAGTATCTGAGGCCACATTTGAACTCAGGTCTTCCTGACTCCAAATCTGGCACTCCATCTACTCCACGACATATCTGCTCTACATACTACACTTGTACAGAGTCCAATACACTCCACGGTTATAAGGCAAATGCTTTGTGATCCTTAAAATTTTAGATGACAGCAAAATATTATTATTGATAAAATAATGGCAAAATGTTGTCATTGATAATGCTTCTTATATAACTCTTAAATTTAAATCTGACCTAAAATTATTATTGGAAAGCAAGTTAAACCACTATGAATCTTCCACATAAGTTCTAAGAATTTGCTAAATGAATGTTCTGATGTCAGTCAACAAGCATTTATTAATTGTTTATCATGCCAGTCACTATGCTAGAGATACAAAGAAAAACAAAAGCATGGTTAGTGACCCTCAAGAAGGTAGAAAAGACCTATAATGGGGAAGTACACGTGCACAGACCTATATATAAAAAATACAGACAGTGAAAATGAGAGGTAAACTCAAAGAGAAGGCATAGTGGTGGGAGCGACTGGAAAAAGTCTCCTGCTACAACTGGGGATTTGAGCTAAGCCTTGAAGGAATCCAGGAGACAGAGTTGAGGAAGGAGAGAATTTTGGCATGGGGAACAGACAGCAAAGAGTATATGGAGTAAGGAAATGAATGTCTTGTGAAAGGTTGAGCCAGGAAACCAAAGTTACTGGATTGCAGAGTATGTGGAGGGCAGTAACGGGTAAGAAGACTGTAAAGATGGGCAGGGGTCAGGTTGTGAAGTGCTTTAAAAGTCAAATTGAGAATTTTATATTTGACCCTAAAGATAACAGTCATTGGAGTTTAGTTAGTAGAGGGATAACATGGACAGACTTAAGCTCTGGCAGCTAAATGGAGGATGGAGAATAGAGAGGTCTTGGTGGCATGGAGAACAACCAGAAAGCTACTGCAGTAATCCAGGCATGAGGTAAGGAAGATCTGCACCAAGATGTTGGTTATATGAACTGAGAGAAGAGGCATATACAAGAGATGTAATGAAGACAGAAATGGTAAGACTTGGCAAGAGACTGGACATATGGGATGAGAGTGAAGAGAAGAATATGACCTCTAAGTTTCAAGCCTAGGTGACTGCGAATATAATGGTGCCCCTGATAAGAGGGAAATTCAGAAGGGAGAGGAAAAAAAGTGTTCGTTCCACTACCACCCATCACCCCTTGAGGGCAGGAGCTGTTACTCATTTTTGTCTCTGTAGCGCTAGGGCTTAGTAAAGTCTCTTGTAAAGGCATCTTGTACAAAGTAGGTTGTTTAATTAATTATTGCTGAACTGAAAGCTTGAGACATTGTTGAAGGTAACCAGATTAAGAAACCTAACTCTTCCCCACTATTTTGTTCACAAAATACTCTAAAACTGCAAGGGTTCTTAACCAGGTGTACATGAACTTAAAAAAAGATAGATAAGGTAGACAGACAGACAGACAGATAGATAGATAGATGTATTTCAATGTAATTGCTTTCCTTTGTAATCCTATATATTTTATGTACATAAAATATTATTCTAAGAAGGGGTCTATAGGATCTACCAGATTTCTAAAAGGGTCTATGACCCACAAAAAATTTAAGAATCCGTGCTGAAGAGCTTCTCTTTGTTGAAATGTCCTCAATAGCATATTTATAACATTTAATATTTGCTCTCATCATTTGTGTGGCACTAGTGACTAACAATCATTATGAACATGTTGTATCTATAAGCCTCTGTGATTCTTTTCCATCAATAACTGAATGGAAAACAAATTAAGAAGTATTTCCGTTTAAAAGCAAAACAAAATGAAACTTTAGTATAAATCATATAAGAATAATGAATGCTTTCATAAACTTTAATTACTAAATATTTTTAAAAGAAATATAATGTATCAGTAACAAATTAGAAATATTAGAAACTTAAACAATTTAATATCCCCTGGGAATACTTCATATTGTCACCATAGAAAAAAGAAAAAGTCTGAGAGTGGGGGTCTATGACAAGGAATTTATAATCCCTATGCAGCATGCTCTATTGAGGTCTGCTGCAGGGTTAAAGCTGAATTTTTCAATAAGGTTCACAAGTCTCGAGGTTAAATACACATGAATTAAGAGTGTTTAATCCAACTACAGATACCATCTTTTCATATTTAAAGTAGCTTTCTTTAAACGCTATAAATACAAAAAACATGTGCTGCTTCTAATAGTAAATACATAGCAATCTCCAGCATGTTTTCAGAAAAGCCTAAAAGTCAAATTAAAAAACAACTTTCAGCACATGTTGTTTTTCCTTCAAAAAAAAAAAAAAAGAACTGTGTGTAAGGTGTATTGCCAAAATCAGAAACCTTTACTGAAAAATAAAAGTATTATTTCAGACTGCGAGAAAAATAATATAAACATTACTAGCAATATTAATGCACAAAAACGATAACATTGCCAAGGTTTTATGTGTGTAAGGCATACACATAAATATGTATATACATACATAAATAAAAGTTAAACAGTTTCTACCTGGTTTTGTGTACTCCCTTTCAAATACTGTTCTCCTAGAGTAGTGGCCTCTGGTGCTGTCTAACATGAATTCACAAAACTCAATGGCTCATGCTTTTTCAAAGCTTAGTGCTAAGTTTGCAGAACAAAGTAGCCTTTTTTCTCTCTTTCTCTCTGTGTCTCTCTGTCTCTGTGTCTCTCTCTTTTTGGTGGGTACAAGTATGGGGACCACAGGAACAGTTAAATTCATGGCATGGTTGGTCTACCACACAGTCGGGGGAATTCTTTAAATAGAGCCTGTCACTCTCTTGGCCCATCAATGGGATTTCCTTCTCAAACTGCTGATTCGTTCAGGTACACAACAGAGGAAATTTCAGTTAACCTTTGTTTCACCCCAGGGAAAAATCTGTCTGAAAGTATAAAATGAATAGATTAAAAAAAATAAGAAGCTCAGCCACAAGGCTATTCTCCCAGTCCTCACCGCAGCTTAGGTTAAATAGAGAAAAAGAGACAGTGGAATGGTTCATTCCTAATGGGAAATTAATGTATAATATGGAACTCAAAAATCTGGTTGGTCGCACTTTTATTTTGATGAACAAACCAAACCATCTACACTTTTTGTTTAAGGATGACCAACTGTTGCCCTTTGATAACAGGAATTTGAGAGAAATTAGCTATTTCCATATAAAGTGTTACTAAGATGATATAATGAGGTTATTATAAGAGAGGCGATATTGATGTGGTTAAAAAAAATGCCTGAACTTGTGGAAAAGGGATTGAATTCCAGCTCTGTAGGCATGAGGCTGCTTCTCTCTGAACCTCCTTTTCCTTTTATAGAAAATTAATAGAAGAGATGATTTAAGTTTCCCATAATTCTAAGCTGTCTACAAAATTTAAGTACTTGATAATCAATTTTTTTAAAAAAAAATCCTCCTGTTAAGAAAAAAATGATTATTGATTTTGATCTTTCAAATGAGATATCTAAAATGCAGTATGAAAGATTTCAGGTTAAGGAAAAATGTAGAGGCATATGAAAGAAAGAGTAGACCTCTTACTTGAGAATTTATATAATATAAAGGTAGAGGGAAGCATTTAAATTTCTATTTGTAAGTGTTCTATTCGCAAATAATGGAAGAACAGTAAATGCAGAGGTTATAGTTGTGGATAAAGGACTGGAAGAGGGATTTTTTTTGATGATTTTTTTGGTTATTCTCTGAAAAGTAAAGCCTTCTTATACTTGTTCTTTCTTTGTAGGAATAGATATTTGAAATAAAATAACCAAGATGAATTACCTCAAAAGGATTCCCAAAAACTAAGCAAAAGACTTTATGTAATACTGCTTATAGCATGCTATCATTATAATTCCTGTACACAGGAAGAACACTGTAACTTCCAAATAAAATAGGAAAATCTATTTCTCTCTATGGGAGTCCTGGCATTTTCAAAATAGAAAAATAATTTAGCGTCTACTTTGCTTGGGAGCTCCCTCTTTTTGATTTTTTTATCTGCAGGGTAAGGGATATTATTCCTGTGCTTACACGTCCCAGGAGAGAGTGGATAAGACATTGACACAAGTATCTTTTTGTTTCTTCCAAAATTATAAAGACTTTATTGTCCTCTTTCAATTCAACTGAATTCAACTTTTCAGCCAAATCAGGGATAAACAACCAAAACAATCCTTACCTTCAAAAGCCTTACATTGTGCTAGGAAATACATACGTACGATTTTAAAATATACAAAGTATATTTACACACACACACACACACACACAAATTGTGGGTAGGGTGGCACTAACAATAGGAGATCAAAAGAAGCCTTCTTTAGGAGATAGTACTTGACCTTTGCTTTGAAGGGTAGGGATTTTAAGAGGCAATGGTGAGAAGAGAGGGCACTTCATGCATGAATAAAAGTTAAAAACCACAATTACACATCTATATAAGTCCATTTGTGTACGTATACATACATATATTCAGACAGATGTCACCACACCAAAATTCAATCTCCAAGCAATATGGAATAAAAAAAGTTTCCAAAATATAGACATAGCAGAAAAAATGGAGTGAAAAGGGCATGTGGTCTTATGTCATCTTCATCATTCTGTGTTTCTGGAGTTGATCCTTAAGATGTTTTCTGTGAGCCTACAGAAAATGAGCTTACTTTTAGCCCATTAACAACCCATTAACAAGACCAGTTATTTTATCTATCAGTGCAGTAATTTTCAGAACGTTAAAATTAAACAATACCAGATTGTTTACCTCAGTTATCTCAATGCTATTTCTATTTCAACACCCATTAGAAAAAGAAGAATGAGAATATTATGGAAACAATAATAACTATTAAAGCTTACGAGGGAAAAGATAAGACTCTGAGATCATTAAAAATTTAACAGATTGCAAAAATTATACCTAATATAATGAAACAGAGGACAAAAACAGCACAAAAATCTCAAATATTTTTGAAAAGGAAAAAGGTATACTAAAATTGGAATTATGAAAAGTTCTTTTTGATGATTTGGTACTGGTTAAAAAGTAATCAGAAGAATAGATGCCACAAAAAACATAAAGAAGAAAAAGAAGCTAGTGACTCAAAGTTCAATAAACTCAAAGATTCCAGTTATAGGAATAATGAATAACTATTCAACAAAAACTGTTGGGAAAAGTAAATAGCAGTCTGTCAGAAAGTATCAAAAGCCTCCAATTTCTATATACTAAGACAAATACCAAATGGATATACAGCTTAGACCTAATAGGTGACAACATAAACAAGTCAGAAGAGCAAAGGATCTATGTCTTAGGGAAAATTTCATGACCATATAAGCAATGCAGAGGAACCCTGAAGATAAATTGAACATTTTTGGTTATATAAAATTTAAAAGTTTTTTTGGGAAAAAAAAAAAAACTAACATGGCTAAGATTAAAAGGAAAACATTTAAATAGAAAAAAAGGTAACAAGTCTGATAAAGTTCTTATTTCATTCATACACACACGCATATATACATATATGTACATAAATACATATACACGTATATGTAACTGATTAAAATTTATAAGAATAAGAACCATTCATTCCCCAATTGATAAATGGTCAAAGGATATGAGCAGGCAGTTCTCAAAGAAATCAAGTTATCAATCCTAGCTTTATTCTAACTCTAGATTGTTTTACTTCAGGACCCCTGCCGGGAAGCCTACTCTCCAGACTGTGGGTCCCTGGTCAGGACTGTCATTTGTTCAGGGGGCTCTAGCTATGCTGCTCACTCCACTCCCACCTAAATTCATTTTCCAGTCTGCTCCAACTTCCTACCAGCTGCCTTTCCCTTTGCTTTATGGGTACCTGTAATGGTAACCAGGGAAGGATTTTTTGCTATTTTTCTCTTTTGGGAGGCTGAGGCTATCAAGTGCCTTTAAGGAGTCTGGCCTTTGAATGGGGCAGGTAAAGAGCATTTCTCAAAACTGAGGCAATCAGGAGTCACTGATTTGAAACATACGGTGCTAGTGACTGAAGAACTTTCCCATACCCTAAATGCTAAGTTGGCCCCAGCCCCCAGGGTATAACAGCTCTGAGGTCGGCATTTTGCCTTTGGGGGCACAATCATTTAAAGAGTGTGGGTGACCAGCCTCTGGGCAAGCCATTGAAGCAGCCCCTCTGGCTTTGAAAACCCAGATGTTGGAGCTTCTCTGGTATTGCTATGGATAGACTGGTTTGTGTTATTTGCTCTGCTTATAATATATGCTTGTAATTTCTGTTGTATTTGCCCTGAAGTTTAAGGGGCTGATCTTTTCCCCTTGAACTAAGTGCTGTTTAATTAAACTGAGATTGTTAACCCCTTAAAGTTGCTTTCCTTAGAAAAGCCAATCAAAGAACCTGTGCTGGCAACATTGTTGTTACAGTACCTTTCCCCCATTCCTCCCCTTCCAGTTCCCCTTTATATTTTGTTTTTCTACCTATAAAAATTTGCTTTCAGAGAAGGGATGGTTTTGGTTTAAAAGTTTTTACTTTTCATAATTGTCTAACACTTAGTAAAGTACGAGCATACAGTAAACACTTAATGTTCTACTTCTCTAACATCATATTTTAAAATGCTCCAAATCACTATTAAAGAAATGCAAAGTAAGGCAACTCTGAGATTCTATTTCACACCCATCAAGCTGGCAAAAATGATACAAAAGGAAAAAATGTTAAGTACTAGTAGGGTACCAAGAAAACTGGAACATCAATGTACCGTCACCAAAGCTATGAATTGGTAGTCATTCAAGAAAGTAACATGAAACCATGCTCTCAAAGTAACTAAACTATGCATACCATCTGATGCTAAATAGACATTAATACTGAATCTATGGCCCAAAAGGGATCAAAGAAAGAGGAAAAGGACTCATATGCACACACACACAAATATTTATAGTGATTTTTAAAATTAAATAGTGGCAAAGAACTGGAAACCAAGAAGATATGCATCTACTAGGGAACAGCTGAATAAATCATTCTACATGAATGAAATGGAACAGTAGGGTAGTAAAAGAAATGACAAAAGGGGTGAAAGGTACACTTTTGGAGAAACCTCAGAAGACTTGTATAAACTGATATAGAATGAAATGTGCAGAAACAGGAAAACAATTTATATTATAACCATGTTGTAAAAATGAGCAAATCTGAAAAACCCAAGAACTATGGGTCAATCCAATGAATAACATGATTCCAGAGAGCCAGTGATGAAGAATAAGAATGCTAACCCATCTCCTGATACAGAGGTGATGGACTAATTTGTAGAGATACACATTTTTGGACATAGCTAACATGGAGATTTGTTTTCAATGACTGTGTATATGTTATGAAGGTTTTTGTTTTCTTTTTTCCTTTTATATAGGGAAGTGAAATACTTTTTAAGTGAAAATATTTTTAAATAGTCCTCTTTGACTTTAAATTTAACTAGCAGACCAAGTATACCTTTTTGGAGCAATTTTCAAAAGCTATTATCTGTCATAACCATCATGAACAAATGTATCATCCCACAGTATTTGTCAAAAAGTATAAAAACATTTCAAGAGCAGCACCCAAAAGTGTATGTGGAAACTATTACAACAGTAAGAACTTTAGGAGTAAAGATGGAATTATCAAGGAATTATAAAGATAGAAATCAAACAGGACCAAGAGAGAAACAACTTGAGACAGCTATTAAAATTTTGTGGTAAGGCACAGATTATATCAATATCTAGCTGTTTTAAAATTTGAACTCTGTATCTGCCAATTAAAGATAACAAAAAAGAAACAATGAAAATGGAATTGGGAAAACAAAAGCATATCAGAAATTTCATATTCTTTTAACTGGGGGGAAGAAAAGGGGAATGAGCATATAGCACCTACTATGTGCAAGGCAGTATACTAAGTACTTTTAAAATAATATGTCATTTGATCATTAATTAAATTACTTGAATTAATTAAATATTAGTTAAATTTAATCAGTCACTGAAAGAAAAACACTAAATATTAAGATGGTACAAGGTACCTAAAAGAAGTGCAAAAACTATAAATGATTCACGATCACTCAAAAGTTTTACTACAAAGGCTTGAGAAAAAAAATCAGAGGCAAGAGAGAATCTTCAAAGAAAGAGGATGTGAAAATTTTCCAGTCATCATTATGGTCATAAGAAGTCCAACATAATGAAAATACAAGTTAGATCAAATGAGAAACAGAAATTCCATTATTGATATAATGAATGACAGAAATTATATCAAGAGAGCTTTTAAACCCCAGTCTCTCTGAGAAAAAAAATAAAAGGAAAGCAGAAGAAATGAGTAAGATCCAGAATTGATTCAAGTGCTTCACAGAGGGACATGAATTATTAGCAAAGCACTCTCATAGCTTCCTTTCAGATGTAAGACCACTCTCACTTTTAAAAATAAGACACTACTTATCTATTATCAAAGGACTAAGAATACTAGCGCCCCTTCCAAATATAGTCTGATTATGTGTTTATATATTTTATGCAAACACACAGCTTTTTCCATAAAAAATATATAAGTACCAATAACAAAATGATATATTGTCCGAGGAGCAAAACGAGCATGCCAAGAAGTCCTAGAAATGTAAAAACCAACTTCTTACTGATTCTGTCATTTCAAATTGCTCCAAAGTGCTATTTTACACACACACTCATTCCCTTTGTTATCAGTCGGTTCTTTACTTCTGTACTTAGAGTTTATTCTTGTACTACAAATATATAAAATAGAACCAAGTATAATGAGAACACTAAATATAGTGTCCACTTAGTTTCTAGTGGCCGCTTTGTACTCAGGTGATGAGAAAGTGATAATAATACTCTGAACTTTTAGTCCCCTGAGCCAAACAATCTCTAGGAATCTTTTCAGTATCTTTCTAAGGAAAAAGTAATCTAATTTGTAAGGGGGAGAAGGGTTAGAATATTGCTCCTAACACACACTTGATGAATATGGCTCCAACGAAAAACAAATTAAATAGCTCTTGTGTAATTTTTCTTCAATGATACTAAAATGTTATTTGGACTCAAGTATAAAATTCCTGACATACAATAAAGAACAAGAGACTCTGAGATTTAGTCCAGAGGTTACAATAAGCCAATGGATGAAGGTGATACCTTCTGTTCTCTTCCACACAAGATGCAGGGCCTAATGATATAACAAAGAAAATTTTGGTTGACTATGTTAACTTTGGCATCCTGAAATAAAATGTGAATGGGAAGAACATGTTTAAGTCAATTAATACCTACACAATACCATTCTTGATGTACACTTTTAGAACAGTAAAATATATCATCATAAAAGATTCAGGGAGCATGTTAACAAAAAAAAACCCCTGTATAATATTAATGAAACATAGGGCAGCAGTAAAAAGATGAATACTTCTGTGACAAAAACTGAAATTCTTATAGCAAATAACAAACAAGTCAAAAATACACAAAAACACTTCTGGAATAAGCAGAAATCACTTCATTAAAGACTGATAGCAGGTACATGTTACTATCTTTATCAATTAAAATCAAAAGTGGCTTACCTATGGATGGAGACCATATAACCATTAAGATCCAAGCACAGTTCCTCCATGGGCAACATCGGCATGAATTCATCCAACAACATACTGACAGATAAACAATGATAAAATGGCTATGTCATGTGTACTTGTTTGTGGAAATGGAGGAGTTGGGGGTAGTCATTTAGGGCCAGAACACTGACACCATCAGTTACAAAAAGTTCATTTGATAGGAGTTCACACTTAATGATCAATATAGATTATTATTCAAGGAAAGGATGTAGTTCGTAAAAATTTAGTGCCTACAAGATACCTAGCAAGACATGATCTGGTGGTTAGAATTATCTACCAGTAGCTTATCTTTTATGGACACATAACAAATCCCCATAATACCTCAAAAATATCTCTGACCTACAATCACCTAGCTATAACAAATGATTAAAAAAAAACTTTAGAAACAACATTTTAAAGAGATGCTATCATTCCAAATAGTCATAATTTCAAAATTATTTTGAGCTAAATGCTTTCAAACTACAGTGACTAGGGGGAAAGCAAAATCATGAAGGAACAGGAAGAAGGACATATCATTCCTATTGTCCTTTCTACAATGGAAGTTGTAGTAAGGATGCTTTCAGAGAGTACAGAAGATGAGTTTGCATCCTAATACTTTTATTCCATTACTAAAAAGATATTTTATCTGCCTGTGCAAGAGTCTCTAGAACACTGCACTTTAATAAAGAAAATAATAGCAGGATAATGAATTGTTTCAAGGCCATTTCTAGATGACCTCCATAAAAAAATATGAGAAAGTGATCATTATAATACACATAATAACAGCCATAGTAATAGTCTTATTAATGTGAAGAGTGGGGTTGTTGCAAGGCACTTCACTTCTCTGGTCTCATTGTTAAATAAGAGGGCTGGACTTGATGACTGAAGGTTCCTTCTAGTTCTAAGTCTATGATCTTTACAACAGTTATAAGTAAAAATCAAACAAATAAGATATTACAAATAGTAAGTTATACATTGCTTCATTTAATAAATCAAATAAATCTTTATTCATACAGACACCAAACACGATTTTTGTGTTCAAATGCTTGCTTTATTGAACTATAAAACAAATCTATTAACTGTTCTTGATTATACAAAGTAAGACCAAATATAATTGGCCATATATACATACTCATATACAAATTTAAAATAAAACTAAAATTTTATTTTAAACTGCCTTCATTGACTGGTTAAGTGATTAACAGGCAGGTCTTTAGTTTCTTCTATTTTATTTTCGGAACAGGTATTTATCAAATTAGGGACTATATCAAAATAATATTTTGAAAAACTGTTATCCAGAGTTTTCCACAAATGCAGTCACTTTATCTTTTTCTGATCAGAGAGTAAATTTAGACTTTGCACTGACTTATCTACAGTATTACAGTACCAATTTCCACCAAACACAAAAGTTTCAGGAGGTAATTTCTTTTGTACAATGTGTTCATTTGTATTATCATTAATAAAAATAGCGATTTTTCTTTAGTTCAAACTGTAAGAGAGAAATCCAGACCTTTAATTTCACTGCTACAAGAAATAATTAGTTTCCAAACTACCTTTACTTACACAGATCAGCAACTTGTCTAACTAGTCTTAGAGAGTTGCCTAGTGGTTAAGTGGTTGCCAGAATGGTTAAGGCAAGTAAGGCTGTGGTCAAAGAGCTTATGTATCAGAATATAAAACTAGGGTTAATACTTCTGCTTGTACTAATTTGGTCTACCTGCCTCAAGCATCTTTCTTCTTCAATCCATTTTCCATATAGCTTCCGGTGTAATATTACTAAAGCAAAAGTGTGGCCATGTCACACTCCTGCTCAAAAAGTTCCAATGTCTCAGCTATTATCTCTAGAATCAAAACCAACCTCCTTAGTTTGTCATTTAAAACACTTCACAACTGTGCTCTAAACTACCTTTCTAGACTTACTGTCCATTATTCCCCTTTCCACATTACTATCATTAAGCCAACCGGGTCTTCTTGCAAATCATCAAATATGACATTCCATTTTGCCAGGTACACATCCTCCATCTTCACGTCCTCTTAGGTGATCCAAAACTTCCTTCAAAGCTCAGTTCAAGGGCCATCTCTTGCTTATATAAGGCTCTTCCTGCTTTCCTCAGTTACAGTCCCTCATCCCCACAAGTTGCCTTGGATTTATGTTCTATGTATTCTATGTATGTAGCACACAGAGGCTACTATGTACATGCTGTTTCTGCCCTAGGATGTTAAGTGCAGGTACCATTTCATTTTTGTCTTGGCATTCCCAGCACTTAGAAGAGTTCCTGGCCCTGTTTAAGAAATGCTTGTTCATTAGTTGATTGCTGACTCCAAGGTCAGCCCTCTACCCTGCAGCAGGCTGCCTATGTGCAAAATACACAATGTATGTATAACAGAAAGAACTCGAAGTGGCTGTAACTTAGTTTGGTTGAAATACCCTTTTGTCTTTTTGCATAGATTAAAGTACATTTTTATTCTATACATCATGGATTTACAATCTATGCCAAGCAGAGTTTCTTTGGCTTTATAATACCTGCCACTAATATTTAAGTCTATGATATGAACTCTAAATCAGGATTCCCCCACTGTGATCACACTGGCTGTAGGCTTCAGATTCCTTAATCGTTTTTAGCATCACCCAGAGACAGGTAGCTTGAGAGATGAAGTAAGTCAAATCTTGCCATGCCATCCCGGGATTACAAAAAGCGAGAAAAATGTTACTCTGCTATAGTCCATTTCATTCAACAACTTCGGCTAAACTTGTAAGTTTTTCACATCATAAATCACATTCCATTTGTCCACATGTCCATTGTTCAATTTGTTAATAGTTGTTACCTTTAGGTTTGGGGCCATATATTAAGATTTTCTTATCACTGATCTCATTTAACACCTAGATGAGAATCTAATTATATGAAATGTGCAGGAAAGTTGGTATATACAAATATTTGTAAACACAGAGCTTTTTTAATCTATCTCATCCATTTATTCATTGTAGATGCTAGACTTCCCTCATAAAAAAAAATGTCAAAAAAGGCAACCTTAGATATTACAGATACAAAAATGAATTTAAAAGTAAAGGTGCCAATATAATAAGATTCACAGTATATTGATAGGAAGATTCCATCTTTAAATCACGACTCTGAAAATCAAAGAGTAATGCAAGGTCTTCTTTAAGTATGGTATCCAGAGCTATCCTGAATATTCATGTCCAGATAATTAATTCTGCATACTTCTTCATATCACGCCAATATGTCAAAAGAACCATGGATTCACTGATGTGGACACTCCCTTCACTAACACATTATACTTTAGTGGAGAATCTTCATGTATGGCTATGGCCAAAATAGAAATCACCAGTTGATGGTCAGCCTACTAGAGAAGAATCTTTCTGAATGAAGATATGCTTGATTTATGGCCAGATCAATCTTGAATACCCTTCCAGCAGAACTTGCCAGGGCAGTGACTTTGACAATACAGCCATTAAGAAGCTATCTTTTGTCTCAATTCACACCTGCCCTTAATCATTGTATGGGTATTGCCTCAGACAAACTGAGACCTGGGAAAGGCCTTAATTAGGAAAGGGCAAGGTCACCCACTGTATCCCAGGTCATCCCCAGTCATCTTGACATCTATCTTGCCACTGGACTTTGATGACTCTGAAAGAGAGTGCAAGGCTGACAACTTTGCACCACTCTGCCTCACTTAAATCCAATTCATAGGCAAGTCAAGATGTCACCTTCATGATGTCACTGGTCCTCTTCAAGAACAAAAGACTAACAATAACAACAACACTGCCATACCGTGATGAAGCACCAGAGCAGGCAAGTCGACTAGCGATGATCCACAACTTAACAGAAAAGGATAATCAGAAATTGTACAATTAATACAATGGCTAAGTCATTTTACTGTGTAGTATTATAAAAGGAAACAGCATAGGGAGGAAGTGTTGCCCCTGGAGAAAAGTCACTGCTCCCATGTATCCTGAACACTGAAGCTGATGCAAATGAAGTACAGGACTGAAACAAGTAAGGGTATTACAGAAATCAGCAAGAACAATTTCTAATGAAAGCCGAAAACACAATACAGAGCACCTAATCTAGATACTGATGCTTATTATAATCACAGGCATTATCATTATAACATTATCAAATGTAAAATCTTTTAAGCTGATGGTTTTTTTATACCTCTGTGTGAGGAAATAATTCCTTATTTTCCATTAAAATAAAATTTACAGACCAACTTACTTACTTGAGATCATTTAAGAAATAATGCTTTTCTATAAGACGCTTCTGAAGGAAATAAACCAAAATACATATTACCAGAGTAACAACCAAAGGATTCCAAGGGTAGCACTGACAAAAAGAATATACAACAATCCCAGTAGAAATCAACATTTAAAAGGACAGTAAGAAAGAAGCTGTCCTACTTTGAACAGTCTTCACAAAAACCAAACCAAAACAACAAAAATCAGAAAAAAATACTAGTATACAAGAGGACACAAAAGATAACTGTAACTGTAAACCGACAGAAAGAGCAGACAAAAGGACCATCTGTGATGGTCAAAACCACAGTTGAGCAACATTTGATAATTTGTGGAAAAGTCTGTAAATATATCTTAAAATCAACTTAGTGTTCTGGGTAGTACAGCTGACCAGGAGGGGGCAGCTCACCACTGTAACTATAAAGAAACTCTGAAGAAGAAAAATTCCTACTGCCTGCATCAGATGAAGAATCAACCTCATCCTCTACCCTCTGAACTAAAGAGGAGTTAGATATTTCAGATGATAGAATTTTTTTACGAAAATTTAGAACTATCATAATAAATGGATATGGTTAAAAAAAAAAGTCCCCTTTTCAAATAGAACCTAACACAAATAAGTCATTATAGTAACTTAACACTCATTTTTTCACATTTCAATATCCTCTTGAGATACAATAAATTTGTCCATATCTATAATCTACCATCTGAAATTTTTACAAAATAAATAGCAATAAAAATATAGCAAAAATAGCCAATAAAATAGTAGCAATAAAATAATAAGCAACAAAGGTATCAGTGTTGTGGTCTTTATTCCTATTCTGCGCCAGGCTTAATCAGGACCAGTCCAGTCAGTATGCAGATTGAAATTCAATGAAATCCTCATGGGCCATAAAATATTTAGCAAAAAGTTTACCTTAACCACAAATCAATAAGGATGTTGTTTTCAGGTGGATGAAGTTCTCTTCTGATTGTTTAGAGCAGCAGCAACACCTAGTCAGAATTCTGTTGACTTCTGAGGAGCCCAGACTCTGTAGAGGTTGGGCTTTTTATATAGGTGGCAAAAAGCCACACCAACAGGTCAGGGCACAAGATACAGTTCCAAGGTAAGGGTTCCAAGGATAGCTTCCTTGTCCCTTAAAAAATGAAAAGCCTAGGGAAAAGAGATGCCACTTGTACCACAATCCACCCATGCGTGCCAAGGTGCCACGAATATGATAAAGGACTGTGCACCATACAAATGGCCCTAGGAAACAGTGCCCTTCGGTATGTGAAAAACCTGATTCAAACTACACTGGAGGTTTTGGTTGTTGCTTTTCAGTTGGGTTCAACTCTCCATGACCTCATTTGGGATTTCCTTAGCAGTGATACTGGAATCGTTTGCCATCTCTAGCTCATTTTACAGATGAGGAAACGGAGGCAAACAGTTCAGTGAATTGCTCAATATCACACAGCTAGTACCTAGCTAAGGCCAGATTTGAACTCAGGAAGATGAGTCTTCCTGACTCCATGCCTAGCGCCCTATGTACTGCAACACTTAGCTGCCCCTACTAGAGGAGGAGATTAATACAAATAAAAGAAAAAGAAAAATGTGAGATGATGCTGGGGAAATATGGTTTATAAAAGTATCACAACTATGGTGACTAGTAGTATGGACTAGTCAGTCATGAATGGGAAATACTAGGTCCTACTCTTCCCATTATGTAAGTCTTTCTCAGGGCAGCCAAAAGTCCTTCCTGCTGCTATTAATCAAGCACAACAAACTTGCGTTAAACCATCTGCTATGTCCAGGCTCCATGCTGGGCTCCAAATAGATGTACAAGACAATCCTTGCCTCCCCAAAACTTACATTCTACGGGTGGCCTGAGACAGAATACATGTTAACAAATAAATTAATATAAGATACATACAAGCCAAATTCAGAGTTAACAGTAAGGAGGCGTGAGGGCATTAACAAAAAGGGGCTGGCTCCTGAAGCAGAAAATCTCTTGAATTTAAGCTGAAGCCTGAAAGATACTACAAGTTACGAGAGGTAGAGTGGAGGAAAGAGAGGGACCAGATTATGTAAAAACATTGCAGCAGGAGATGGGATGTGAAATACAGAGAACAGCAAACAGACCAGTAGCAGGGATGTAGCCCAGGTGAGAGGGAGTAATCTATAAACAGCACCAAAAGATACACTGGAGCCAGATTATGAAGGCTTTAAATGCCAAACAGAGGAGTTTGTACTTTATCCTAAGAGGCAATAGGGAGACAATGAAGCTTTTTAAACATGAGTAAGAGTAATGTGGTCAGACCCGTACTCCAGGAATATCACACTTCAGTACCTCTGCAGAAGATGCATTAGAGAACAGAGAATTTAGATGGAGGGAGGAAATTAAGGGCAGCTAGGTGGCACAGTGGAAAGAGTGCTGGGCCTGGAGTCACGAAGACTTATCTTCCTGAGTTCAATTCTGGCCTCAAATTAGGTACATAGCTGTGTCACCCTGGGCAAGTCATTTAACTTGTTTGCCTTAGTTTCTTCATCTGTAAAATGAGCTAGAGAAGGAAATGGACCGTCCACAAGTCTGCTGATCATTCGCTCTTGGATCAAAAAATAAATTCCCCTGTTGTGGTATTATCATTTCTCTCTCCCTCCCTTTTGCCCCTCTCCCAGCTATTAAAAGGGCAAGAAAAAACAAAACCCACTACAAACAGGTATATTCATGCAAAACAAATTTAGCAAAACACATTAGCTATGTGCCGAAGGAAGGAAGGAAGGAAGGGAGGGAGGAAGGGAGGGAGGAAGGGAAGGAAGGAAGGGGGGGAAGGGAAGAGGGAGGGAGGGTAGATGCTTCAGTTTGTACTCTGAGTTCATTAGTTCTCTAGCTGGAGGCAGAGAGCATATCTTCTCATGAGATTTTTGGAGCTGTGACTGCTCACTGTGCTGACCAGAGTTACTAAGTCTTTCAAAGTTCATTATCTCTTCAATATTGCTGTCACTGTGTAAATTGTTCTTCTGGTTCTGCTTCCTTCGCTTTTCATTAGTCTATATAAGTTTTCTAAGGTTTTTTGTGAAAGGGTTAAAATGAAACTGGAGAAGAAAGAACACACACACATACATATTTAATTTTCCCAAGACTTACTACTCGTTTGTGCTCATTTTAGGAGTGTTTTCTCATTCTTTTAAGACTGTAACCTGAGTATACCAATTCTTTTCTTTTTTCTATCTAACCTGATTTGGCTATGACTCCCCAGGGCTGCAGGCCTCAGGAAGTCTGCCTGTAGGTTCATGCAAACATTACTCTGCATCTCCCTCTAAGTCCATGCAGCTTTTCTTTGAACTTGGGACAATTTTACAGGATGGGTTAATGATGATGGCCAGGGAAAGATGAGTCATATGTTATGCGGCTTGAGAGCTGGGGCAGAGTGAGGCAGGGAACTGAACAGGAAATGGAGGAAGTGTCCAGGTCAAAAACTACTTAGTACCAGTGAGAAGAGCGAGTGAATGACCTACAGTCTTTTGAGCAGCAAGAGAGGTAAGAATGGAAAGGTAGCTTGGGAGGAGGACCAGATTGTGCAGCATCTAGCTGTTGTTCCTTCTCTGTCTAGTCCTCAAAAGGCGCCTATAAATGTCTCTGGCTTAGAAATAGCTACTTATTCAATTCCAGTTCTACCAGTAGAAATATCTGATGATTACTAGCTTTGTGACTACAAAAACACTACAGCTATTGATTTTGATCCTGTTTGATTGTTGTTTAAAGTTTGGGAAGGATTATTAGAGAAAAGCCTTTCCTAGAAGAGTTTGTGAGACTGTTCAGATTGAACTGGGTTGGGAGTGGGATCAGAGAATTTCTAAATAAGGAGAGCTTTGGGTATCTACAAATGTATCTATAGATATATAGATATAGCGACATAACTATCTATCTATCTATCTACAAACCTAACCAGCTTCCTATCTAGTTACTAGTCATCAAAGTCAAGATCCATGATGGCAATGGGGAAGCAGTCATTTAGCATACAGCAACTTGGCACCTAGATTCTATCTGCTGTCACTTTTAAGCTAACTTCAAGAAGAGGGGGAAAAAAAGCAGTTCTCATGTATACCGCTCCCCCCCCCCCAACCTGGTAGTGAGATCTATTTTGACAAGAAAAGTTTTAATAAAGATAAATGCTTTTTCTCTTATATTTTTTTTAGCTCATTCTATATGTCTTGGTACATTATTTTGTTATTCTCTATTACAGAGTCTATGACACAATTATTTATTGTTTCTGTGATTCATTCACTGACCTACTCACTATTAAAGATATCATTACTCAGTATCCATTTAGGTCTATATTTTTTGCTCATATTTCCTATATTAATTAGTTTTTATTGCACTGCTTTTTTTTGTTGCTGTTGTTCTAGATCTATGACTTCAGTTGTATAAGGATTTCATGGTGAGGAAACTACCAATGCAGAACAGCAAATGTTGTAGCTGAGTGCTAAAGAGATGCCTAGGAGCACTGAGAGGTTAAGTAAATTTCCTACGGTCACACATATAATAAGTGTCAGAGACTAGACTTGAACCTACCTTTTCCTGACTCTAAGACCAAATAAAGTCAATCTAAGCCACATAAAGCATGATACATTTTGCTCCATTCCCTCATTTTCTGGATATTTTAAATGTATTGTTTGCATGCCAAAAAAAAAGGAAAAGAAAAAAATTAGTTGGGATTGAAAAGAAAAATATATCTTTCAAATCTTTTTCCCTCATTTTCCACATTTAGGATAACTATGTTTGTTTTTCTTCAATTAATTTTTTTTTACATTCTCTTTACTCCTCTTTCAAGTCGACACTGTCTGTTTTGCTTGTACAAATCTGATACCAGTTTCCTCCAATTACCTTGCTCTTCCCTATCCCAAATTCCTTGAGTTTACTTTATCTGTCCATCTCCCTTTCTTATTACTTTTCCTTTTCCCATCTCAGATAAGAGAAACAAATCCTTCCTGTCTCCTGACCCCATTCCACTTCATCTCTTTAATTTCAATGATAACAATTTTTAAAGTCCCCTTTCTACAAAATGTTTTCCATTCTTTTTCTTCTCCTTATTCTATTTCTCTTCTAAGATATTCTACAACCTAATCTCCCATTCACGAGTACTGTGTTTACAATAATCCTTCCTGGTGATCCTTCTGGTCTTCCTATCAGGTACAACATCTGGTGTATATGAGATTTGCTCTTATGCCTAAGGAGCCCACTTATTAACAGAATTCAAAATCCATTTACCACCCCCCTTCTACCCCCTACCCCACCCTTTTTTCTTTGGAGGGGCCTAATTCTGAAAATATTCATCGAGTGAGATCAGGTTCCAGGGCCTGAAGAGATCTCAGGTCATCTGGTCCAGACTCCTCATTTTAGAGATTAGGAAAAAGGTACAGACTTGGTTACACAAGAAGAGATGAGATCACAATCTAAGTCTTCTGACTTCAAGTACTATGCCCTTTCAACTATATCTGCATTGCATATGAAAGTCCCAAATATAACTCTGATCTGTTGCAAGTAAACATTGGCTGAGTGGACAGAGCACTAGACCTGGAATCAGGAAGACCTAAGTTCAAATTCAGCCTCAGACACTTACTAGCTTTGTAATCCTGGGCTAGTCACTTAATTTCTGTTTGCATTAATCCACTGAAGAAGGAAATGGTAAACCACTCCAGTATTTGCCAAGAAAACCCCTTGGACAGTATGGTCTACGGGGTCATGAAGAGTTGGACATGACTGAATGACTCAACAACCACAACAAAACACTGGTATCCTGCAGTCATAGATCTTGGTGTTTCCTTGGTTCAATGTACAGTACATTGGAATATGTTATGGAGTCAGGCAACAGGATAAGAAAAAAGAAACAGAGGAATCTCAGTATTGGCAAGGAGCTCAGAAGCCACCTAGCTAAAAATCTTACCTGAGTAGTAAGCCCTATGCAATACTCTTGTAACAGTAGTCATCCAGGCTTCTCCTGAAGTCTTCTAGAAACAGTGCACATCATACAGAGCAGCAATCCAATTTACTTAGAACGATTTAAACTATTTAGAGTGATTTTCTTAGATTGAATTTTGCTGACATTTCCTAATAACTTCCATATATTTCTTACTATTTTAATGCTATGTAAATAAGCTCATATTTCTATTTGATGAGCTTAGATGAACACCACATTCATATTAGGGTTTTTTCTTAATTTTCCTCTCTCACTGCCCATAATATACGTTGTTTGGCTTTGCAGTAATGAAGTGTGACTACAATATTTCTTGGCACACTGAAATTGATGCTTCATTCTGTTGGTGTTCTATATGTTTTCTTTGTTAGTACTCTGCCATCTATTTTAAATATTTGTGGACTGCTTTTATATATGGCATTTATAAATATGGCATAGAGAGTTTTTCCTTCATAATTTTCTGGAAGACCTATAACTTTAAGACTATCTTTTCATAAAACTTACATGAACCGAAGCAAGATGAAGTAAGCAGAACCAGAACACTGCACACAGTAAAAGCAATACTGTACAATGATCAACTGTGAACGACTTAGTTATTCTAAGCAATATGATGATCCAAGACAATTACAAAGGATTTATGATGAAAAATACTATCCACTTCCAGAGAAAGAAATAATGGAGTCTGAATGCAAATCAAAGTATACTTGTTTTTACTTTATTTTTGTTTTATTTTGTCTGTTTTCTTTCACAACATGGCTAATGTAGAAATGTTTTGCATGACTGCATATGTATATAAAATCTATATCACATTGCTTAACTTCTCAAGGAGTTGGGAGGGGAGAAAATCTGGAATTCAAAATTTAAAAAAAATTGAAAATTGTTTTTACATGTAATTAGAAAAAAATATTTAAAAATGTGTACTTGAAGTTTATTCATAAACTATATTTTAAAATACTCTTGTTTTAGAGCTATTTCCTATGTACTTTTAACAAGTTTTTCTTCTGAATTTGTTCAAGTAATTTTTCTTCTATCTGCATTTTGTGTTCCATAGTTCTAATTCAGAGCATTTACTCTTTTGCTGTTTTGTTCTAATCACTTCACTCCATTATTAACAATTTCTTCCTTCAGAGATAAAATATGTCTCTATTTTATTTCTATTATATCTTCACTTAATTTTTTTTTTACTATTCTTCTGAAATATTATTTAAGTTCTTGGAGTTGTTTCACTGTGACTTCTGGAGGCTTACATAGAATTTACTGTAGTTCTTTTACCTCGCTTTGAGGATGTGACTCAATATACTTTGCAGCAATGAACTTGTTTTTTGTCATGGCTCTTTATTTTGATTGCTTTCTTATTTTTTCCTCTTTGTCACATTTTGTTTGTCATTATCACAATTATTTTCCTTTGGTGTCCTTGTTATAATTATATTTATTACAATCAATTCCTTCTCTTCCATGCTGCACAGACCTAAGATAGTCTAAGGACTATTTCTGGCTCCATCCCAGAACTTGCTGCCTGTCCTCAGAAAATTGAAGTTGAGAAGAATCTACAGTTCTTCAGTGGCCAATTCACTTCTACAGCAAGGTTCTGACAACTCATTGTGACTGGATCTGTTGTCTACCCCACTTTTCTGGGCTCCTCCCTTCTCTCAAGAACTAACTTTCTTCTGTCCCTAGGCTGTCCTCAAGAGTACAGTCAAAAAAACTGGCACAGGGGAAACTCTTTTTCACTTGAGCTCAACCCTCATCTTCAACCACTGTCTTTCCTTGAGTTCTGGGCATCGATCTACACTGGGGACAGGGAATTCCAAGGATGCTGTATATTGAAGGGTCACCTCCAAAAATTGATGCCTAAAACAGGCATCAGAAGCTACTGCTGAGAGAGGGTATGGGGAACTGCCTAAGGTCAGTATTGTTAGAGGCTGACACTGACTGCAGGGATGGCAGCAAAAGTATTATGTGGCAATAAAACAGACTTTAGTCATTTTTTTTCTAGAAGAATTACTTCTGGTGACATTTCTTGTTTTCATTCTTGTTTTTGTGGGATTGTGGGGATATCTTACTTGTTGATTAGTGATGTTAAGGGTAAATGAAACCTAATTACCTTTTTCTCCATCATCTTCCCAGGATTCTCCAGTCAGTTTCATCGTATAAGAGCAGCAACACTTTCCTGAGGTGGCAGCACCAGTGATATCACTTGAACAAGAAGGAAGTTCCTGGCTCAGAGTGAGTTGGGGAAGGCTCACCAAAGGATAAAGTTTCCTTAACCCAACATATATGAGCTCAGGCACAAATCTTTTTGTATTCTTTGTTGAGTGTAATAAACTGATGAATAGTGAAATAATTAGAACGAGTATAAAAAGTTAAGGAAAATTACATTAAAATGTACTTAAACTATATGACTAACAATGACCAAACTTGGCCCTCCCTCCTTTTCCTAGAAGGACTATGTTACAAAGGAAAGGCTCACTGAGTTAGGAATGTGGTAGTAGAAATACAATCTAGAAGTGACAAAATATGAAAATAAAAGATTTCACTAAAACTTTAAAACATTTTTCAAAAAGGTATGAGGATGGGAAGTAAACAGGAAAAGAAATATTTTTCTACTCACAATAAATATGTATGTATTAGCATAAAAGCAAGTCTATCTTTTTTATTTTTACTTTTTGATTTCCTAGAATTTTGGACCTGAGAAGAAGCAACATGTAGTGATGATAAAGTAGAGAAGCAGAAAAAGAACTCATGCATGACACATTATCATTCAAGGCATCACTTAAGTGTTTTATTTGTCAGCATGCTAATAATCCTTTTCTCTAATGAAAGGAGGTATGTAAATATAGGTCTATCTATATATAAGATATAAATACAAGTTATAGAAATAAATCATAAAGAATAAATAAGTGTAGCACTCAATACCTTCATTTACACACGAGAGGTCTAACAAACTTTAAGGGCTGTCAAAATTCTTTTCTTGAACTGGAATTCTATACTGAATATTGCTGAAGCTTGGCAATCTTTTAGTTATACAGAGATGTTTGTTGTAATGGTATTTGACTTGAATGATAAAGTTGTCACAAAATGCCTTTGGATATACTATGAGTCAAATCCTGCTCTTTCTGCATTTCTGTTGCTATAACACAGAAAGCTGATACCACAGGTGCTATATACTTGTCCCTTTATAATATTATGTACTTTGCAATTATTAACCTCCAAATACCACTTGATTATTAATCTCCTTACTCTGCAGAATGATGAAGTTATTTTTTAAAAAGGGGGGAGACTTGGGGACTGCTCAAAATTTAAATTAAACCCCTGCCACAAAAAAAGATTAATATTTTGTATTCTTGGTTCCCAACTTAAGTAACAACTAAATTCATTGTAACTAAATTTGGAGGTGTTTTCCCTCAGAGGACTTTAAAGACCAGTGTGTTAGGCACGGCTCATGTGTGAAATCTCTAAAAATATTATACTGTACTTAAGCTATATTAAGGAACTAAAATATTATTATTATTACATGTGGATTTAAAAATCATTTTGTAACTAATCCTTGTTGAAATAGCTACCAATGGTTATTGGCATTTTATATTTACTTTCATTTTCATTTCACCTGCAGTGATTTAAAGGCAGAAAAAATAGGAAATCTCTATCAGAGTTTAATATAAATTTATAATGTCAATCCTCACCCTACTATGTAGATTTTTTTCATAACACAGCAAATTCGAATGAAAATGCATGTGATGCAAATTTAAAATTTGTTCTTTTATTCTTCAGGCACATTCAGTTTTCCCAGGTGTTCAGTGAAATCCATATAGTGTACATAGATAAAGAAGAATCAAAACAGTAGCAGTAACACAAAAATGATGATGGGGAATAAATCGCAATGGTATTCATGTCTTTTACTCAGTGTGGTTCATTAAAGCGGTGGTGTAATTAAAACTTGCTACTCAGCTGCCATCTTTATTCATAAATTCTAGAGATCCAACCACCAGCATAGTGAGGAAAAGAATATTAATATTTTAAAATTAACCTTATAGATAATCATACCATAAAATAAAATGAACTTGGAAAAAGAAACAGATGGAGTAATTTAGTTACTATCCTTCATTTCTCATAAGACAAAGGGAGACAATGCTTTGCTTTTTGTTTTTTTAATAATGATAAAATTGAAGTTTCCATTAAATAGCCAATCAGGTAACCATCTTTGTAATTTTCTAGAATACTTTACCTTTTGTCATGACACTTAATGTCAACAAGCCTAACTTAATTTTGCATTACTACAGCTTTTCTCATTTTTTATTTTGGGAGAAAAACTTTCACTATAGAAGTAAGCAACTATAAACTGTCTACAAAAAGATGATTTCTTTTCTTTAATATACGGCAGTTTCAACGACTCATAAAACTAATTCATATTATAATGTACTTTTAAGTAAAAATTTAAAACTAATTTTCAGAGTCCAAAATAGGCTCACTCTTGGATTTTCAGAAATCTGACTCAGCTTAATAAGCATTTTTAGCAGTCTTTGGTAAAAATTCTGTTAATTTTAATTTACCTCCAAGTAAATCTATAGGTGATCTGTGAATTCTCTAACACAAAAGTGACAATATCACAAGGTATCATAATTCTCCACAGTTATGTTCCTTTTCCAGGAGGGCTGTTCTAGCAGGTAGAGTGATACACACTGAATTGTAGGTTCTACTGGACTCAAGATGAGCTCCAAGAGAATGGGGCTAGTGTAATTTGGAGGGGCTGGTAATTAAATTAAAAAAAAAACCACTGCTAGCAAAGATGTTGGAGTTTATCCTGGGTTTAAAGCAAAGGTTAGATTTGAATTGCACCATTATGGTGATTAAAGAATTATATAGTCTTTGCTACTAACTAGGAGTTTGTGTTTTGTATTTATTGGAATGATTTTTGTGACTATAATAGTAGCTTTTTATTTCCCAATATAGAGAGAAGCCAGAATCTGGGTCTTTTGAAATGCAGTTTGTCTATTAAAATTGTATTCACAGTATATTAAATTAAGATCAATTATTGTTATGCTACTCAGATCTCATTCATTTGGGATGCATACATTTAACCTTTGCCTTAGGTTAAAAATTAAAGCTAAACAGAGTTTTCATAAATACATCCAAGCATTTGGTCATAATACATACAGCTTTTAGATAAATATATCTAAAGGTTTTGCCATAAGTTTTTTTTTTTTAAATCTATGTAAAGAACAAAACTGCTCTCCTCAGGGATCCTTTGGAAGTGTTTTTCAGAATTCTGGAAAATCAATTTCAGGCTCTGCAAATGGAAAATAGTGGATCCCAGTATTATAAATTAAGCTTATTCTCAAATTTTTTTTAAAAAAAATTGTATACATCAAACAATACTATAGTTTGTATATTGCTGAGCGACTATACTTTATGAAGGTGGCTTCTTTCAAATTAATAAATGCAAATGATACTAGAGTTTATGCACTTCCAAATAAATAGGGGGAAATGAGAAGAAAAGGAAAAATTAAATTAAAACTAATGTGGGATAATACTGCTTACATATGAACATCAAGATGCCAAGGGACCCAGTACAATCCTCAGTCTAACATTTTCAATGGCACAGACTTGGGATCACACGATACTGGTGATACTCTCTAGTTACCCCTGGCAACCCTTCTCAACTGTAACGATGCTACCCTACAATAGCTTTCACTGGGCAGCTTTCTCTTCACTTAGCTGAATGCTTTGGGACCATCTGCAGCGGCAAGCATAAAAGGCCAGCTTGCCTGTGGGCCCGTCACTCTGAACACCACCTCTCTGACCCTGATTAAATACAACTTTCAATCCTTTTTGTCCTCCCTGTTGACTTCTCCTATTAAGGGAGCCCTTTGACAAAGAAAGCGGAAGAGTGGACTAACTGCCCCCAAGAAAGGTGATGTCTGATACTGCTCAACACAAGGATTAGCAAGCCAATACATAACAAAAGCAAGTTTGGGGGAGGGGAGAGGAAAAGGAAAAAAATTGGCTTTAGCCAGGTCTTTGACTAATTCAGTAGGTACACAATTCAACAACTAACTATACAAGAGGCCTACTTGGAAAGAAATAAGTATAGCAAGACAATAATTTGGAGGGATACCTTTCAGTATCTAGACATAAGGCTACGATACTGAAAAAATACCAGAAATGTATTTTCTACTTAATTTTCTTCAATGAAAAACTAGAAGCAGCTTCTCTCAGGGAAGAAACAAACCAAATACAATATTTGAACCCCAGCAGAGGAATTTAAACCAAGGAATAGACTTTGCCACTTCACACTAGCATTTCCTTAATGTTTACAACAGGCTTGATGACCGAATCATTTTGTGATTCTTGTTATTTAGTGAAATTTTCAAAGAAAACTGACTTCATCCAATGACTTGGTTTCCTCACTTTCTCTTAAAATTTCAGAGGTAGCAAACTGTCTGTGCAAAGTGGGTAAGTTTAAGGTTTGTTGATCGTGCCTATGTTGGGACTTCGCATTTTACTGGTCCTCTAAGGTTATCTAGACGCCACAAGCAGGTCAGTAGGTCAAAATTATCACCTTCAACAAGACAACATTTATAAAGAGCATTAAAAGCCCCCTGCTTAGACTTCTGCCTAACCAGGCCTAGTACTGAGAGGGTCAACTCAGTCAATTGATCAACACTCAGCAATACAATACAACCTTATTGACTCCACCTTGAGAGTTACACCACCCTGCCCCCAAAAAAGACTTCCACTTATCTAATGTCCATAAGCAATACTATTTCAAGCAAAGTGTGGCCTGGGAATCACTAGGAGCCAGTCAACCAACCAACAAGTATTTACTGACAGCCACAGAAATACAAACACAAAAAAGCAAAGCAATTCCTACTGTCAGGGAACTTACGTTTTAACAGGGAAGGAGATATGTAAATATAGGTTTAATAAAGGTTTGGGAATATCAGGATGGGTGTTCTGGAACTTTAAGCCACATCTACTCCCACACAGTGATATTGATGAGCGTTTCTCTCTGTCTCTGTCTCTCTCTGTCTCTCTGTCTCTCTCTCTATATATATATAATATGTGTGTATGTATATGTGTGTATCTATCTATGTATCTATCTACCTATCTATGTATCTATCTATAGCTTCATGTAGAGTACTTGAGATGCCTTTGAAGTAAGAGACTTATTTTCACTTAGAAGGTGAGGAGGGAGTGCATTCCAAGGTCCCTTTTATAAAAGGGGGAAGCCAGTGAAAAAGCACAGAGATGGTAGATAAGATGAGAGGAACAGAGATCAATTCAGTTGGCTGCATTTAGGAAAGTAACCTATAAAGAGATTGGAGAAATAGGAGCTTTAAAAGTGAACAATCTCAGGGTCCATATACACCAAAATATTTATAATAGGATGTTTTGTGGTAGCAAAGAACTGGAAATAAAATTGAAGTGCACAGATTAGGGAATGGCTAAACAAATTTTGGTTTGCAATATTATTGTGCTATAAGAAACTACAAACCTAATGAATACACAGAAGCAAAGAAAGACTTAAAATTAACAGATGCAAAGTTAAGTAAGCAGAGCCAGGAAAACAATATACACAAATGGCTACCACTATGAATAGAAAGAACCACTACAAAACAATCAAAACTGAATACTGAGGAGTTACAAAGGATTAAGCTTGGCCTCAAAGAGGAGAAGTGAGAAGACATTTTCCTCTGCTTCTTTATAGAGGTAAGGGGTCACACATGGAACACTGTATGTAGCATTAGATTTTTTTTTTAATGTGTTGATCTGTATTAATCATTTTTTTCTCTTTTTAAATTCTTTGTTATAAGTGGCTCTGGGGGAGAGGGATATAGGAGGAAATCTAGATGATGTAAAAATGAGCAAAAAAAACCCTATTTTTTTAAAAAGGCAAAGGTTTCTTGAGTTTTCCAATGACCAGGGTCACCCTTTTGTTCAATATTTTAAAAAAGTTATTGCGTGCAGAATACTTTGCTAGGTGCTCTGGGAGATTAAAAATTAAAATAAAATAGGGTCCTTGTACTCGTGGAATTTATAAGGAACAAATAATTATGGCATTATATCAAATGACATCTTTAGAAATACAAGAGAAAAGCCTATATTCTTATTTGTGGGCATTGAGAGGTTCTCTCAAAATACCTCACGGTGGGAAATATACCAAAGGTGTGTGTGTGTGGGAAAATCTAAGGCTTTACTGCTGCCCCCCAAACTGCCAAAACTCCATCAATAACCACAGGTTTTGTTGCTGACCCCAAAACCCCAAAACTCCATCAATAACTATAGACTCTTCTATATAAAATATTTATGAGAACAATCTAAATGACTATCTAGGGCACCTCTGATAAGGGCATTGAGAAGGGACGAGAATAGCTTCCCAAAGCAATATTCCACAGCAGACTACATTACACGTTTGACTAAAAGATGCAGAGAACACAAGCCCCTCCCCACTCTCCCCCCCACCCCGTGCTTATTGTTTATTGATCACTAAATGTAAAAACAAAAACAAAAAAACCCATAATTGGTTTATTAAAGGAACATGCTGCCTTAAAGGCATCTTCCCTGAATATATCAAAACTAGATAAGATTTCTTGAAAAATATAACAGGTATGATAATTCTCTAATCATTAATATCAAGGCAGGCATAAAACAGAAAGATGTATATTGTTCAATGGTATATGTCATTTTCCTGGACCAGATCCAAAGTCAGAGTTCAAGTCAAAGAAGGATTCCATATAAATGACAAGGTCCTCCAGATGGCTCCTATTTGTGGATAACATTATTCTGATTGCATCAAGTCCCAGAACAGTGCAGAAACCTCCATAATCACTCTAAAGCAGGGATTATTAACCTGAGGTCACGGGTTCATGGACGGATATCAAGAGGTCCATAAAATCAGATGGGAAAAAAATTATCTCTTTATTTTCATTAACCTCTAAATGAAACCCAGCATTTCCTTCAATTATGAATGTAGGTGACAAATCACAGCAGTATTAGACTTTGATCGATAAAAATCACAGATTTTCCTGACACATTAGAAATGTTGCAGATTTCAAAATATCACTTATGATGATCACTACTTTGAAATTCCTTTTGTCATTAGCATTGCTTGTAGATCACATATTTTACTATCACCTATTTCAATAAACGAATTTCCTTTATAATCCTATGTATTTTATCTTAAATATTTAAAAACATTATTCTGAGGATGAATGAGAAACAGTCCATAGACTTTACCAGCAAAGGGATCCATGAAACAAAAAGGGTTAAGAAACAGTGTTCTAAAGAGTTTAGCCTATCTAAACAAAGTAGATGAAAAAGAGCCCCTCTCCCTAGCCAAAGATATACAATCGGACAAAGAACTTGGCCACTGGCAATTATATCTTGGACAGTAACTGTGAATGGACAATGAGCTGAGACGAGAATGGAAAATGAAAAAAATAGAATGGATTTCCTTTGAGAAACTGTACCATTTTCTCAAAAAAACAAAAACAAAAACAAACCAAAAAACCAAGTTTCTTTCTGAAACAGAAGCCCATTTTAAAATACTAATATTCTTCCAACGTCGTTACAGGATTTCAAGTCAAAGAACATCACTGTCTCCAAAGAACTAAAACTGAAGAGCATTCAAATGTCAATGAAGAATATCAACAGGCCATAACATATTACAAACAAAGAATTACTCAGAAGCGGTTTTTTCTTTTTGGGTGGTGGGGTAGGGTAGTGGGAATTGTAAAGTTCTTTCTGAAACAAAGATCAATATTTTGTTTTTTTTTTTTAATTCATTTGATTTTGTTTTTTAGTTCCACATTCTCTCCTTCTCCCTGCCCTCCTCCCCCAAATTGAGAAGGCAAGAAATATAAAACTCATTGCAAATATGAAGTCATGAAAAACAAATTTCTGCATTAGCCATGTTCTGGGAAAAAACAATACAAAAAGAAAAAAAACCATTAAATCTGCACTCTTAAGTTCATCAGTTCTCTCTGTACGGGTTGATGGTATTTTTCATCATGAGTCCTTTGGAACTGTTATGGGTCAACATATTGATCAGTTACAAAGTCTTTAACAGCTAGCTGATTACCTTTATAATATTGCTGTTATTGTGTAAATTTTTCTGGTTCTGTTCAATTCACTTTGCATCCATTCATATAAGCCTTCTCAGGTTTTTTTTCTGAAGCCACCCCTACATCATTTTTTTTACAACATAACAGTATTCCATCACATTTGTATACTATAATTTGTTCAGCCATTCCCCAACTGGTGACACCCCATTTCTAATTCTTTGCCACCACAAAAAGAGCTGCTATCTATATTTTTTGTATGTATAAATCCTTTCCCTCTTTCTTTGATCTTGTTGTATGGACCTACTAGCAGTATTACTCAAAGAGAATGTACAGTTTAGTTTTTTGGTCACAGTTCCAAATTGCTTTCTAGAATAAATGGACTAGTTCACAACTTTACCAACAATGGATGAGTACATCTATTTTCCCACATGGCCTCCAACAACTGTCATGTTCTTTTTCTGTCATCTTAACTAATCTGATAGGTAGAAGCAGCACCTGTGAGTTGTTTTAATTTGCATTTCTCTATTTATTCAGAAGTGGTTTTATAGAAATTGATGTAAAACATGTCATCAAACCACTCAACTTTCTTCTCACATTTCAATCCTTTCTAATTTGGCTTCCAATCTCATCACTCAACTAAAACTCCTCTCTTCAAAGTTACCAGTGATCTCTTAATTGTAGGTCTGATGACCTTTTCTCAGTTCTTCTTTAAATCGTGGGCTATTTAAGGGCAGGGATTTTTTTTTTTAAACCATTTGGTCTCTTCTAAGCACTTGGCATAGTGCCTGACAAACAGTAAGTGTTTAATAACTGCTTGCTGACTTGAAATTATCAGTCTTCTCAGCCTCTCAGTAGCACTGAAAACTGCTTACTTCTGTCTTGTCCAGTATACCCTCTGAGTTTTCATGGCATTATTATCTCCTAGTTCTCCTCATACCTACCTGTCTGATCACTCCTCAGTGTCCTCTGCTCCTTCATCACATCTGCTAATTTGTGGGTAGATCTCAAGGCTCTATTCAGAGACTTCTTATCTTCTCTCTGGATATTTTCTCACTTGGTTACCTCAACAGCTTCCACCAATTCAACATCTCAATACAATATACATGATTCCCAGATGTATTTATCAAGACAATCTTTCTCCTGAGCTCTGGCTAAGCATAACTATTAGAAATTTTTAAATGCATCTCAAAATGCCAGCATCAAGTTCAAAATTTCTAAAAATCAACTCATTGCCTTTTATCCTAAACCTACTCTCCTTCTAAACTTCATTACTTCTATGAAGGGCACGAACATCCTTCAAGTTACTTAGGTTTGCAACTGTGGTATGATTCTTACTCCTCATTCTCCCTCACTCCAAACCTAATCAATTCTCAAACTTTTATTTCTATTGACCCAACATCTCTCATCTGTCTCCTTCTCTCTACTCTCATATCCACTGAAGTTCAAGCACCCTCAACTATTCCAAGTCTTCTAATTGGTCTTCCTGCTTCAGGTCTCTCCCCTATCCAATTAATTTTCTTAATCTTCCTAAAGTGCAGTTCATTACTGCTTATTACTCACCCTACTCGATAAAGTCTCACAAGTCTAGGATGAACTTCATCTAACCTTCAGCAAAGAAACCTTTGTTTTCTTCACCGCCCTAAACAAGCAACACCTTCTACATGAAGCCTATCTTGATCCTCCTACCTACTGGTGGTCCTCCTCCCACCATTTACCTTATATTTATTTGTATAGACTTGTCTCCCAACCCCACACTCCACATGATAATTAATTATGCTTTTTGAAGGCAAGGATTATTTTATTTTCACTGAATCAACAGCATGTAACTGGAATACATTAGACTGTATTACCATCTTAATATATCCCTTTTGACTACTCAAATGGATTATAAATTAAGTATCTACTATGAACTAAGCCTGTACTGGATGCCAGGAGACAATAATTTTTAAAAACTACCTCCAGGGAGCATCCAAAAAATTAATGAGTGAAAGAGATAAGCTAGTCGTTTTAAGAGGAAGCAACCAATGAACAGCCCACATTCTCAGTGTCATCTTGATGTCTAAAGATCTCCAGTCCATTGGCAGGACCCCCTGTGGCAAACTCATGGAAGGCCATAGACAAGAACTGCACAGGATAGGCAGGCACAGATAGACTGTGATCCTTGGAAAGAATAACTATGTGAATTAGATCAAAGATCTGTTTTAAGTAATAAGTAGATAATAGTATAAATAATGAATACTAGAATTCAAAGGAGGAAAAATCTGTGGAGACGGCTTTTTGGAAGATAGGATGAGCCTTGAAAGGTAAGACTCAGATAAACACAGAGGGAAAGAAAGAAGGAAATAAGCATTAACTAAGCACCTGCTATGTGACAGGCATTGTGTTAAGTGCTTTATTATCTCATCTGGCCCTCACAATAACTCTGGTAGGCAGGAGCTATTATTATTGCCATTTTATAATTAAGGAAGCTGAAGCACAACGGGGTTAAGTGATTTGTCCAGGGTCACACACTAGTAAGTGTCTGAGGTCAGATTTGAACTCAGGCTTTGACTTCAGGCTCAACACTAACCAAACTGTGCCACTTAGATGCACAATAAAGGCAGGCAAAACACTACAGGCAATTCACTTTGTAGCTTTAATTCCACCCTACTCATCAATCTCAAGTATCCTAGGGAACTATTAAACATACGGTGCAGGAAAGGGTGGAAGGGGAAATAAAAAGTTACAAGAGAAATATAAAGTGCTCTGAATAATTAAGGGCAGAATAGAGCAAGTCCTAAAATAAACAAACCTATGATGGATAAAAGATAGAAAAAAAATGTGACCAACAATGTTTCATCCTGAAGCACAGAGGGCTAGGAAACCTGCTTTCCACAAAGACTTTCCAGATTAGGACTGAGAACTTTAATAATAAAAGAAATTAAATTACTTCCCAGGAAAGGAAGAAACAAAAGGAATGTGCTCAAGAAAGAGACAAGTATTCAAGAGGGTCTCAGACATATTCTAAAATATTCCAGAAATAAAGAATTAGGTCAGGGGAGCTTCTCTTGCACTCATTCCTGAAGAATAAAGATACAGTTGATGGGATACAGCAAAAAGACCCCCAAAATACAAGCTAAATACAAAGAACTTGTTCTTGCCTTAGCAAACAAATCTGAGGGACCAATAAAAACTCACCTCAGAATGGAGATTCTTCTGAATTATCCTTAAGTCATTCTCAAACAATCTCTCCCTTGTTCATTCTTTTCCTAGACCTTCCCTGGCAATTCCACATTGAAGAAAAACAAATGAATAAATGAATGAATGAAAAAGCATTTATTAAGCATGTATCTGTTAGATGAAGAGGGAGAGCCATGAAGAATCTAATCACCACTTTCCCTCTAGGGACTTCTCTCTTAGTTATTTATAATCTGCCTAAATTCATACCTCAATGGTTAGCACCCTCCCACCCTGTCATCCCAGTGATTCTGAACCCCTGTCATTGTAAAAATCTCACACTCCAATCATACTGACCACTTCTTTACTGTTATTCCCCTCAACCTGACTGGCCCTCCAATATCCCACTCTAGATCGACCCGCCCTTTCCAATGTGCTCTATGGAATGCCTGCTTCATAGGAAACAAACCTACTACTTTCATTTTAAAACTTCTTCCTTGTTCTTTCTATGTCCTGGCACTCACTGAGATATGGTTCCCTCCCAATAACATCGTTTCCCTGGCCACACTTTCTAACACTGGTTACATTTTCATTCATACTTCCTAATCAGTGGTCAGTGGCAGGGGTAGGAGGGTACAAGAGAAGCCCAAACTGGAATAATTCTTGTTCCTTACTGCCACTTATGGAAACTCAGTTTACCACTCTCAGTTAATAACATCTCTTCCTTCAAGGCCAACCTGCTCCATATTTATCACTCAATCAAGATTAGGCTAACTGTTATCTAATGACCTTCAGGGTGCTCTCCTTCCTTCCTCAGAGTTCAGTTCCTGACTCATAGTCTTTCTCTCCTCTAACCCCTACTGTCGTATACTAGGGGACTTCAACATACATAATGATATTCCCTCAAATACCCTAATCGTTTTCTACTAATTACCTACTCAACTCCCTCTCAACTACACATAGACACGGTCAAAACCTTAATCCTGCCATTTACCCACAAATATACCACTTCCATTTTCATGAGCTCTGAAATGTGTTTATCTGATGATACTTTTTTCTCATTCTCGTAATCTTTTCCCTCTGCTTTACAACCTGTAATCTTGAACTTCCTTCACCATGCCCTGCCCCCTCCTCATTTCTTTCCCAGGCAATTACCTCAAAACTAGCTACAATTTTCTTTCCCCACCATGACACCTTGGTGAGCCAGTTCAGCTCTGCTTCACCTTCTACACTCAAGTTCCTACCTCCTCATCCTTTTGTCCCTAAAAAAAGCCCAAACTTTGGATTACTCCCACAATCTACTTTGGCTGCTCCTAGTTCCATTTGAACAAAACTACAGAAAAAATCATGAAATAGTACTGATTGGGTCCACTACAAATTTATGTTATACAATCTCATCTGGGCCCTCACTGCAGCAAAGCAATCCCTTTATACTGCTTGTTCCACTCAGTACAGCAGCTTTCCATCCCTCTGCAAAACTCCCAGAGTTCCCTCATTTTCCAGATATACATATATATATATATATATTTATATATCCTTCCTGTTCCAAATATAATGGCCTTTTCTAATCCTCAACTTGTCCTTACTTCTCTGCAGTCTTCTTTTCCTTTTCTCTGAGTTACTGTGACATTATGCTCTCTGGTTCTACTCTTTATCTGTCTGACCATTGCTTCTCAGTCTACTTTGCTGGATTTTCATATCCAGGTCATCCCCATTAGTGGTGGGTGCCTCCCCAAGAATCTGTCCTGGACCCTGTTCTCATCTCCTTTTATACTGTCTTACTAATCTCATCAGGTCCCATGGATTCGATTATCTTCTCTAATGAAAATGATTCTGTGATCAATTTCTCCAGCCCTAACCTCTCTTCTGACTTACAATTTCTCATGTCCAACTTTCTATTTGACATCGCGAATTGAATGTATTGTAGACCTCTTAAACTCAACATGTCCAATAACTGAAATCATCATATTTCCCCCTGATCACCTCTCTTCAACCATCTTATTATTGTCAAAGGCACCACCATTCTCCCAGTCATGCAAGTTTGCTACCTGGGTTTCATCCTCAGTTCATCACTCTCTCTCTCACCCCTACCATATCCAATCAGTTGTCAAGTTTTATTGATTCTACCCTCATAACATCTCATCTCCCTTTTCTCTTTGGACACTGCCACCACCCTGATAGAGGCCTTCATCCCCTCACACCTAGACTACTACAATGGCCTGTTGATTTATCTCTTCCCCTCAAGTTCATTCCAGGCCATGGCTTGATACACTTGCCTAAATCATCTTCCTAAAGCACAAGTGGGACCATAATGACAAAGTGAGGCACCAATAGGCAAAGATAAAGAGGCATTTGTCTAAGTACAGAGGGGAGTAGAAGAGTTTCTCTTCTGCGGGAAGGGATATAAGTTAGAGGAGGAAAGCTTACTTTAATATCGTTGTTATTACATCCACCTTAAAACGATAATCTTAATGTGTAATTTTCTGAACTTAATTGCTATGGAATAAATGAAGTTTCAGAACTTAAGCACTGAAATTGATTTCTTTCTTTGTGACTGAGTTTTATTCATCCATTTAACAAATGTTAACTACCTAATAAGGCAAGATACTATGCTAGACCATATAGTGGATTAAAAAAAATTGGACCCTGACTTCCAAGAGTATATTGTTTAGTTGATGAAATGAGCCCTATATACAAATAATATGAAGGAACAAAATTGTATTAAGAAGAAACATTACTTCTAGCTAGGGTGATCATAGAATACTTCACAGAGGAGGTAGCCCTTGAGCTGGGCAGTGAGGATGGGTAGGACTTTGAAAAAGAAACAGAGGTAGAGGGGAAAAGAGAGGAGAAAGGCATTCTCAGAGAAGGAGATTCCATGAGCAAAGATCCAAGTAGAGAGAACAACAATCTATGTTTGGGAAATAGCTGTATCTCCAAATTTAGAATTTTATTCTAAAATGCTTCTCCTCAAATTGTTTGACATGGGTATATTTTATTGGGCCAAACAAAATCCTTGACCTATTTTATGTAATTCTTTCATACTCTTCCAAATATCCGAACCAAAAATGGAAATTAGAGTAGATGTTCAATAAACACTTGCTAATTGAATGTTTTAAGAGGAAACTAGGCTTTAATCCAATGCCTTCCAAATGATGACCTATGAACCATTTAATGGTCTGGCAGAGGTTAGATTATTAATGTTGTGAAAAATCATAGAATCTCTGACTCTCCAAATCAGAAGGCACCTCAGGGGCAGTCTAGCCTAACAAAATGCCTGAACAAAAATCCCCTCTACAAATTACCCAAGTCACCTAGTCTGACCTCTCATTTTTACAAAAATGCCTTCCATAAAATCTTTAATGCTGTCAAATTTGTAAACTAGTCATAAGAAAACTTTGATGAAAAAATTAGCTTCTAAGAGATGGTACATCCCTGGTAGGATAGATATGTTGTGCTCATATGCTAGGACCTATATTTCCTGAGTATTGAACCAACAAGACGGCAGGGTAGAAACTTTCCCCAATTCCAATTAACTCAAAAAAAAAAAAATCATCCAAAAGATGGACCAAATGTACAGCTGAATCCATTAAGTTACATATATACCAAGGCAGATACTCAATTATCTTGAACACCCTCTCCTCCTTCAATCCTGTACAAAACAAACAAAACAAAACAAAACAAACAAAAAAAAAACCTAGCAGCCAGAGAAAGAAAGGAAGAGAATAAAGGAGAAAATACAGAAGTGTAGCAGCATGAATGGCTACACCAAGCATGAAGGGGTCTACGAGCTGGGACCAATCCTGTTTCCCAAAGGCTACTGAGAGCAAGAATGTAGCCAGTGAATACTAAATCCTCCAATATGGGGGAAAAAAAAAAAGCTGAGGTAGCTTTGCAGTCCATCCATGGAAAAGTAACCACCAACAAAAAGGGAGGAGCCCTAAAGTAAAAAAATGAGAGGGGGTGGGGGTGGGCGGAGCTGACTTGCTTGAGCTCTTCCCCAAACCCCTCCAAATATCTGTAAAAATGATTCTAAGCAAATTCTAGAGCTACAGAACCCACAAAATGACAAAGTGAAACAAATCTTCAGCATCAAGACAACTTGGAAGGCTGACAGGAAGGGTCTATTACACCAAGCTGGGAGCAGAGCACAGTCCAGCATGGGCTGCACCGGCACAGACCCACCCAGAGCAGGCATCAGGGGACTGAATCGCTGGCAGCTGTAGTGATTTCCAGACTTCTCAACCCACAAATGCCAAAGACAAAGGAGAAGGTCAGTGTGGAAACTATGTCAGATCTGGGTGAGACAAGAGCATAGCTCAGGTCCAGCCCTGGGGTGGCAGAGGTGGCTGCAGCAGCAGCAGCTTCCAGAACTCCAGGCCCACAGACTGTGGGGGGATAGAGGGGCTGATTAATGGGGGACTGTGGGGATCTCTTTGCTGACACAGAGGCAGGATTCTCTTGCTTTGCCCTGCTTGGATCTGGGTCGCAGTCCTGGGGTAAGGAAGAGCACTGGCATGGCAGAGCTTGTGGCAGCTGTGGAGAGGGAATCCTCACAGGTCCAAGGCAGAAAAGAGTGCTTGTGGTCATTCACAGACCACAGCACAGGCCAAGACAAGAGTAAACACCTCTCGTTTGATCATATCACCTTAGAAGAACTGAAAATTTACAGGTGCCTAGAAGTATCTCTGAAAACAGCTGCACAAAACCCCTGAAACTTGGGCCAGAGCACTCTGCACTCAAGGTAGGAACCTTGACAGACAGCTCAAAAGTCAAGTAATTGGCTGTGAAAATGAGCAAACAGCACAAAAAAAAAAAACCTTAATTTGGTTACAAGGAAGATCAAAACATACAACCAGAAGATAATAAAGTCAAAGCTCCTAAATCCAAAGAAAATATGAATTAGTTGCAGACCATGGAACAGCTCAAAAAGGAATTTGAAAATCAAGAGAAGTAGAGAAAAATTGGGAAGAGAAATGAGAGTGATGCAAGAAAATCTTGAAAAATGAGTCAACAGCTTGCTAAAGGAGACCCAAAAAAATACTTAAGAAAATAACACCTTAAAAAATAGACTAACCCAAATGGCAAAAGAGGTCCAAACAGCCAATGAAGAGAAGAATGCCAAAAAAAGCAGAACTGGCCAAATGGAAAAGGAGGTCTAAAAGCTCACTGAAGAAGAAAATTCCTTAAAAATTAGAATGGAGCAAATAGAAGCTAATGACTTTATGAGAAATCAAGAAATTATAAAACAGAACCAAAAGAATGAAAAAATGGAAGACAATGTGAAATATCTCATTGGAAAAACCACTGACCTGGAAAATAGAACCAGGAGAGATAATTTAAAAATTATTGGACTGCCTGAAAGCCATGGTCAAAAATAGAGCTTTCAGACATCATCTTTTTAAGAAATTATCAAGGAAAACTGCCCTGATATTCTAGAACCAGAGAGTAAAATAGAAATGGAAAGAATGTACCCATAGCCTCTTGAAAAAGATCCCAAAAGGAAAACTCCTAGGAATATTGTTGCCAGATTCCAGAGTTCCCAGGACAAGGAGAAAATATTGCAAGCAGCCAGAAAGAAACAATTTGAGTATTGTGGAAACACAATCAGGATAACACAAGATCTAGCAGCTTCTACCATAAGGGATCAAAGGGCTTGGAATATGATACTCTGGAGGTCAAAGAAGCTAGGATAAAAACCAAGAATCACTTACCTAGCAAAACTGAGTATAATACTTCAGGGCAAAAAATGGATATTCAATGAAATAAAAGACATTCAAGCATTCTTGATGAAAAGACCAGAGCTGAACAGAAAACCTGACTTTCAAATACATGAATCAAGAGAAGCATGAAAAGGTACACAAGAAAGAGAAATCACAAGGGACTTATTAAAGTTGAACTGTTTACATTCCTACATGGAAAGATGATATTTATAATTTATGAAACCTTCTTGGTATTAAGGTAGTTGAGGGGAATATGAACGTGTGTGTGTGTGTGTGTGTGTGTGTGTGTGTGTGTGTGTAGTATGTGTGTATATATGTATATACATATGTGTGTATATATATGTATGTATGTATATGTATGTATGTATGTATAGACAGAGGGCACAAGGTGAATTGAATATGAAAGGATGATATCTAAAAAATAAAATGAAAGGGTGAGAGAGGAATATATTGGCAGCAAGAGAAAGGGAGGGATAGAATAGGGTAAATTATCTCACATAAAAAAGGCAAGAAAAAGTTCTTACAATGGAGGGAAAGAGGGTGGAGGTAAAAGGGAATGAGTGAACCTTACTCTCATTGGATTTGGCTTAAGGAGGGAATAACATACACACTCAATTGGGTATCTTACCCTACAGGAAAGTAGAGGGGGAAGAGGATAAGAAAGGGGGATGACAGAAGGGGGTGTAGATTGGGGGAGGGGGTAATCAGAAGGAAACACTTTTGAAAAGGGACAGGGTCAAAGGAGAAAATAGTGTGAATGGGGCAGGGGGATAGGATGGAGGGAAAAATATAACTATTACGGAAATGTTGTGCATAACTACACATGTATAACCATATTGAATTACTTGCCTTCTCAATGAGGGTAGGGAGGGAAGAAGGGAGAGAATCTGGAACTTAAAGTTTTAAAAACAAATGTCAAAAATAATTTTTATATGCAACTGGGAAATAAGATATACAAGTAATGATGGGATATAGAAATCTATCTTGCTCCACAAGAAAGGGGGAAAAGGAGATGGGAGTAGTGATAGAAGGAAGGCCAGACTGGGAGATAGGGTAATCAGAATGCATGCCATCTTGGGGTGGGGGTAGGTGAGAGATGGGGAAAAAATTTATAACTCAAAATCTTGTGGAAAAAAAGGTTGAAAACTAAAAATAAATAATTTTTTTTAAAAAGAGGTGAATACGGCAAAAAAAAAAAAAAAGAAAGAAAAGAAAAGCTACAACACCAAAGATTTGTGGAGGAATAAAATGCAACAAAACCCAGATTAACTGACACAGAATATCCTAAAACTACATGAAAGGGTACGTACTAAATTCTTAAAGAGATTACAAAGTTCTCTGAACAAATATTACAAAAGAAAGGAAAGTAAACCAGTAAGTGATGAAATATAGAATACTATGGAAAACCAAGAGAGGATGGGACAACAGGAAGAAATTCTAGAACAGTCTAAATGAGAAAAGAAATCAACAAAAGAAAAAAATGAGCAACAAATATGTCAGAACTTACATATCTCAATAGAGAAATGCAAAATTCATACTAGAAGATTAGAAAAAACTAAATTTATAACATAGGATTTCTCCACAGAAGAGAGAAATTAATAGATCTGGAAAAAATCAATCAACTGAATTATTTAATTAGATGTTGGAGTAATATGGAATATTATTATATTATATAATATTTTTTAAAAAAAACTAAAGCAGAGAAAAGTTTGGCAAAAGAGAAACTATATTCCGAATTGACCTTGCCTTATAATAGCTAGCTAGAAAAGGATATCAACTTAAAGAATTTTATAAGAAAACAAGCACTCATGTTTCTGCCTGTTTTATACCTATCCTGTTCCCAAATCAGACAATTTATTGCTTATCCACATAATTTCACCTTCACTGAAGTTAGGTTGTTATAGGTGTTGTATAAAAATATCACATGTTAAAAAAATCACACAATTCTTTGTCAGAAACAACAACATATTGGTATGTACATTTCACAAAACAATTTTTTTTTAATTCAATGCCTATATAGGCTTATATGTAGCAAGTTTTGTTTTGCAATAGCCTTTTGGTTAGTCTCTGACTCAAGGCTCTCTCTTTTCCAATCAATCTTCCACTCAGATGTCAAAGTGATCTTTCTAAAGCAGGTCTGACCACGTCATTTCCTACTCCAACTCTTCCACCTCAATAAATTCCAGTGGTTCCCTATTATCTTCATGGTCAAATATAAAATCTTTTTTTTCTTAACTTCGAACCCGGTACCTTCCTACTTTTCTAGTCTTCTTACATCTTTCTTCCTTTCCCTCCACTGTGGCACTGCCCACCTTGTTATTCCTCATATAAGACACTCCATGTTCTAATTCTGTGCCATTTCAATGGTTGTCCCCCATGCCTGGAATATTCTCCCCTCCTTACTTCTGATTCCTGATTTCCCAAGCTTACTTGAAAATTCAGCTCTAATCCTACCTTCTGGAGAAGTGCGTTCCCAGTCTCCTCTAATTGCTAGTGCCTTCACTCAGAATAAGTTTCTAAGGGATACTTAACTTAAATACAAAAATAAAACCTTTTTTTTTAATTGAAGTAAAATGAATGGGCTTTATATTTCATAATTTTGACTACAGGGAAAATTCTTAGTCAAACAAGGAACATAGGGGATCACAGTGTCATAAATCTAAAGCTAGAAAAGTCCACCCCTTTTATTTTACAAATGTGAAAACTAAAACTCACATAGTTTAAGTGACTTGCCCAATGCCAAGGAGGCAATAAAAACGCAAAGGACAAAATGTTTTTTTAATTGCGTGAAATTTGAAAGACTTTTTAAATGAATAAAATCAATACAAGTAGGATAAAAAAAGAAACGGGGAGAAAAGCTTTGTATCAAATGTCTTTCATAAGAGTGTCTGACTTTGGCTCAGGTAGGGCCTTAGCACAATGCCTGGCACATAGTAGGGACTTAATGTTTACTAATTGACTGAATGACTGATCTGTGATTTAACTAGCATAGAGAACTACTGGTGAGGAAACTCCTCTACCAACTCAGACTAGAAATTATTTTGCAATTTTTAAATGTAGAGAGTTGCCTGGAGCACCAAGAAGTAAAGTGACTCACCCCCATTGCACAAAGCCAGAGTATCAGAGAAGGAACTTGAATCCATATGGGCTTGTAATTCTACTATGCTACACTGGCGCTGATAACTATTATACGTGTGTGTGTGTGTGTGTGTGTGTGTGTGTGTGTGTGTGTGTGTGTGTATACATATATATATATATGTATAATGTAAACATATATTGTTACATATATCATGATATATCATATTGTAGCATCCTATTATGTGAATATACAACTACTATATGAAAGACAACTATATAAAGGACTGCTCTTAATACTAACAAAAAGATAAATGAACATTTAACTTCATACTTTTGACAATGGCAAAGATGACAAAAGATGGAAAACTGTTATGGGGCTACAGGAAAATAGGCTACAATGCTGACGAAACTAGCTTATCAATCTAACCATTTAGGAAAATAACTTGGAATTACTCTAAAAGGGGTGAGCTAAATGGTTCAAATGCTTTAACCTAGATATCTTACTGCTAGGCATATACTCCCAAGGAGGTAAAAGACAAAAATAAAGGTCCTATATCACATACACAAAAGTATTCAGAGCAAGACTTTTTGTGGTAGTAAAGAACTGGAAACAAAGTAGGTGTTGATTTGCTGGGAGTTGGCTTAAACAAACTGAAGTACATGATTATAATGGAATATTACTGTGGTATAAGAAATGGTAATTACAAGGAATCAAAAAAAGCATGAGAAGCCTTTCAGATTTGTTTAATTTTAGCTATCCATGTATATTGTTCCTCTGGTTCTGCTTACTTCATTTTTCACTAGGTTAAGTCTTCCCACGCTTCTCTGAATTCTTAAGAGTCTTCATTTTTAGCAATGCTTAAATATTTCATCATATTCATGTATCACGATTTGTTTATACATTCTCCAGTCAATAAAGGGAGCCCAAGAAAGACCCTTGGGGTGGGTCCAAGTTAGGAATTGTGAGAAATGTTGAACCAGCAAGGGAAACAGAGGAGTGATTAGGAGTAGAAGAGAGCAGTGTCAAGAAAAGACAGAGGAGAGAATATCTCGGAAAAGAAGGTGGTCAGCCATGCCAAATGCAGAAGAAAGGAGAAAGAAGGATGAGGACTGAGCAATTAAAAGATCACTAGTAACTTTAGAAAGAGCGCAGTTGAGAAATGATGTCAGAGGGACAGAATATAAGGAGTTGAGGAATGAGAAGTGAGTAAGTACAGGTAGAAAGGGTAGATAGCTTTTTAAAGGAGTTTGGTCAAAAAAGGAAGAGATATGAGGTGATACCTTGAGAGAATGATAAGGACTAGTGAGGGTTTTTTTTTAATTTGGGGGATAATTGGGCCTGTTTTGAAGACAGTAGTGAGGGAAGCAATCGATAGGGAGAGGGGAGGATGATTAAGGATGCAATATTTGAGAAGACCAGATCAAGAGCACATGCACTATCCAACAAGGTATCTTTCATGAATGTGTTAAAGAACACTCAGGATCCCTTTTAGACCACAGAGTTAAACTTCTGAAAAGGTTTTGTGATTATCAGTATCAACTGAGGCTGAAAACTGAGAGAAATTCACTGTCCAAAGATGTCCATCAGTGTCACAGAGGATATTTACACAAAGTATAAATGCAAGAGGGATTCTTTATCAATAGTGAAGCTCTCCAGATGCTCCTCTTAACAACTGCAAAAAAATACAACAGCACCTTCTCAATGGGATTTAGAGCCACTCAAAATTGTTTCAGTCCATCAATGCACACAGAAAAACCTACATTGCTAAAAATAAAAAAATGTGTAAGGCTTAAATTATAACATGCAGTTTACTGATCTCAACAAATTATCTCAAAAACATCCCCTTCTCTTCACTAACACTGCCACCACCTTTGTTCAAGTCTTCATCATCTCTTGCCTGCAGTACTACTACAGCCTCCTTTAGTGGCTTCCTAGCTTTAATGCTTTCCCCTATTCCCATCTATCCTCCACGCTTCTGCAAAATGATTTTTCTAAAGCATAGATCTGATGGTGTCACAATCTTTCTCCCACTCTTATCTCTTCCTGCACAGATCCAGTATCTCCCTATTATCTCTAGAATCATATATAAACAATCTCTTTGGCATTTAAAGGTAATCACAACTTGGTCCTTTCCTGCCTTTTCCTTTCTTTTACACCTTACTTTCCTCTGTACACTCTACAGTCTAGCTATAGTGGTCTACTTGCCTCCTCCACACATATGATGCACCATCTACCATCCCTTCACTTTTGCACAGGACGGAATACTCTCCCTCACCACATTCACCTCTTGGGAGCAATGGTTTCCTTCAATACCACCTATTTTTAGGAGGTTCTTCCTGGTCCCCCAGCAGCTAGCATCTTTCCATCCAATATAACTTTGTATCTACTTTGTATGACAAGCATATCTATACCCTCCATCTTTAGAATAGAAGCTCTTTGAGGGCAGGGACTATATCTCACTTTTGCCTTTACATCACCGGGCATTTAGCACAATGCCTGGTATATGTGTTTAATAAACACTTGTTGACTGACTGAAAGCCAGTCAATACATCTTGTACAAGCAGTGTGGATGATGATGTCTGGAGTTAAATAGAAGGAGTAAACGTTAGGAAAAGGTACAGTACTGTCAATGATCACGTGCTGTTATATTCCTTGAAACATAGGTTCTTTTTTTTGTCTCCAATACTCTTCTAAGGATGTTATATGTCTATAAATCATGATATTAGAAAAATCAAATTTTCAGGTAACTAAACATGCAGGGATAAATTCAGGGCACGTATAAGAAGGCAATAGCATTTGGCCAATAATGGCTGAACATGACAAATATTATAAAAGATATCATCAAGAATATGTCTGGTCAGAAAAGAGGGTGGCTTGGTCACATAAAAATTGTACAGAATAATAAATAGGGGGCAGTTAGGTGGCGCAGTGAGTAGAGCACTGGCCCTGGAGTCAGGAGGACCTGAGTTCAAATCCAGCCTCAGAAGATTGACACACTTACTAGCTGTGTGACCTTGTGTGTTGGTAAGCAAAATGGGCTCCTTAGCACTCAGTTCAACAAGTGCCCTTGAAGAGTTTGGCTTTTGTTCCCTTTGAGTAATTCAGTATATTTCATTGAGTCTTACTAAGTGCTAAGCCCCAGGCCCAAATCCCTATTAAGTGTAAATCCTATGTGGGTGTGGATTGGCAACTGAGGTGGGGCCCAAGGTGGGGCTAACTCCAGGGAGGGCCTAGTTTACATATCTGGGACAGCAG
>CM053622.1:430804278-430861273 GCA_028646595.1 Phalanger gymnotis | reverse complement strand
ACAAGTAGCAATGAAAGGTTTTTTTAAATGTGATGAGGAATACATGTTAATGCAATTGTAACCACAAATTCTTATTATTCACTCAACAAAAGTTATGTACGTATTCTGTGTAAAACATTTTGCTACACGATAATAACTATATAAATAAAAATAATCGATAATCTCCTTCTTATTCAAGACTAGAGTTCCCATAAGGCAAGAGCTACCCAGGGCTACGTGGCAGTTTGAAATCACAGAGCTGATAAATGGAGAACCCATCATGAAATATGGCTCCTCTCTCTCTCTCTCTTCCATCTCCCAGGAAAGCATTTTAGTTGATATGCTGGCTAGACTGAAAGTGGAAGGAGCCCAAAACCTTCCTTTGAAGGAAACTTAGTAAGAATTAAAAAAAAAAAACCCTAAAAGTACGATTTTTACAATATCTTGCACATAATAAATGCTAAATAAATAACAGCTAATTACATTGTAACAGGGGCTCTTAACCTAGAGTTGGCGAACTTATTTTTAAATAATATTTTAATACCTCTGTTTCAATATAATTGTTTTCCTTGGTAATCCTGCCTATTTTATGTATTTAAAAATATCATTCTGAACAGGGGTCCACAGACTTCACCAGACAGCCAAAGAGCTTGACAACAAAAGAAAGCTAAGAATTCCTGCTTTAATAAAGTTTAACAAAATATCATAAGACTACCCTAAATAAAATCCTATGACATTAAATTTTTTTCTCACATAGTAGTTCCTAGGAGCATAAAGCTATATTTGAATATAACTTATGCCAGCTAAGAAAATCATACTTTGTGCATAAATGAAAAATTTCTAAATATGCATGGTAGAAGTAAAAATTATACTCCTGGGATAGAAAATAAAGCCTTTTCTAATGAAAATGTACTCTTTTGCATGGTATTTATAGCAGTTTTCCTCTTTTGAAGAGAACAATAGTTATGGAAGATATTTTACTAGCAGAATTTCTGGTTTGTACAATACAAAGAAGTTTAGCATTGGCTTACATCTATTGGGGATAACATTTTCTAGAAAATGCAAAAGCTACAACCCACCCTACTCCCACTGTGACACTTATCAAATACCTTTCTTCATCAGAATGTGTGCTCTGCTGCCTGAGAGTAAACTTTTATCAATATAATTACATAGCTTTTGATTTATAGATTAAATATAAAGTAAAATTTTAAAGGCAGAAATTTTTCAAGTCTACCCTTGTTAAAAAAAATTTATAGACTGCCTGTCATTCAAAAGCATGTGTTTATTAATGCTATTAAATTTTTATTTTTTTAAGGTTTCCATTTAAATCTGACACTAAAATAGTCACTAAGTTCTACTACAATTCAGTGACTAAGCAAAAGCTAAGTCGTGCTTCCCATGACTAAATGGATTAATTCTTTAGCCCAAACACAATTACTGTTCTCCACACTGTTCCATTGAACATCTAAATAAGCATCCAAAGCTTATTTTGTACAAAGAAAAGAATCAAACCAAAGAATAATCCCAATGTATAAAGTTTACATTTTGTGTAGGTTTTTTTGTTTTTAAAGAAAAAAATCTATAAGCAGTGATCAGGAAAGAAATGAGACATCTTAGGCAGGTGTATGGGATGACATCTAATGGATATCTTTGTTGGAACAATGCTGCTGTAAGATGTCTTTTTCTCATACTTAACTTATTTTTCTGACTTCGGCCCTAAGCCTTGAATCCAGTTGATTCCACAGCTGACAGATACATCAGTGGTAAAAAAAAAACAAAAACAAAAAACCGACTACTGAAAAACAAGCTATGGGGGGGGGGGGTTCATCTTAGAAAGGGCTAATTGTTCTTTTTCTTAATTTTAAAATCTAAGCTTCAAAACAAACACTAACAACTTCTGAAGCAATGTCTCAAAAACTTCATTATGTATCAATCAGAAATGTCCAAGGACAGCTAAATGGCTCTGTGGATAGAGCACTGGGCCTGAAATCAGGAAGACCTGAGTTCAAATCCATTCTCAGATATTTACTGCCCCTGAAGAAGGAAACAGCAAAGCCCTCCAGTATCTCTGCCAAGAAAATCCCATGGACAGTACGGTCCACTGGGTCAGGAAGTGTTTGACATGACTGAATGACTGAACGACTGAATGACAACAAGAATGGTCTAAATCTACTATGGCATACGATTAGGGGTGGAGAGGGGAGAAGAGGGTAATAAAGGAAAAAAACACTGATGGTGTTGCTGAGTAAAATGGTATTTATGACTATATGCGTGTGTTGGGAAAGAGGAACTAAAGCAAAGTCTTGGAAAATTACACTTGACTTGAAGAGAGTCGGGTGAAAATAACAGATAACAATACACTGATGCACTAAAAACAATAAACCAAAATTTTTAAAACAAGGAGGAAAATAGTCTCCTAGGAATTAACATTGAGTAGAATGAGACTCTGTAGACCACTCTCTACTTCTCCATACTCCTTCCTTCTCTGGGATTTCATGGTACCACTCTGTCAGTCCTTCTCATACCTATCTCTTAGCCCTAACTCAATCTTTTTTGCTGAAACTTCATCCACGTTGTGTCCCCTAACTCTAGATGTATCCAAAAGCTATGTCCTGGGCTTGTTACACTGACTGTACTCCTTCAGTGATCTCTTCAGTTCCCACATATGCAATGATCTCTACGCAAATGACTACCAGATCTATGTGTAGGATATCCCGGATATCCCTCTCCTGATCTTCAATCACATAACATCCACTGCCTATTGGACATTTCCAACTGGGTATTCTGTAGGCATCTCGAATGCAATACATTAAAAATAGAACCCACTATCTCCACCCCTCCTTCACATCTATAACTTATCTAAAATTCTCCATTTCTCAGGGCATCCACCAGTCTTCTAATCATTCAAGTTTGTGATCTAGGAGTCACCCCTCATAATCAGCTGCTAAGTCTCACTGATTCTACTGCCAAAACATTTTTCACATTTGTCCTCTTCTACCTATTCACATGACTACCAATCCTGAGTAATTGGTTTCCCTGCAGCCATTCTCTCTCCTCCAAACTATTTTTTGCAAAACTTTCAAAGTGACATTACTAAATCAAGAGATCTGACTACTCAAAGAGTTCTAGTAGTTCCCTACTGCCTCTAGGGTAAAATATAAATTACTCTCTTTTGCACTTAAAGGCCTTCACTGTCAGGCTCTACTTCAACATTCTAGACTTATACACATTATTCCTTTTCATGACTTCACTGGTCCAGCCACCAAATTGGCTTTCTGTTCCAAGTACTTAGCAAAAGCATGCGCCTTTGTAAGAGCTGTCTCTATGCTTGGAATACATTTCCTCGTCTCTTCACTCTTGTCCTTAGAGGCTCAGATCAAACACCACTTTCTCCACGAAGCCATTCCTGTTCCCTGTAGTTGTTGGGCATTTCTCCCCCAAAAGTAAGGTGCACGAATAAATGTGTATAAATGCATGTATGTATAATGAACACTTAGTATGCAATAAGTAATATGCTGTTTTATGTTTATTACAAGAGAACGTAAGTTCCTTGAGCACAGGGACTCTTGTTTTAATTTTTATACAGCATAATGCCTGGCACTTAGCAGGTGCTTAATGAAAGATTAATGATTGGCTTAACTTGTAACTGCTACCTAGAAATGGAAGGATGTACTTAATTCAAAAGAGTCAATAAACATCTACCTTCATTAAGCAAGGCACCACGCCAGCTGCTAGGGAAAACAAAAATGTTTTTATCTTTAGGAAACCAAGAGGTCCATAAAATGAAAGGGGTCTAGAAAGAGTGACCTTGTATTATGATGCAACACTTAGAATTCCATTAATCTCACTATAAAGGCCCTACTCTGTTCTCTTAAAGAACTTGTATGGAGCTCTATGTTAAGCACTTCGGAGGGCCTGAGTAAGGAAGAGGACAGTTTTGTTTTTCTATTAAAGTGGGTAAGCACCTTCTCTGGCCCTCTGAGGTGCACAAGGGAGGTAAGGTGTTTGTCCGAGGTAGAACCTGAACCCAGGACTTCTTGAATCTAAAGCCAATACCTACCCACTAGGCCAAGAGGACAAAAATTTTAACTTCGACTCAATAGTTAACTTTGGAATCACAACTTTTCAGAGTTCGAAGGGATCACAGCAGCCATTAATTCCCATTTATACAGGGAAAAAGAATCTTAGGGAGTGAGAAGCAGTCTGGCTTGGAGCAGGATTATCAAACACCAAAAGAAACAGGGACTCCTAAATGTATACATAAAGATCCTGGTGGCTGATAATGACTTAGAAAAGCACAAATTAACATGATATTCCATTGTGTTTTTATATATTTTATTTCCTAATTAAATTTTAATCTGGTTCCCTTCTCCCTAGGGAGTGTAGATAAGACAGAAACTAGGAAAACTAGTTCAAGTCCAGATTTCTGACACACACTAACTCTATGACCCCACTCGGTGCTCCAGATCTCTAAGACTAGAAGTCACAAAAGCTCTAATGGGCATTGGTAAGGGGAATTTCCTCACCAGGGTGTTCCTTATACCATTCAAATCACAGGTACAATCCTATGACTGTAAATGCACTGTCTGGAATCTGTAAGACAAGATGGAAGATAAGAGAGGCATACAAAGATGTTGGAAATAGGCAAATACTGTTCAAGTTTTCAAAAGTGCAGAAAGATAGATATTTAAAACTAAAGAACACGTTAATTGGTGCTGTGGATAGTGTGCTGGGCCTGGAGTCTGGAAGGCTCATCTTTATGAGTTCAAATATGGCCTAAGACACTTACAAGCTGTGTGACCCTGGGCAAGTCACTTCACCCTGTTTGAGCCTCAGTTCCTCATCTGTAAAATGAGCCGGAGAAAGAAACTGGCAAACCACCCCAGTATCTTTGCCAAGGAAACCCCAAATGAGGTCAAGAAGAGTCATTCACAACCTAACAACAACAAAAGAACACTAAGAATGATGTCAAATCCCAGCAAAATTCTGAAACAGATTATTGTTGGTAATGTGTTTGGGGTAATAGTTTTAGATAAAGCAAACTGCTACCCATTTTGTAAATACAGTGTAAGCGCAATGAGAAGACATAAAAATACAATTCTAAAAACTAAAACCTTGAAGAAATGCCAGACCTTATATTAAACTTGTGAGCTTCTTTTATCATATTTCAAAGAACTTGTCTTTCAATCATCTCGTTGATTTTACTTACTTTTTTCTCTAGTTTTCCAAGAAATCTTTAAATTTGTAAATACAAGACTAAAATATTGGATGTTTTTAAGCAGAAGAATGCATTAATGACTTAGTAATACTAATACAGTCTTAAAATGAAGATTGTAAATCACAGTTACCGCCAACTGTCCTTTGTATTTGTAACACTCTCAAGATTAAACAGTATAATGTCATAAATCCCATTACGGTATATAATCTCTAAATTATATTCAAGGGGATAAAAATATACAGCATATTAATGAATTTTATATTTTCATAATATCCTTTACACTGAATATGTGAATCTAGTTACCTCGGATAAAAGTTTATGAAAATCCATTTCTCCTAGCTATTAAGTACAATGTACTCTGTTCATCCTTAGAATCAGTTATTTTAGAAATGCTATCAGTCTTATTATCACCTTTCTCCCCTCGGTTTCAAGATTTATTCACTGGTGTCCCCACTTATGTATGACAAAGAAAATGAAATGTTGGGACAATTTAAAATATACATGAGCAGGTACAGAATAAACTTACCTTTAGCAGGTTGAAATAAAAATCAAACTAGGCAACTGACAAATATTAATAAACATTTATGGAAATAATAACAATAATAATGGCTAGCGTTTGTACAGCACCTCCCGCGTGCCAGACACTGCCAAGTGCTTTACAAATATTATCTCATTTGATCCTTGCAACCACCTCGGGAGGTAAAGGCTATCATTATTATCCCCATTTTACAGATGAGGAACTGAGGCAAATAGCAGTTAAGTGACTTCCCCAGAGTCACAAAGCTATTCACTGTCCGAGGCTACATTTGAACTCAGGTCTTTCTGACTTCAGGACCAGTTTTCAATCCACTGCATCACTTATTTGCCAAAACCTCTGACAGTGCAAAGATGCAGCACTTACTAAATAAGAGAAGGAAATGAATGAATGAATGAATGAATACAATGGACATAATCTCCCAGGTATTACTTTCAAAATGAAAAAGTAATAGATTGCTTAAAGAAATCATTCAGGGCTGAAGGTTTATACAGATCTGGGTCCCTTTTCCTCAAGAGAAGGTAGAAATAAATATAAATGTCACAAGACTATAATGCTAGAAAGGTCCTTAGAAATAATATGAAGTAATCTCAGATGACAGAGATGGGAAGGACCTTGAAATTATCTAATCTAGCACTCTTTCCTTTTTTTAAAGAGGTGAAGAAACTGAGGCCCAGAGAAGTTAAACGACTTGCCAAGATCACACAGGTAGTGTGTGGCAAAAGCAGGATATGAACCCGCATATGTTTTATTTTATAAATGAGGATCATGATTCCCAGAGAAGGAATGTGGTTTACCCCAAGGTCACACAGCAAGCAAAGAGAAGAGCTAGGACCTGAGCCCAAGGCCTCAGACACCAAGTCCAGTGATCTTTGTCTACTGTTCCCAGACAAATTACAATTTAGGTAGCAAAATCTGAAATTAGCATGATGAAATACTGGAGAATATATGCAAATAAGAAGCATATTTTCCAGGTTAAATTTCCAAATGATGACAAGTGACCGCACTGGCTGGATATGCTAAAAAATGTAGGTGTACAAGGTACAATCAGGGACAAAGGGAGGCAAAACACAGCTGTGACACTCAAGAGTTAATATTCAGCATGAAAATGTGAAAAGTATATTAAATAATCCATTTTCTCTTTAACACACATATATTCATAAATCTGCACAAAGGTGATCCAATGATGTCTCATGAAGTTTGTTTATTAAAGCTTGGTCTGGTTTATGACCTAGTCTAGTTTTCTAAAGATGGAATATATTGAGAACCTATTACATTTTAGTAATTAAATATTATATACTCCACTCAAACTGAACTAGTTAATCATCACCTTCTGAACTGTTGCTCTCTTCAGCTCACACTCTCTGCTAAACCCCAAATACTTTCCTTCTACCCCTACTCATCCATTGCCACCTGCTAAAAACCTATTTCACTCCATCTCCTTTGTAATGTTTCCCCTGATTTTCCCAACTACCAATTACCTCTCTTCGTCCAAATTTATGTCACATCACTTCACTTCCTTATTAAATAACTACACTGCTTTATATTAAAATTGTCTGCGTATATGACTGACTATAAACTCCTTCAGGAATGACTAGACCTCCCTGATCATTTCATCTCCTTCCCTATCATCTTGCCATGAACTGGGCTCCATCATCTCACTACACTTATTCTCTCCATTACAAGATTGCCTACGTCCACATCCTGTACGGTTCCTAACAAGTTCTCAAACAGCCATTTGAAGAAGATGTCCCTAATCCACTGGAGACCTTCCTTTAGGTCTCCTAAGATTCTATGGCTGTGAGTTAGGGACACATGGGGTAGGCGGGGGTGGGGGGTGGGGGGGAAATAAGAATATACCTTATTGATACACATCTAGCCTTTCTTTTCCAATCACACATTTTCTGAATATTATGTAATCTCCTGCAGCCTACTTATACCCAGCACAGATCTATCTCCACTGCACTCTGAGATACGCGCAATTTTAATTCTTTGGAGATTATGGTTTTCTGTGACTCACACAGCAAAATGTCATTACCGAATTATTATTTCTTTTACTGAACTGGTGAATATTTGCACAGGAAGCACCTGTTGAGGAAATTCCTTCTCTGAGGACAAAACAGCAACTGTTCTTTAGTAGTCTATATATAGTCTTAAAAGCTTTACTTGGGGCAATAAGAAGTTAAGTACCTTGTCCTGAGTCACTTCACCAGTAACTTCTGAAGTGGGACCTTCAGAGATTGGTTCACTCTGACTCTAAGTTCTGGCTATATACTTCATTTCCTATTACTGAAAAAATAATGGAGTTAAAAAGACAGGTTTTGCGTTGAGTAGCGTGGGATCACTGAAAACACTCCAGGATCACTAAAAATACTCAACAAATTTTCAAATGCAATCCAGCCCACTATTTTCCTCCTACTCAATTCTGGCTCATCTGTCATGCTTGTCAAAGTTATATGTACTTAGGATCTAATTCAATGAGCTGTCTATCTAACTCCATATGTTCAACTGCATTTTCCTCACTGGCCATCTACTTGGCATTCCTCCAGTGCAAAGGACCTCCAGAAAGCCTGATCTACTACTCAACTTTAGAACTTCCTCCCAGGGGCCCACCTTATCCTGGGTAGTCAATGTATGGAGTACAAACTCACATGGACAGTGTTAAACAGATAATACACAAGAGGACCTGGAGGTTTGGACTCCAGCCTTAACAGGTTCGCTCTTGATCTGGTCAGACAGGAAAGAGAGCTTCAAAGGGATTAATGATAAATTTTATTCTAGTCTAGTCTTCTCTAACAAGCATTGCTGATAATGGAAGCACTATAAACTCCTACAGTATTCCCTAGCGAGAAGTGGGGGGGGGGGGCAACTACCCCTATGTCTTGATAATGCCGGTCGATCCATTCAACCCTAAAGGGTTCCCCTAAATCCCCTCAAGCCTCAATGGGGGCCAGTTGAGGCAAACACAGATTCTCCCCTCCCAATCCTTGATGGGGGCCAATCAAGGTACACAGCATCCCAGCTTGCGCATTCAACCATAAAGGTTCCCCAACTCACTGACCACTGACCATCTATTTTATAGGGTATCAGACAAAGAAAGTGTATTGCCAGCAAGAGCCTCACAAGTTTACATCACCTCATCCCTATATCTCACTGCACAGTCACAGTGGATGTTTACAGTTTCAGCACACATGTTTATATTATTTATCCTTATATAATACTGTGCAATCGTGGTGGAGATGTTTTGAACCATGAGCCCGGGAACTCATATCTAATACCTGGCAAACAGAGATCGTTATGGCCAAGGATCCTGGGAAACTGAGGTTGTTATCCTGGGAAACTGAACTCTAAGAAACAATAACAAAAATCCACTTTACACACACTAAAATTCACCTTACCTATACTAAAATTCGCCTTACTCACAGCCAGCCTCAACTATACTTTACATTCCTCCTTAGCCACCTTCTTGCCATCTGTCCTGCCACTATATGCTTACCCCTCTAAACTCCTTTTCCATTTCTATCTCTGGGAATCTTAATCAAATCAGTACTACCATTGCTACTGGAAAAGGCACATTAATCACAGTTCAAACCACCATAACTTTGTCTTCCCAAACAAAAATGCCCTTCACTTGGCCAAAACTCTCATATATATAGATGTGTGTATGTGTGTATATATGTACGTGCATATGTATATTTATGTGTACATAGGTGCACATGCATATATGCATACATGTGTATGTGTCCATACATGTGTGTATATGTATGGAGAGGGTCTCTCCTTGAAAGAATGTAAGCTCCTTTATGAATAAGCAATTTTCATTGTACATTACTGACAACCACATGAAAAAATGTTCAAAATTCCAAATGAGAGAAATGCCAATCAAAATAATGAGGTTGCATACCCAGTAAATTGGCAAAGATGACAAAAGTGTTGAAAGATAAGTACACTAATACATTGTTGGTAGACCTCTGAATTAGTACAACAATTCTGGAAAGCAATTAGTAACCATACAAATCAAGTGGCGAAAATGTCCATAGTCTTTAACTCAGAGATTTCACTGCCAGGTAGAATCTTTCCCAATGGAAAAGGAGAGAAGGAAGGAAGGAGGGAAGGATGGAGGGAGGGAGGGCGAGGAAGGAAGGAAGGAAGGAAGGAAGGAAGGAAGGAAGGAAGGAAGGAAGGAAGGAAGGAAGCCACCAAAATATTTACAGCAGCACATCTTGTGGTAGTATAGAACTGGAACAAAGTTTATAGCTAAACAAACTAGGGCATGAAAATGCATTGGAAAAAATAAATAAATAAATAAAAAAGAAAATGCATTGGAATATTACTGAGCTATCAAAAATTATGAATACTGAAAAGCAAGAAAAAACTGCTGCATACTAGTGCAAAGTAAAGTAAGCAGAGTCAGAAAAACAAAATATACAATGACTAAAATAATGGAAACAGAAGCACAATGACCACAAAACAAGTGAAGATGAATGTTGGGAAGTTATAAAGAACAAGCTTGGTCTCAAACAAAAATATATGAGGAGATATCTCCTCCTATTCCTTTGTAGAAGTAGAGGTATGGAACACTACATATAATGTAAGATTTGTTCAATGTCTTACTCAGTTTGCTAGATTTTTTTCTTTTTCTAAAAAAATGTGCTAGAAAGTATGTATTATCTGTGAGATGGATAATATAAGACATCAGATGGACAGAGAGTGTCATAAAAACAAGAAATGTGAACTTGGACAGACTTTGAGAGACAGTGGAGGATAGAAGGGCCTGGGGTGCACAGCGTAGGACATGACTCAACAACAGCAACATGTGCACCTGCGAGACAGGTGTTGGAACAGTACAAGAGAGAATCTAGATGATATAAAATTTTTTAAAATCAATATATCTTTTTGTTTTTTTAATGTAAGCTCTGAAGGCCAGGACTATCTTGCTTTTTTGTTTATATCATCAGTGTTTGGTAGTGGAAGGGAAAGGAACAAGCATCTATTAAGTACTTAATATGTGCCAGGCACTGTACTAAGCACTTTACAAATAACGTATCATTTGATCTTCACAATAACCCTATTATTATCCCCATTTTACAGTTAAAGAAACTGAGGCAAAGATCAAATTACTTACCCAGGGTCACATGGCTATCAAATGCCTAAAGTCACATTTGAACCCAGGTCTTCCTGATTCTAGACCCAGAGCACTAACCAATGAGCACCTAGTTATAAAATCTTAATAAATTCCCCTTTTCCTTCTTTCTTTCTTTTACCTTTTTAATTTATTCCACAGTCTGGAAAATTGGGAGTTTTCATCCATTTGATTTTAATCCTTAAACTCATTGAGGAGGTTCTGTAATATTTTAGGGCTTTATTACAATCAGTAAAAATATCTTCCACAAACAGGAGTGCATAATTGATGCAATAAATGTTTGCTGAGTCAATGAAAATCATCTTACATTTTTGTAGTGTTTTCATGTATGCTAACTTATTTGGGCCTTACAATAAACCTGTGAAGAAAGTAGGTATTATTTTCCTTACAAAATAGATGAGACAGTAGGCCTAGAGAAGTTAAAATTACTTGCTAAAAGTCACACTTCTGCATTTTTATTCCCAGATAATGTAAAGTTTTATAAAAGCTTATGTGAATATAAATCTTTGTAATGCCTGTATAACAGATAGATTCACAAGTTCTCATATTCCCAGAAGTTTATTTAATTGAAGATACTGTCTTTTTAGTATAGCATTTGTATACAGTAACTATATTTAAATACCTGTATAAATTTAAACAGGAAAATAAGCTTATCTTTGTTAATCTTTGCAGTGAAACGCATACTTTGTTTTTCAATCTAGAAGCAAACATCTGCCCAATTAATTTTTCTGCTTTGGTTCTGGTTTTTATGTGTCTATGTATGACAAAGCAGTTCCACATAATTTTGTGTTTGATCCATGTCACATGGCAAGAGCATTGTTTCTGGAGTCACAAGAACTATGTCTGAATCAGCTTTGACCTTGAGCAAGGCACTTCAACCCTATAGGTCTCACTTTATCTATAAAATAAAAGAGTTGAATTGGATGGTCCCTAAGATGCTTTCAAATTCTAAATCCTATGATCCCATGGCTAACACAGAAATTCAATTACAGCTAACTACATATGCACCAAAACCATTCTAGTTTTCTTATGAAAAAACTTTTAGCAGAAATTAAATTTTCTCACAATTTTAGAAATACTACATTTTACTAATCTTATCTTACTTACAAATACAGAAGACATAATAGCAGAAGACAAAGAGGCAAAGGACACCAAAAGCCACTTGGCTTTCTGCTCCTCTTTGAAGTCAGCGATCCAAAGGCTCCACACTAACAAGGCCATGGATGTTTAAGAAATGTTCCCTCTATTGTATCCTCTTTCAAGTATCTCTGGTTTTCACACAGAGGGCACATCTGAAACTCCCTATCAACACACTAAATGATCTAAACTGAACTAAATATTGATGTTGTTTTTCCTCACTATCACCCTGGTAAAACAAAGAAACAAAAACCATGGTTAAAGTGGGACAAAATTCATAGTGTAATCAGGGCAGAGATGAGGTCTCTGACTCACTGGAGGGGCCACTGATGCCTTCAGTCCTGCCAGAAAAGAGAACATGACTTCTTAACACTAAAACCATGGCATCAGGGAGAATCCTGGGTGCTCTCTTTCCTTAAAAACCAAACAGCAATTTAGTAACAGGATTTTGATAAACTGCTAATATGGAATCAATACATTACCTACCATTCTAAGAAATGGTGGAAAACTACATTCTAAGAAAGCAGGAAACTAAATATAACAAAATCCAAAAACTTTTCACTTCTAGCTTCTTTTAAAAATATTAGAATTATATCATGGTGTCAAATTTTTAAATAGGTAGTATGGACAAAGAAAATCCCCCCCCCCTCAAAAATAGATTTATGCCTAATTTTTAAAGACAGCCATTATTTTTCAATTTTTAGATCTTTCGCCCTACTTATTCCTGTGCAAAGACCAGACTAAAAACATAACTGGAAATAAAGTAGGTACTCACTGACTGAAACATGGCTATACAAAATGTGGTACATCAATATAGTAAATACTACTGAGCCACAAGAAACAACAATGAAGAACTCAAAAAAGCATGAAAAGGCCTACATAAACTGACCCAGAGCAAAGTAAGTATCATCAGGAAAATAAACAACATACATGATTACTCTAACAATGTAAACAGAAAGAATAACAAAATAAACAATGTTCTCTTAATTACAATGACCAAAGCTGGGCCTCAGAAAAGAGTTGAGAAAACCACCTCTCTCCTTTGCAGAGGTAGTGGTCTATGGACATAGAAGTTTACATGTGCTATCAGGAAGTTTACATGTATATCAGACACAGGTGAAACGTTGGTTGGTTTTGCTTGTTTTTTCTTTAACTCATTTTTTAAAAAGTTGTTATTACAAAGGACAGCTAGCTAGCTGGGCAGAGGACTAGGGAAGGATATAATCAGAAATTATTGTGAAGCAAAACCAAAAAGCACCAATATGAATATTTTTTAAAATTACAAGTATTTGAGAATACTTCAAAGGAACAAACTATATCATTTGATGCACTGCAATGTTTTATCCATAAGGCAAAGAAAATGTTAATAGGATGAACATTTTTATTTCAAAGTAAAAGTATGATAAATGCTTGTGCCAATTAATGCACCTAGGCCTCCTAGTATTAAAAATAATAAAGACAATATAAACATATAATAATAGCTCTAATTATAAAAAACATAAAGACCTTTGCTGACCTTTCTGTTTGAAATATATATTTGCTGACAGAATTTTAAAGTTGAGTCAACGTATTAGGTAGAAGATGATTAACTATTTCATAGGCATAAAACTATTACAATAATAATATAAATTCTAACAACAGTAGCTCCTTCTGCAGGTATAAAAAGAACTCTATTCTTAACTGAGGAATCACTAGGGTACTGAAAAAGCGAGAAAGCTCATCATTTAGAAAATAGCTTCAAGAGTATGACTGACACTTTTTAATATATGTGCATATACATGTAATTAGACAAGAAAGCATCAGTTTACAACTCACAATCATACAGTGCTTTAAGCTAAATAAAGCACTTTTCTCCCAGTAACACTGGTGAGCCAACTATTACATCCATTTTTAAAACAAAGAGATTAAGCTCAACCAGTCATACCACAAGTAAGTAAATGGCAAGACTAAGGCTTCACCCCAACATTGTCCAGTCTTCGGACACAACCTCACTACTGGTGAAGATCATCTTTTTTTCTATTAGATGCAGAAGTCTCCAATACTCCATCAATAAAAATGAGCAACAAAAGGTGACTAACTCAGAAGTTGGTTTGTTTGTTTTTTCAATAACCTAGCTAAATAATCTTTTTAATTCAGGAGGCACTGTGGCACAATGGGAAAACATCTGGGGTGAAAAGATCACAGACGATCTGTGTGACTTTGAGCAAATTTCCTCCTCACTGCTCTGGGCCAGTCTCCATCAAACGAGGGACTGTGCTGAATGATCTCCAAGATCCTTCTTGTTCTGAGTCCATGTGACCCCATCATTTTTGTTTTCAAAAAAATTCCACACATTTTACCTTTATAACTAAAATAATTAACAACTGAAAAGTATACATCTATGTTTTAAGATAAGTATTTCAGTTGAAGAAAAATGTGATAGATTGATAGATCCAGAGAAAAAACTTTGTTCTTTTAGCTAAGTCAGCCTATCTAAAGTTATATAATTTGGGTCAACAGGATCATAGGTTTAGATGTGAAAAGGCCTTCAAAAGCAATCTAGTCCAACTTTCTCATTTCACAGAAAAAGAAAGGCATAGAGTTTAAGTGGCTTGCCCAAGGTCACAAAAGCAGTCAGTCAGTAGCAGAGCTGGGTTCAAACACACATAACCCAAGTCTTAGATGAGACCATTGTTTTTATGAAACAGCATGACAAATATTCATGATTAGCCAAATGAAAGTGAGATTGTTTATCTCCTAAGTATATGTTCCAATTAGCTTTGGTAAATACATAAATCATTACGCTGATCACAGTTTCCAAATTTGCGAAACACACGTGCACTATGCAGCAGATTTGGATTCAAGCTGTATGTGATCTTGGGAAAGTCGCTTGACCAACCTAGGCTCTCAGTTACATCATCTGTAAGATAAGATGGTTGAACTAAGTGACCTCAGAAGTCCCTTCTACCACTAAATCTATGAGCTACAATCCCATTATGTTCAGTATGATGTATGGAACCAGTAGCTATTTCTCTGAGAGGTATGTGTGCATTTCTAATAATCAGGAATACATTTTTGTAGAAAGGACTGATTAAATTGAGTTGTTCTGACTAATCATTTAAATCATTTATTTAAATCAAATCTACTCTAACCCTTATTCAAACTAATTACATGTGACCATGTTAAGGATAGCTGTAGAATTCTGATTTAAATGTTACTATCATGAAAACAACTTATAATTCAACATATCAGATTATAATACATTAACTGAAATAGTACATTTTAAGTAGTAAAGTAAGTCAATCTTTGTTTTGTGGCACAGTATCAAATATGTTTAAGGCAATGAAAAATATTCTTCTACATTTTGATTTATACTAGCAGTTGAGGACGATTAAAAAAATTACTCTTTCTTGCCCCTGTACCAAATACTAAATAATATATATAATATTTGTTCGTTAGGATTAAAGTCTATTTTTTAACATTTCAAAACCTATTATTTTGACTTTTGATAGTGAAAATTGCCAAAGAAAAAAATAACCATACCCTGTTTACCAGAGCATATTCTTAGAAGACCTCTTTTTCTAAAAATTACCATTAATAATCTCTTACTTGGATATTTTAAGATAAAGCATACTAGAAGAAACTGCTATTTTAATAGCCTTTTTTATTAATTATGTAATTAAATCAAAATAAAATCATTCTTCTGCAGGCAGCCAAACTGGCTTTTTGGATAATTTTCCCAAAAAAGCAATCAATCATGTTTTAGTTTTGTAGATTTTTCCCCCCTTGTTCTTATAGTCAAAAGATGTCTTCACTTGATGAAAGATTCCAGCAGGTCAGTCCTATTCATATTGTCAGTCTCTAGTTCACTACACTTGACTTAATTTATACCCACAGACTTTAAATTCTGAGAATTAAAATAAATATCAAATAGAGAAAAAAATTCACAAGAATATGCCTTTCTGTGGGGCACTCATCACTCAGAGGCAAAATTTCTCTCATATGCATCATGAAGGAAGATCCTCTTTCCATGTTGTTGGCAAAACTGTCAATCATCTTGATGAGCAGCAAATAAATGAATGCCCAATGATGGGATTCTGTATTATCCTTAAAAAAGAAATCCATCAACTAAACATCAACAGGTAAATGTTTATACCCGACAGCCATCAATTTCAACTATCCATGCAAAGAGACAGGTGAGCTGGACTGGTAAACCTCGAAATTAGAGCAGTATTAATCGTCTGCTCCCAGCCAATATAAACAGATGTTATTTTCAAACAGGCAAAATCATCTCTTCCACTGAAATTTATTTGCAGTAGATAATGTTCTGTTACATTTTTAATCAAGCAGATGAAGTTACATTTAAATTGAAAATCTGCTGCACTCAACTAATCAGGCAAGTAAAATTCCTAGATGATTGAATGGCATTACATAGCACACTATTACGGCAGGTAAATTGCGAAATTTACCTGTCACACCACACAGTTTATTGTTCAGCCACTGCATCTGCAACTTGGAAGCAAAGAGCTAAGACAAAAAAGGAAAGGCATGTTAAACAAATTTATAAATCCATCATATTTTATGAAAACATTATTAAAGCTGGCAGGGAAAAAAAAAACATAGTCTCTTTTTTATGACGGAGTCAATAAAGATTTACATGGGTTATGCTTATCTGCTTCATGCAGCATAAATAGCATGCTTGGCTATTTTGAAGATCAAGATACAACCCCAGGGAGGGTAAAAAAGGAAAAAAAGTCACCATTTATATCACAACAAAACACAGAGGAAAAATGTTTCAAAAGGGTCCTAGATTGTAATGATCAGATGCCACAAAATTCATTATATTTTAGTAAGAAAGAATAGATACAAAAGGTAACTACATACAGACCTACAAAGAAAAATGGCATGGGTAATCTTTGTATACCATTATAATCATTACATGCACCACAGAAAAGAAATTTACATAACTCATACAGTCTTTTTAAATTATTTACAGCTTTTAACAAAAACTGAGGTGAGTTTTTGGGAGGACTGTAGAATGACTAAGGATTGGGATGATTATTCCACAGTTTCTTTCAATTAAAACTCAAACGATACTGTAATACTTAAGAAGATACATGTCATTTAAGCTATTTGTATATTAAAATAATTTTGCTGAACCACTGAGGATTACATCAGTGAGATCATGGATCTATCATGATGCTATAATTTTATATGATACCACAGACTTAGAGCTAAAAGAGACTTTGGAGATCATATAGTTGAGAATCTTTTTTTTATACAGATAGATGAGATAACTGAGGTGCAAAAGAAGTTAAGTGATTTATTTGTTTAGGATTGCACAGCTAGTTCATGACAATGTTGAAATTTTAACCTGATTCTGACTCCAAATACAACACTCACTGCATTTCACCATGCTTCTATACTGAACAATTCTAGATTTATAAAATAAGGTATGCCATAAAAACTGTAAAAAAGAAAAATTACATTACACTGGCCCTCAGTTGTTGCTGTTTTGCACTGTATTGCAAATTACATAATACTGGTTATTACATTTTATTTTTACAACCCTCTGGGGTTAAATAAGGTAAGCACTGTGAAAATCTACCAACAAAATTTAGTAAGTAAGAGGAGGAAGGGTGATTGCAGGGGTGGAATAAGGAGCAGTAGTAGTATATGGACCATATTAAGCTATTCTTTACAAAAAAGAACTGGTGCTTACTTAGTAAAGCAAGAACTCTAAGTTAGTTTTACAAACATTGGGATGAATTTACTAATCTATATTTTAGAACCTGGTCATCTAGCCAAATTAGCTAACCCACCTGAGGACTAAAATATTTTACCTCATTAACATGATGTTCTAATCAGCAACATACCATAATATCAGATATAGGGCACAGAAATAGCAATCAGATGATATGGATTATAGACCCAGCTCTCCTTAACTATGCAATCTTGGGCAATCATTTAACCTCTCTGACCCAATTTGGTTTTCTTATCTATAAAATGAGGAGATTGGACTAGATGATCTCTAAGCTCCCTGCCAGCTCTCAACATGTCTATTTCTATAATATTCCCATGAAATTATAGTTCAAAATGACTGTATCAAAAGATAAAATATACCATTAAAAAAGAAAGAACAAATGGGAAGTGGTAAAATACATCTGAAAATAAAAAGAATAAGTTACGAGTCCAGACTTTTCGGTGGGCAAAAAAGTTATAAAAAAGATGCAACTGGAACAAAACACCAAGATCATATTACTCTGCTCTTGAATTCCTTCCAATAAGTGATCTCAATATTTGTATAAACTCCCCTTAAGACTCTAAACGTAATAAGCCTTATTCACCACACAATAGTTATCCTGTACCTCTGTTATATATGAATAACAGAACATTAAAGTTGAACACCATCAGAAAAAATATCTACTACACATACCTCCATTTTACATGAAAGAAAACCAAGAAAGGACAAGTGACTTGCTTATGGCCATAATAGCTCGTTAGTGATTGGGTTAAATCCAATGCTCTTTTCCTTCACTATCTCTAAAAAAAAAAAATTGACTCCAGGGTAAGGTGAAAAAGAATGAGGCTTAAAAGTCTCATGATGGATCACTTAAATATTCCAACAAAGTTCTAGTCCTTGTACTTAAAGGGAGGAAGAGGAGGGGTTTGGGGAAGGTGGAGCAAAGGGCAAAGAAAAAAAATGCATCTTTAAGTTTTCCCCAAAATCTCATATTTAAAAGATTTGATTCTTCAATCAAAAATGATCACATAGTAATTACAAGAAAGAGATAATTTTTTTTTCCTTTACAGATACAATTTCACTTTAATGGAGTTAAATAAAAACCAAAAAGTATATCACAATACATTCTGAAGACCATACATCTGACCACATAGTAGTCATCTCCTAGCAATTTACCCTTGTTACCACATGCATACGTACCCTCCTACCCCTTCCCCTTACATCCCACCTCTTGCCTACCATTGCTTTTGAAAAGGGTTATGACAATTTACCCACTATTCACTATCCAGATGATTTCTCAAACCAAAATGCCCTTCACTTAACTCCCACTCTCTTATATGCTCTCACAATAATGTAAGGACCTACAGGGCTACCCCTTCACCATCCTACACTCCCTCCAAGTCCCCCCACCCCCACCCTAAGTCTCAAGTAGGAACACTGTCAATGTTTCGTTATGCTAATATGAGAGCCCAAGGCCATTAAAGATGTAATCGAACTATAATATCAGGGAATTGAAACTATTGTATTGAATACTGAAGCTTGGAGGAGTTGCGTTAGGGGAGGATAATGTTGGGCAAATGCTACAGTCATTTAGCAAAGTGGAGTATGTAGGGTGACAGAAAAGAGTGAGAAGGAGTGCAGTGGTTGTAAGTGAATGGTGTAAATTTTAAATGAAGAAAGGTAGAATAAGGGTGATCAATAGTTAGGAAATAGCAGAGTGTTGGTTAGGCTTACCTCTTCCTTCCCCAGTAAGATAAAAAGAGCTGCAGATGGGGTCTCCATGAGAGGGGGCAAAAAAGAACAAAGAGCTACCTGGGAAAGTCAGATTTCAAGTGAGGAAATTAGGTAAAGAAAAGGTAAAAAGGAGTTTGCTTACAGCAGACAGATCAGGCATTCCACAGGGCTGGTACACTAGATAGAGGAAGGAGAATAGAGCTGAAGTGTAGAGAAGGCATGTGGCTAGAGGGGGCAAAGAGGATTTTTTGTCATGAGCCAGAAAAGATGTAGAAAAAGTAGATGAACCAAGAAGTGAGGATTTCTGGCATATATTACTGGAAAAATAAGTTTGACATTCAGAATTTTGCTCAACCTCTTGTTCAGAAGTATATCTATTAATGACAAGACATATACCTAATTAGTTTTTAGTTTTTCAGAGCACTTTGTAACATTGATGCATTTTGTATTTTAATCAGTATCTTGTGTGTTAGGTTGTAAGCTCCTTAAAGGCAAAGTCCCTTCCAGTTCCAAAATTCTATACAATATCTAATATAAGCATTAAAAAACATAGGAATAAAGGGACTATGCCTTAGTTAGTATTATATGGAGAAAAATTAGAAAACATTCCAGTAAGACCAGGGATAAAGCAAGGATCTCTATACTGTCATCTCTATTATTTGGTATAATTCTAGAAATATTTGCTGTACAAATAAGAGAAGAAAAAGAAATGGAAAATACAGGCAAAAAGTAAATAAAATTATCGAATTCTGCAGAAAAAATGATGGTTTAAAAAGTTCCGGGAAATTCAACTAAAAAATAATTAAAACAGTAATTTCAGCCAAGTAGAAGGATATAAAATAAATCCCCACAAATCATCCTGCTTTTCAATGTGTTGCCAACAAAAGAAATCAGGAAGAAAATTTAAAAAAAAAAAACCTACTTTGGGAGGGGTGCAGGGAACAGTCAGTCCAGGACCGTGCTGGGTTGCCGCCACTGCTGCTGCCATCATGTCAGCCAGTTGGGCTTGGACCCTAGGAGCTCAGTATTAATTACAGACAGAGCTTAAGAGCTGGAAGACACCACCTCCTAATTCTAGAAAACCATCTTCTAATCCAATCCCCTCTGTTTACAGTTTCTACTGCTAAGTGAGGATCCACAATGGGAGACAAGCTGATTTAAGAGCAGATTGGATCCAGCTTTGTTCAACATTACTACCAGTTATTTGATAACAACAGAACTCAATTAGGAGCAATATATATTGATGCATCTTGCCTTACATGGGAAGGGCAGCAATTCCAACGCAAAGCACCCATCGTGGAGAAATTGTCTAGCCTTCCATTTCAGAAAATACAGAACAGCATCACAGCTCAGGACCACCAGCCCACACCTGACAACTGTATACTCAGCATGGTGGTGGGGCAGCTGAAGGCTGATGAAAACCCCATGATGGGATTCCACCAGATATTTCTATAAAAGAACATCAACGATGCTTGGGTGTGCACCAACGACATGTTCAGGCCAGCGCTTCACAACTTTGGGGAGCCTCCTCTTCCCAAAGTGCCCACGCTGTTTCCTTCTCTCTCCCCTTCCTCATATTATTCCCACTTCCTCTCCCCAGCCTCCTCAGAACACTCCAAATATCATACACAAGACTGCATGGCCACCGTGGGTGGACGCTGTGGTTGTGACAGTGGCATCACTATTTGAGTGTGTTGTGCATGATGTTTGGATGTTAGACTAGCTGCACCTGAAGGAGAAGTTTGTGTTGTACCAGTGCATGCCTTAGAAAGACTAAGTAATGTTAAAAGGTTGTCTTTTTTTTTTTTAACGTACTGACAAGCTCTAGTAACCCAAAGAAACGAAGGAGAAAGCCGCATCTGCGTGTGCAGCCCAGATCTTGATTTGTTCAGATGTTCCAATGCCTCATTATACAATAAAGCCAGGAAAATTTTCTTAAAAAAATTAATTATTTTCAAAAATAATTTCAGAAATATATAAAATATCTAGAAGTACACCTACCAACACACACACACACACACACACACACACACACACACAAATTCTATGAACACGAAAACTACAAAACACACTGCAAAAATAAAGATAGATCTAAATAACTGTACAGCTATTAACTATTCAGTAGGTCAGTTGGCACTAGCAAAATCAATTTGCTAATCCAATGCCATACTAAAAAGCCAAATAGTTAATAAAAACTAGAAAAAAAAATAAGAAAATTAATTTGGAGGAACAAAAGGTCAAGAGTCTCAGGGGAAAATAGTGAAGGAAAAAAAAAGGAGACCTAAGCAGTCCTAAATCTCAAATTATGTTACAAAGCAATAATCATCAAAACTATTTGGTAATGGTTAAAAGTTTAAAAAGTTGATCAATAGAACAGCTTTGGTACACAAAACTCAGAAGCAATCAAACATAGTACAAAAATTTGCAATAAACCCCAGGACACCAACTTTTGAGTTAAGGACTCAAACTCAACAAAAACACTGGGAAACACAGAAAGTCTGGCAGAAGTTATGTTTACAATAACAGCTTACATCCTATATTATAATAACCTCCAAACAGATATATGACCTACATGTAAAAAGCCATATAAAAACAAATTGGAGAAGTTACCTTTTACAATTATGGACTGAGTAAGAGTTCTTGACTAAACAAGTGATAAAAGAGGATTACAGGTGACAAAATGTGCAATTTCAAATTGTTTTCCACAATGATTAGAAGAGAGGTAAAAAGACAGGCGCACTGGACCCATGAATTGCTACAACCACTGGGGAAAACAATTTGGAACTAAGCAAATACATAAGAACAAATGAAAGGCAACACAGCATAATGGATGGAGAGGCAGTCTCTGGGTCAAAGTCCTACTTGTGACACACAGTGGCTATTAGCAAGTTTCCTCATCAGCGAATTTCTTATACTAATGAAACCACAAATCTTGTGTCTATCCCTGTATGAGAACAAAAGGCATTTTCCACAAGATAAAAGATCAAAGGATATAAACGGGTAACTTTCAAAAGAAATTTAAGCTATCGAAAAATGCTCCAATTCAATAAAAGTTAAAGAAATGAATTTTTGCATTTCTAATGTTTTATTTCATACCCATTAGATTGGCAAAGATGAAAAAAAAAAAGGAAAATCACAATTGCTGGAGTTGATATGGGAGGACAGGTACACCCATGCGCTACTGGCATAGCTGTGAATTTGTACGAGAATTACATAAAGCAATTTGGAACTATACCCCCAAAAGTCACTAAATTGTAATAACTTCTGACTCAATGATACCACTACTAGACATATACATGAATTTAAAAAGCATTTATTAAATACTATGTACAAAGTACTATGATATAGATAAATATGCAAGTATATACACACACACATCATAAAGCAGCGCTTCTTAAACTTTGGGTCACGACTCCATATGGGGTCACAAAAAATTTGGCAACAGTAAAAGGTTTCTGAACGCACAACAATCAAAAATTAAATACAAATCAAACACGTAATGAATAGGAGGTCTTTCTGGCAGTGCTTGCATTGGACAATTTCACTGCAGCTTTGGTTCAGAACAAAAAGCACGAGGACTTTGCACTGCACATGCCTTCAGGCCATACAACACCAATGAATGCTACCGAAATGTGAAAAGTGGTCTGCAGTGGAAAAAGTTTAAGAAACTGCCCTAAAGAGATCAAATAATGACAGAAAAACTCTCTATAAAAACATATATATTTATATACATATATATGCATATACACGGATATGGACATGTACATATATATTCATAGCAGTTCTTTTTGTAGTGGAAAAGAACTGAAAACTAAGGGTAGGCCCATAAATTAGGTAATGACTGAATAAATTATCACATATGAATTTAATAAAATATTATTGTACCATAAGAAATAACAAAAACGACAAATTTGGAGAAACATGGGAAAACTGGTCATGTGTGGACATTTTTTTCTTCCTGAAAGAGGCAGACAAGTAATATTTGTGTAAAGAAACTAGATAAAAATTAGCCAGCTAAGTGGCACAATGAAAAGGGAGTCAAGCAACAGGAGCTGCACTGAGGGGGAGAGGCTCCGCAGCTGCTGATACCCATTGAAAGAGAGCAAAATCCTGCTTCTGTATGAAGACACATGTAGCTTTACCATTCTAGAAGACCGTCTACAACCTGAGGAAGAGGAAGCCTCGAGGGAGGCCCCATGTTGCCCTTTGGTTTGAGAGAGAGAAAGTATGCAGATGGGGGATAGAGATGGGCTTTGCATCTGCTTTAATGTGAGAAGAAGCCTGGCTTTATTAAGAGCTTATTGGATAAAACAGAACCTCCTATTTGAAAAATCTCAAAGGCTGAAGAAAGCCTGCATGGTCCTACAGCTATCTACAGCTTCAGAAAGAGAAAACTCAAATTTGCAGAGCTGATCTGAGCTCTCCAATTTGACAGAACTGCTTGTCACTAAAAGAGTATAACACTTTTTTAACTCCCAAAGTTAATTTACATATTCAATATCATACCAATCAAACTACTAAAAGGATTCTTACAGGACTAGATTAAAAAAATATTCACTGGGAAGAACATAAGTTCTAGAATATCAAGGGAAATAATGGGAAAAAAAATCAAATGAAGAGGGAAGAGTACCTCTATTATATTATACAGCAATAACCATCATAATCACTTGGTACTAGTTAAAAAATAGAAAAGTAAATTAATGGAACAGACTAGGCAAGGAAGAATCATAAATAAGTGAACTCAGTAACCTAGGGTTCAATAAATCTCAGAACCATAAATTACCTAGAAAAGAATTACTTATTAGATAAGAACTATGAGGAAAACTGGAAAGCAGTCTAGCAGAAATTAGGCATCTTAAACCATACTCTACAATAAATTCAAATTGATTCTGTGACCTGAATATTAAAGATTCTACCATAAAAAAATTAAAAGAGAACAGATCATCTACCTTTCACAGCTATGAGTAGAAGATAAATTCTTAACCAAACAAGGGACAGAGTCAATTACAAAATAATGTTGTTTATGTAAAATTGAAAAGCTTTTGCACAAATACAATTAATACATTTAAAATAAGTGAGGTGCGCAACTTGAAAAAATCTTTTTATCAAATATTTCTGCTAAGAGTCCAATATGCAAGACATATAAAAAACAGAAATATATAAGGCCAAAAGCCATTCACCAATGGCTAGGGGGTAAAAGGATATGAACAAGTAGTTCACAAATGAAGACGTGCACACTATTAACCATGTGAAAAAATGTTCTAAATAACTAATAAGAGAAATATAAATCAAAATCACCCTAAGTTTTTACCTCATGCCCAGCAAAGTGACAAATATGACAAAGAATGGGAATAGTCAACATTAGAAGAGATGTAAAAAGACAGACACATTGGGCCTGTGAATTGCTACAATCATTGTGGAAAAACAATCTGGAATTATGCAAATCAAAGGGCTAAAATGCCCATAGCTTGTAATAGCTAGGATTTACATAATGCTTTAGGGCTTATAAAGCACTTCACATATGTTATCTCACTTGATCTTCCCAACAACCCTGTGAGGTAGATGCTCTTATCCCCATTTCACAGATGAGGAAGGCTGAGGCTTACAGAGATAAGTGACTAGCCTAGTGACTACTATGAGGAATATTATCTCCTGACACCAGAACTACACCATAGACCTTCGAAGGAAAGAGAGAACATATGAGTAGCAGAAGCAAGGTCAAGATGGTGGCTGCCTCTCCTACCTCCTTCTAGGAAAAAACGCCCCGGTTGAGGTAAGTGAGCCATCCCAGGGAGAAAGGAAGTATGGAGGCCATATCATGCACCACACACCTAGGCTACAACCTGTATGAAGTGAGGCAGAGTAAAGTGAGAAGAACAAGAAGTACAATTTATACAATAACCACAACACTAAAGAAAAACAACTTTGAAAAACTTAGGAGTAACGACCAGTGGGGCAGCTAGGTGACATGATGGATAGAGCACCGGTCCTGGAGTCAGAAGGACGTGAGTTCATATTTGTGCTCAGACACGACATTTATTAGCTGAGTGACCCCTCACATTGAGTGACACACACACACACACACACTGACCAGCACAATGACCAACCACAACTCAAGAGTCTTGATGAAACATGCTTTCCCCTCTTAACAGGTGATGGGCTAGAGGTATAGACTGAGATTCACTTTATACAGCTAATCTTTGAATCTTTTTTGCTTGACAGGCTTACTAACATGTTACAAAGTAGTAGTTTTTGTTGGGAGGAGAGGAGGAAAGCTAGGAAAACTAGCAAGAAGGCTGATAGGGATAGTGATGCCAAAAAAGAATATCAATGAAGCAATTTTTTAATGCACAGAAAGAACAAAAGGAGGCTGAGAAGGAAATATAGCTTTCAGAATTTAGGAGTTTAATTTAGCATCTACTTTGCAAAAACAAAAATAAGCTGTGCACAATGAGACTTGAGGGTCCGTACAGAATATTATGTTGCTGATCTTGTTCATGTTTGTTTACATTTTTCAAGTTAGGAATAAAAAATATTTTTTTAAAAATTCCAACTAAACATTGATTTCAATGTGTGAAATGTATTGGAATAACTGATAACATAGATCGTAATTCCACAACAAAATTTCATATATAGTACTAGGCTACTTACAGGCAGCAAGAAAGACATCAGCTGTCTTACTGCAACTACTGCCTCCCTCAACAAGTCTTGACAAGCAATGCTAAGCTGGCAACGAACTAAGAAAGCCTTGATAAGGTACCTAGAAATTACTCCTTTGATTAAATGGTGCAGTCCTGGCAGGAATTCATCCACAATGAATCCTGTACCTTGTCTCAATACTCTCAACATCTTTCTCAAGATAAAAACATGTATATTATAATAGAAGTCAATGGCTTCATAGTAATCTGTATTATACTATATTGTTCAAAAGGCTCTAATGAATTGTGTATAACTGTTGTCAAAACACTTTCCCTTTAATGAGAAGAGCCTCTGATGACAGTCTTTTGACTACCGAAATGACTAAAGATATGAAGGTTGGTATCTGGCTATTTTTCTATGTAAGGAAAGAAGCTATCAGTAAGAGGTTTTCAGGACTTTGATGAACAATATGCATTAGGTCCTAGATGAGTTATTGCTTGTAGTATGATCTTAGTAAAGTATTCCTGAAAACATCATGTGATGAAATAAAATCTATTTTTTGTATCAGACAGGATATTCTAATTTATAATATCTCCTGAGCATTTAAAAATAAAAAATCAACAATATTTCACTTAGTCCAGAGATTTCTTACCTTTTTGGGAGGTCGTTAATCCCTCTGATAGTCTGATAAAACATAAAGACCCCTTCTTAGAATGTGTGATGCCTACATTCATAGCTGTAGAAAATACTAAAAGTTAAGAGTTTACTGAAAATAAAGTAATTTTTTTCCTAACTTCACTGACTCCCTGAAATCACTGTGGACTGCAGATTAAGCATATCCTCATTTTAGAAATAAAATAACAGACCTGTGCACAATCTTGGTCTTCTGATCAGAGCCCAACACTTTATTAACTTTTTTATAAGCCTACTTTGCCAAAAGATAACACGTATACTACATAAATGGTCCATTTGTATTAGGACTAACTATTGTTTGAGTGTGCCTCCCCAAGTTTCCAGAATACAAAACTGTTCTCAATTGTAAGCTATGAATGTGAGGGTGAGATATTGATTCCCTATCCATCAAACTGCTACATACTCAGAGACTGCATGGCTGCTCCAGCTAAACAGAGATGTATCTGTCATGAGAGTAGTCTGATGGCCCATATCCTGTAACTGCTGACTCCATTACAGGTGTTTCATTATGAGAAAGGAATATGACAACCTTATGGTTATGATTGTTGAATAAATGAAAAAGATGATGTTTTTTCTTGAATCCATAGTAATAAAGGGACATTTTTTGATCCTAAGAACAATTATGAAAATTAAACCACTCAGCTTTCTGCTATAGATGATTTCTAGTTTTTGAGGAGGTATAGCTATTTTGCATTTAATGTCCAATTTACTGTTGAGAATAGAGACAAACACTAAAATGATACCCCCTGATTTTTCTCAATTATTTTGAAGGCAGTTATACTTAGAAGGAATCAACATCAGTGTGATACTTATTACTGAGGAATATAAAACATGCAGCTGTGGTGCAGTGAGAGCATTTATTTGCATCTGTAAGACCTGGTATTTAAGTAAGTGGAAGAGCCTGAAGTTTTGTGGTCTTAGGCCACTGCAGCTGAGCCAATTTCCTCATCTATAAATTAGGGATAATAATACTCCCAGTTCCTACTCCACAGAGTTGCTATGAGAGGCTAAATGACTTAATGTATATGAAGCATTTTGTAAACTATAAGTCGCTATGTAATTTCCTGCTACTATTGTCATACAAAACAAATATGATAGCTGTATCATTCTATTTATCACTTTCTTTATTATCGACCATTGAAGAATGATTCTATGATAGTTTATGACGGATAAAAGGTGAGACTGTGAAAGAAGTATTACCATCTTATTTTAAAATGGCAACAAATCATATTAACTTTTTTCCTGAATAAAACTAAGCTTGTTTTTTGTTCTGTGGGTATACTATTAGTATTATAACACTCTATTACCACTTTTAATGAAATCCTCCTACACAAGGAATAGCAGCCAATTCTAAGATTTAAAAGAATTAGGTTACTTTGCCTAGTGACATAATAAACACCCAAGGTATTATTAAATCATTGGCTCTAGCTGTGCCCATATGTTTTGGGCCATAGCCAGAATCAAAGTTTTGAAAGTTGATTTGCATGCTCCTCATATTTCTTTAACAATATTTTTCCTTTTCTAGCTAGTTCTTATGATAGATTTCTAAAATTTCTCTCCAGCAGGCAACACATTTAATAAAATCTTAAAGATCAAGACAAACTTAAGAAAGCCAACTGTAATTGCTTGATGCCATTAAGTATGGAAATACTTCAATTTTTTAAAAGTGTGGTTGATTAATGGATGACTATATATGACTTCGTATTCTACAGAGAAAATTATTTTAGACTTGGATAAATTTTTACCAAGATGGGACCTGGGACATCATGTGGTTTGCTCTCCCACCCCCACTCCCACCCCCTTATTATTACAAGTGAGTTAAATGAGGCCTAGAGAGGTTAAGTGACTTACCCAAGGTCATATAAGTAGGAATTAATATGGAGAGAATTTTGAGAAACAAAGGTGGTGGAGGGAGAAACTGGAATAATTTTATTTAAGTTCTGATGTTCAAAACCAGTAATTTTAAGTCTTTTATAAAGAAAAATGGGATAAACAGCTAGATAAGGTATTCATATGAGGACTGTGACTATTAGGATGGAAGCCCTATATTGCTAGTTGCTGTAACTGATAATACCACCACAGTCTGATCATTTGGTGAGACTCCAAAGGAATGCTTCTTAACTTTTCATTTCCAAGACTGGGGTTGGGAAGGAGTTGTCTCTACAAAGCCAGGCCCTTCTGTTTATGGAGCTGTCCCTGTGTCATTCTGGAGCTAATGGCATGTGAGGAAACAAAGAACTGGCTTTGGAATCAAGGCTTGGGTTTAATTTCCGTTTCTATCACTGCTGTTGTGATCTACCTTAGGTTAGCCACTTCTCTTGCACTTTAGTTCATTCGTCTATAAAATAAGAGTGTTGGATTAGATGATCTCTAAATTTTCTAACTCTTAAATACTACGATTCTACTTTGTCCACATACTCCTGATGAAAAGGAGAAGTACAGGCAAAGAAGCAAAGGACATTGGCAGATCTTGGCATCCCGGGCAAGCTTGTAAAAAGAGGTATTAGGAGACAGAATAGCATAACTGGAAGAACCAAATAACCTGACAACATGAATTAGTGAAAAAGCAAAAGGAGCAAAATTTTACTAAGGATTTATTTCTGCAGCACAGCTTCAAAGTCTAAGGTCTTTCCTTCCTAGCAGTTAGAACTTATATAGTCCTAGACATGGTAAAAATGAAGGTCTTTACAAAATTCAGGACACAAATATATAATATTTTGCCCTCTACCTAATGATTGGCAGATATTCCGCACCAAGAACTCCTTTATAATTCCTTAAAATTATAGCAGCCAATATACTTTTGACTTATAAGAAAGTTACACCTTTGCAAAAACTAAAATGTGTATATGGGTATAACAAAGTTAAGAGTGGTTTAATTTTCATAATTATTCTTAGGATCAAAGAAAATGTTTCATTATCAAACTATGTAACTCAGGCAAAACTTCACCTCTATAATATCATGAAAATATCAGGTCTTTGCTTTCCTCTAATGCAAGAGTTAACTTTTTTGTCAATCATGGATTCCCTTTGGCAGTCTAGTGAAGCCCACAAACCCCTTCACAAAACAATGTTTTTAATGCTTAAAATAAAATTAATTGAATTACAAAGGAATCTGCTTATATTGAAATATGGTTACCAAAATATTTTTTAAACAAGTTCCTGGATCCCAGTTTAAAACCCCCTGGTTCTAAGGCTACAGATTTTATCCAAATAGCTAATGGGATTAAAAAAAAGAAAAGAAAAATTACACTGAGCGATGAAAAGAAAATTAGCTGTCATATACTTGTTTTAATTTAAGCACATATATCTGAGCATTCTGATTAAGTTTCTGTCCTGGGACACTACTTGGAGTATCAAAAGCAAACAAGCAAGAATGAAGCTTCTGGGAAGTATTTAAATTTTGCATATTTTGTTAGTGAATCTTAATACCATCTTCAATTTATGATAGTGTTGCCATTAAAAGAGATACACTAAATGCGTTTACATTTTTAAGGGCCAAAAATACAACCCTCAATAAGCTCTTTGATTATAACTAAGGAAAATCTCAAGAAAATGGCTAGGCCTAGATTTTAGGTCACATAGGGGATGAGGTGAGAGAGAAGACTAAGATTACATAACAAATAAAAACCAACTTTTAAAATAGAGTATTTTGTTTATGTTTTTAAGAAAGAGATATATAAATGTTCCACTTCTAGTTTTTAAAACTGAAACTGAAAACATGAAATATAAAACTACCCAGTTCTGTTTTATGACCAAGGAAAAAGAAGATAAATTCGTGGGGCTGAGAAAGACAGTCACAGCAACACGTGAAAGTAAAAGTTTAAGTCAAGTAAAATTCCAAGGGAGTAAGGCAAAGACAAAGACACAGTCAAACAGATGGAAAATAAAGAAAGGGGGAAAAACAAAAGCAGAGGGAAATATACACATGGAAACAAATACACAGAGAGAAAGACTTTCAGGAAGTAAAAACCCCCATCTTACGAACTTTTATTATTAGAGACTATTAAAGCCATGCAACTACAGGCATAAATGGGCATATTATTTCTTTGAATTTGCCTCCAAGGCCAAAGCTGCCACTTTCCTTACCAAGTGATCTGCAAGAGCATAAAGTAATCTGAAATGACAGGAATAGTCACTGTACAATTCAGCAAAACAAACTATAGGGCTATAACACTAAAGTCTCAGCTTCCACAAATTGAATAACACTGACAAACTAAAAGAGTAAAAATATTAAAAACATATCCAGAAAAACTATAACACAAAATGACAATAGCATATTGAGGGAAGGAAGGAAGAAGTCAAGTATAGAGACAGAGATTATTACATAGGAGATAGGGAACAGGAGAAAAAATAACAGATAGGAAATATTGCTGAGTTAATAACAAGTGCTGATTTTGGTCTATGGGCTTCAAAGGCAAGTTGTTGGGGTTTTTTGAGGCAAATGAAATAAAGTAATTACTGTTAAATGATTTTCTTACCACATCTGTTAAATGTTATCAATAAAAATTTGAAAAAATGGAAACAAATATCCAATCACAGAAAATCAAATACCAACAATGCTTGTTAAGAAACTTTTCTGTTTGATACTGTGCATACCCTTTGACCCAGCTTCCCCACCACTAGGCCTATATCCTAAAGAAATCAAAAAAGAAAAGAACTTACATATATACAAAAATATTTATAGCAGTTCTTTTTGCAGTGTTCCCTGCTCCCTCTTACACATTTCACCATCACTCTGATAGTAGCGTCAGGGTGCCACTAAAAATACATTCTGTAATGACTTTTGGTGCTGTCCATCTTAGAATCCAACTGAATTGGGTAATAGGTCAAGTGTAGGCCAATGGTACCCCACTTTAGTTCAAGAGCTGCTGAATAAACATCTTTGAGGGCAGGAGTTCCTGCCCTCATCAAACAGAGCCAGGGCTGAGGATATCAGTCTTGTGCAAAGGAAAATACTTTTCTGTACCTTAGGTCCAAAAGTCACCGAGCAGAGCTGAGACTGGGACCCTTGAAAGGGTCTCACTGAAGAGGGCAAGGCTAAGGATCTAAAGCCTGTGTTTCGTTGGCAGACAATTTCTTGGCCACTGTGTCCCTTTGATCCATGAGCCTGTGCTCCAGAGGAAGAAAGCTGTTCCTCCTTTTGTAATCATGGTGAAGCCTGTACCCCTAGCAATACAACTAGGACAACAATTTATACAATAACATTCTAGAGAAAAACAACGTTTCAAAGACTTTAGAATCCTGATCAACACAACAATAAACTAAGAGAATAAAGATGAACTATGTCTCTCACCTCCAATCAGAGATGCAATGAGTTTAAAATGTAGTAAGAGATGTATATTTTCAGAAACAGTCAATGTAAGAATTTGTTTTTGCTAAATTATGCATCATTTTATTGAAGGCTTTTAAAAAAATTTACCTAATGCAGAGTGGTAGAGGTGGGAAGATCAACTAATAAAAAAAATATTCAAAAATATAAAGAAAAAATTTTAATAAAATTATTTTTAAAAAAGAAATTCTAGTTTTGTTAATGTCTAGAAATTCATAGGTCTTAAAGCACAACATGCTGTAAAAATATTACATAATCAATACTGATTTTGTTGCTCAGTGAGTTATAAAAATGATGTCCTCGTCCTAGCATAATTTTATGTATCTTCCAAGAGTTTCATGAATATTTGGAACACATAATGTTTCATAAAAAATTAATATGATCATCTAATTTCCTCAAGAAATTACAATCAAATTTCACTCCTGCAAGAGAGCAAATCTGCACATTGCTGAAAAATTCTCCATATTTTACTAGAATCTGAACAGGTCCCCTATGGTTTTTGTGAAATATAAAAATCCTTTATAAAGTCCTACTCTGATTTCTCATCAAACAGCATCGAACAGGTTATGGTGATCCTAGGTTCTCAAATATTATGCTAGTGGAGTGTAAGGTCTGGTAGTTTTTACCATGCTATAAAGTCTTCAGATGTGGTCCTAGGTAACAGCTAAAATATGTTTTCTAAGGGCTAAGCTAACTACCTGCAAAAAGGCAACCTCACGAGTAGGCTGACCACTCAGAGATGAATTTTTTTTGAGCCATGACAACACATGAAACAAAGAAAAATATGGTGCTTGGTCCTAGGAGGTCCTTTTTTGCTTCTACAATGACAATACCAGAGTGGTAGGAAAATAGATGATGGTGCCAAGAATCATACGGTTTTTAGATCATCAATAACCTTTAATTTGAATATTGGTACCCTAAGGTGAGATTCTTGTCCAATGACCAATGAGTGGATATACTACTAGAGAAGCTGAATCATGTCAATCTTGACCTTCTTGATATTAATAAAACAAAAGGAAAAAAGAAGAAAGTTGCTGTTAAATAGGATGGTTCACAGATACTCCTTGGACAGGCAAGAAAAAGCGATTTAGGAGGACATTTTTTTTATAACGGCAGCAACGATAAACATTTTTCATGAGATATTTGGGCATCATGTGTTGCAGTAATATTAGTGACAAGTATTTTGCATTGTCATGATAATAACTGCAGCTTATACACCAACATCGGTAGCTGTGAATGAAATGATAGAGAAATTCTAAGAATTTAACAAAACCCTCCAAATTAAAACAATATATTTTGATCCTTGATAACTTCAACAGAAAGGCAGGAAAAGGTAAAGATGGGGAGAAATGCATGGAGAAGCATGGTTCAGGAAGAAGGAATGAGAAAGGTTAAAGACCAGTAGATTACAAAGAATTATACCTCTAATATCACCAAAGATTGTTTCAAAGAAAAAAAAGAATTGGACTCTAAAAATGACAAATACCACATACCACCATAAAAAATGAAACATCGTATTTTAACAGACAAAAAAGGACTTGTTATTGATGTAGGACTTTTCCCTGAGGCAGTTCTCTGTATAGGTCAGATCATCAACTCATCAGAGCCAAAATCAGAATTCACTTTAAAAAAAGAATGAGGAAAAAAAAATATGGCATATAATTGAAATAACATAACTCTGGCCTATTGAAATGAGTAATTGACAATCAGAAATGGAAAACCAAAATTACATCAACACCAACCATAATAATTGTACCCAGAAGACTAACCAATGTAAAGTGTTTGCCATAACACTAGATCATACGACTGTACATTTAGAGACAGAAGGGACCTTAGAGGCCATTGAGTCCAATTCTTTCTTTTTACAGATAAGGAATCTGAAGCACATAAAGGTTGAATGATGTGCCCAGGATCCCACAGCCAATAAGTGTCTGTACTCTCATCTACTACACCCATCTAGAAAGCCCTTTAGTCAGCAAACATCTGATTTACTGCCAAATTCAGAGATGGCTCCCAAAGCAACACCTGGTTAGAATGCACTCAACTCTACAATCTTATGAAGACAACAGGATGCCAAACGGTACAGTCTGATAAGGCAAAGAGAGGAAGCGGAGGGTAGAACACGCTTAAAGGAAGTTTGGCAACATATGCAACTAAACAAAATCATCCCAAGGACACTCAAGGTTGAAAATAAGAGGACTACGAACAGGAGAAAAATGGAAACAATCTGCATAAGCCAACAAACTGGTTTCTTTATCAAGGGCAGCAGAACTGCCACACTTCAACCCTAGCATCACAATCTTGGATAAGACTATAGAAGAGATAGAAACAGCACCAAAGAGAACAAAAATAAGAAAAGCAAATTGGACCAAGTATATATAGAGAAAACCCATGCTGGAGGAGACACAATTTGATTGTAATAAATAAAATACAAGAAGGTGGCATGGAAATGGTATAGAAAAAATTCTGGACCATATTAGACTCCTCCCCACCAAAAAAAGCTAACAAGGATCAACAAAGTAGCGACCTTATTCCTATTCCCTTATATAGATAAAATTCTTCATGAGTCATCTTAACAATGAATCAAAAGCATCTTCTATAAGGGTATTAGTAGGGAATAAGCTTTCACCAATAATATTCAACAGTGGATCGTATCTTTATCATTTCACAATTAACTAAAACATGTAGAGAATATAAGATCCCACCATGTTTATTTGATGCTTATGAAAGAATGTGATTCGGTAGAACAAAATGTCAGCTTACAGTTTCTTCTACAAGTTACCTCTCATCCACACATTAAAACTGTTCAAGATTCCTAAGATTTAACAACAGAAATAATCCAGTTCAATGACCCTCTGACAAAAATATCAGACAAGGATAATATAGGTAAATGTATGCTCCCTAAAAGTATTCCCCACTGTGATAGAGGAGATCCAGCAGAGAATCTAGGTGGATGGTGAGGTCCTCTCATTTGTGGATGATAATTCTGCTAACTGCATCAAGCACAAGGGACCTGCAAAGTTTCCTGGAAGAGAAGTCTAGCCTGACATCCATGCAGGAAAGACCAAGTAGATGAAGAATGTCTGCTAACTGGATAAATATCCTATAGGCTCATCTAACAGTACATGTATTTGAGACAGGCAGTACAGATAGACAAAATGAACCTAAAGTTGAACAGGAGGAAAGTTAACTGGATTAGGGTGAAGAAATTGCAAAGTTTCACATGAAGGCAAAGACTCAAAGAATAGGAGTAAAATATATCATTAAAGAACCGCATGACAGATAAAGAAGATAAGTCATGCATACAGAAAAGATTGTGTCATGACAATTTCTTCCAGCACACTGAGTGGTAAACTTTTAGGAAGATATGGACAAGAGTCACATAAGATGAGCACACCTGGATAGGTTGCTTTCTCCATCACTAGAGGAACTCCTGAACTATTTGAGTATCTGAATACTAAAAAATCATTTTTATTGACCTAATCTTTTAGAAAAACCTTCTACGTTTCAGATGCTCTGTAATTAACCTTTAATATGTCATCCAATGAATGACAAGTAATTCTAACCAATTCTTGTACATGAGGAATACCTTTCTAAAAGCAAGACTACAGTCTTAAAAAGTATCAGTGATAGCAATCAGTGTTGCTCTTAGAGGGAGGAAGGGAATAGAGAGAAAGTGATCACAGTCTATCTATACTTCTATTCACACATGCTTGGAATGTTGGGATGAGAGCACCAAGCAGTAAGAAAATAGAGAGGACAAGTTAGGAAGAAAAAGAAAAAGAAAAAGAAGGAAGCTGGTCACTATAGAGACTAACTAAGTGTGTGGAACATTGCACATGCTGTCAGACACAGGAGATGTACTTGTTTTGCTGCACTATTTTTTTTCTTGCTTTTCTGATCTTTGTTATGAGGGAAGGTTGACTGCGTAGGAGAAGAGGAAAGGAAATCTTCAGAAATAAAAATGATCTAAAAATGCCATTAATAAAAAAATCTATGATTCAATTTATCATTGCCTATTCTTTGTAATTTCAAACAAAAAAATTACCTAGAGAAAAGGAAGCTGATAAGCAAAGGAAGGAAAAAGGAAGAAGGGATGAAGAGGAAAGAGGAAAAAAAACATCCCTCAGGATAAGGTTTCTTTAACTATTTTAAAAATCATTACAGCACTGTACTAGAAGTATTCCAATTATCACCAAAATCCCAAAAAAATTACTTGTGAGAAATTTAAAAATTGTTCTTTATGTGTTCCTTAAGAATATAAACAAGACATAATATAAACTTCGTGTAGTACAAGCCTACATATAAAATAGTTTCTAATGCAGTGCTGTTTTTGCCATGGAAAAGTATGGATTAAACCAAGGATTTAGGTGGACATCTAAATTCCAATAGTTAGTTTTAAGGTAAATATGACTCAATGAAAAAATACAAAAAAAAAATAGCTGAGTAACAATGGAAAGAAAATGTACACCAACTCCTTTGAAGGAATTCTGCTAATCCAAAATCTATTCTGCTAATCTAGGAAATATTCTCACCTGAATATTTACTAATTTTTGTGAAGACATCTGAAAGTTAAGGACAGTGAGTTAAGGAGTGAGTTTAATTAAGTTAAGGAGTGAGTTTAAGTGGTATGTAGATGATCTAAGAAAAGGTGTTGGATAAGTAGCAAGAAAAACTATAGGATTTAAAAAAGCATTATGGACAAGATTAAGGCAGGGACAAGATATCTAGACAGAAAGTGAGACAAGCACTGGCCTTTAGCTCATTCTGAAGTTGCCTCAGTAATTCATGCCAAGTTTGAAAGACACTCAAAAAATCTGGCAAGTTCATGGAGGCTTAAATCTATTTTAGAAGATATCAGTGAGCAAACTCCAATTTTTACGTCAGCTCCTCAACAAACTCAATGTCTCAAAAATCCAACGGGACCCTATTCAACACTTTAGGACAACCACCAAGCTTGGCCTAAAATCAAGTCATACATTCCTACACAGAGAAGATGCTAAAATTCATTTTATTTGACTTGATCCATTAAAACTATAGTAGAACAACAACTACAAGGAGGTGCCAAGAAGGGACGTTCAGGAAAACTCATTCCCTCTTTATTCAATCACAGTAAACTATTTTAGTTACTGAACACTTGTCTTTAAAGGTCTTTAAAAAGAAAACTCCCTTCTTTCTAATACGTATGCAAAGTGCTTAAAGAGACAGACATATGAGTCAATCCCTACTAAACATCAATTATCACTGCCAGGAACTTCTTCTTACAGGCCAATAAATAAATAGACAGACAGACAGACAGATAGACAGATAGATAAATAAATGAATGAATGAATGAATCTGTTGCTCCAATGTCAATCCAAGGTCTCAGGAGAAATCTGATTTAGGTAGTCAACACTCTCCTTCAAAGATAAAAAAAAAGGCCTCTCAAAATTATCTTAACTTCATGAGTGGTGATATAAAGAAACGAATTGGAAACCTGCAGTTGGGCACAGGACTCATAGTGAGGCCTATCATAAGGAGAACCAAACCCTGAGTTCACACCCTTGACCCAAGACCAGTTCTTGCCTCCTACTCCACAGGTGGGAAAAAGGCTTATGGATTCTTTATTGTCAAAGGACAAATAGGTTTTTGTTTGTTTTATTTAGTTTTCAAGGATGAGGGAGGGTGGAGGCCAGGGAGGTAGGGCAGTGGATAGAGCACTGGGTCTGGAGTCAAGGGGACTTGAGTTAAAATCCAGCCTCAGACACACACACTGGCTGTGTAACACTGGGCAAGTCATTTGATGCTGTTTGCCTCAGTTTCTCATCTGTAAAATGAGCTAGAGAAGGAAATGACAAACCACTCCTGTTTCTTTGCTAAGAAAGCCCCAAATGGGGTCACATAGAGTCGAACAGGACTGAAACAACTCAATGACAAAGGGGTGGGGTGGGGATTGCACCTTGAAGGCTATGTCCTAGTAGAAAACTTGGAAGAATCAAGTGGCTGAGACAAACATCAGGAAAAATAAATCTTACATAGTCTAAATTCAAGGAATCCCAACTAAAAAAGTATTTTATGGGAGAGGCATAGGAGGATGAGAGTAGATTTTAGGTGTTTTTTTTTTTACATTTGTTTCAGATTCTAGGAAAAGCTAGAAGTAGAAGAACCTGGAAACAAATCGTGCTGCAATGCCATACTGGGTTCATTTGAAATAGGAGAAAACATAAACATGTGAGGATATAACTAACTAATTGGGGGGAAGGGGGGAAGGAATTACTCTCCAATAATTTATTGCCTATTCCTTGTGCTTTCAAAGAGGAGAAACAATCTAGTAAATGCTAGGCATTATTCATTATAATTTAGGTTAAAATTGAGTTAAAATGTTGAAGAATTTGGAAGGTTGTAGAGAAATCATCAAAAATTCATATAAAAATAAATCCCTCAAGATTCTTATTTGTACATAGTGCACAGTTCCCTGAATGTTATTCTGTTTTTGATGCAAAAATATGCTTTTTAATTTCTATCTAGGGACATGACTACTTCTGGCACACATTTATTATTTGCCCTCCTTCGTGATACAAACTGATTGACCTGCAGAATACATCAAGTGCAATTACTGTCACTAAGGAAAAGAACAATGAGTTAAAACAATATTCTTCCTGCAGGATTCAAATTACAATTTAAATGAAATTTCATATTTAATACATCAAACGGTTTAAGATAAATGCAGAAGAGAATAGTGTGTACTTCAGAAAACGAACAGTTTGTATTGATTTTACGATCCTTCAACATATTTAGCATCTGGCTTACCTTTCAACATTAGAGTACAGAAATTTTTTAAGAAACCAATGGAAAAGGAAAATCTCCTGCTGTACAGGTGTCCCCCCAAAGCTGTTTGTCTATGTCCATTCCCTTCCTTTCTACAACCCCCTTCCTCCAACCTGATTAAAAACCTGAAAAGAGCCCAGCAGAGAATCCCAGGCCCACATACTGGGCGTGACTGGAGTCCCAGTGCCTCCTTTCCTCAGGAGCATTCATTTCTAAAACCTTAATGACACTCTGTCACATTCTCATGAAAAGAGGAGGAAAAATTGCCATTAAAGGCCATGTTCATTATAATCAGTGACTTCTTAAAAATGTTTGCAGTCAAGCAGCGATGTATCTTTGGGGCTCCTTTCAGTCTTTGAAAGTGTGGCTCCCTAATGTTTCGGAGAATTTGTGTCTAAGAAATGATCAGAAATGCTCGAAAAGCTAGAAGTAGGAGCCAAAAAAAGCTTGAAAAGCTAAAAGTAGAAACAGCCCATTTTTGTGTTTCACCTTTGCCATTTAAAGGATATCAACATGATATTAAAGTATCCTCAAAACAAAGGCAAGATGACACATGAAGTACACATATTATATAAAAAAACATTATAAGAAAAAATAAACATTCATGGAAGAATCTGAATAATTCTCTTTTACATATAATTAAAAAAAACACTTATCTTGTCAATAAGTTAGCATTTCCCAATATATAGTTATAAGAGTTCCTAAGCTAATGCTGTGTATTCCTCTGGAACCCAAGATAGATTTCCACACCATGCTAGAATTAGGTCCGCAGTCTAATTCTTAACTCCTGCTGTGGTCAAGGTATGTGGTGCAGGACAGGGGTGGATAGAACTGAGCTATGCAGATGGGGGAAGGGGAAAAGAGAAATGTAACTCAACAAAAAAATTTCAATTATCTTTTTATTTATTGCTAGAGTTTTTTTAAACTATCACATTCACTTTACTCAGCAGTACAGAATCCAAATGTAAATAAAGTTTGTTTATTCTACAGGACTTCAGCTGGTTTCATATAATAGAATACCACACCACTATACTGTCTACAAGTTTTTAATAGTATTCAGTATGTATTTAACTTCAAGTAAATAAAAATGTCAATCACAATACATATCTACTAAATCAATGGAGTTACTAAGAACATACTTTGGAATTTTCAACTATGTTTAATAAATTCAAAATATGGTACTAATAAAAAAGGTATATTGCTCAGAATTACTAACACCTTAAATTTATATAATATCTATCTTCAAGAAGTTCCAAAAGTTTTAGTCAAATGATTAATTTCTCACAATGGTTTGCCAACAGAAGATATTTCTTCTACTACCTAGTATGTTTCAAGGCCACAACAACCTGCAATCAATTTATTTAAATTAGTTTTATTAGTCTAAGGCAAAACATAGTTACTGAGCTAAATGAAAGCCGCTGTCTCAATATCCTTCTCTTTCCCCCTCTCCTCTCTCCAACAAAAATTACATGATTGTCTAAAACCAAATATGAGTGTTTTGGTATTATGTACCATTGAAAACTATCCATTCACCGTTCTCTTCCAGTTGCATGAAAAATCCAAAATTTGCAAGATTTAAAAAGACACAATCACTATCCTATGCCTGCCTGTAAGTGAGATCAGGATGAGTCTACTTCTTAGTCTCTCCATACCTCAATATGAGGAAGCAATCACATAGTAGTGACAGATGCAAAATTTAAACTTTACAGGTCCAGTTCACTTCCATTAGACTATTCAATGTTTATAAAATGGAGTCATTAATTGCTTCATAAGTAAGTTCAAATCAATGAATATGGAGATATCAAGTTATAAATGGTCTAATGAAATTTTAAAAAATTAAATATTAAATGTAATTAGACTCAAATTGAGAATGGTCTTAATAAAGATGTGTATGTGGTCAACAGGCGATATAAAGTTATACTGCAGGATAGAATCAATGAAATAATAGAAAAAACTACTACTTTGTGGATAACAATCTGTAGTACCTTTATTTCTACACAAATTATATCCTCAAACATTTATGAAAATAAATAAAACTACTATCATTAATGATAAAGAAACACTTCTCATTTTCAAACTTGTGGGTTTAGTCTCTATTAAATATTCATAATTATAATGCCTACCTAGATCCCAAGCTAATATTTACTTGCATTTTCCTATCAAATACAGATGCGGGACAAATTTTAACCACAGATAAAAATGAAACACCTTTTCCCACCCACCTACACCAGAAATGGGTACAAGAAATTCTGACATTATATTAACGATTTATATAAAATGATAGGAAAACTTATAGATCAATAGCAAACCTTGTAAAGTAACAGACTAAATCATAAATACATATGGATTTTTAGGCCAAGACCCATTAACTTCGACCCTCTAAACACTGTCCCACTATTTCTATTCCTTCTATAATAACAAGTCTCTGTAGGATGGGCAATCCATGTACCTAAAGGATAACAATTTCAATATAAAATTCAGTTAACAGACTCAAATACTGGAAATACTATTTTTATTTCTAGTATTTTCCATATTTCTCTTCAAATTATAGAGATCTCGGAAGCAAAAAATAAGTTTTGTTTCAGATTATGCCTTATAATTTTGCTGGAGAAAGGGCTAACCAAAAAATAAGAAATTCAAATAGGAAATTATCCTATCTATATTTAGATCTTTATAGAAACCTATTAATGAACATTTTATAAAATGCTTTACTTTTCTTACATTACATACTCAAACTTGGTATTCAAAAATTTTCAATAGAACTCTTTTAGCAAGAGTGTACATATTTATCAACTACATACTTAAATGTCTATTTTTCTCTTTAACTTCACCTGGGTTAGAAATAAATTACCCTAGAAGAATAATTTTATAGAACACTGAAAACTTCCCTTAACACAAAATAACATGACCTTTAACTATATGATAACATATGTAAAGGGCTTGCAAGAATTAAAGTGCTATATAATTGCTTGCTATTATTATTATTCTACTGGATTCTCTTACAAAAGCATGAGTTAGAGACTTAGGAAGTTTCTTAGTCATCCTATTATTTATGGTGCACTCTCACACATGATTTGCTTGGTTATTATAGTTAATGTAATAATAAAAAGGTGCTAAGAAATACAGAAGTATTAAAGAAGTGATTTTGATATAGAAATACATCAGTAGTAACTGTAAGAATATAAGTGAACCTTTACCAAAAATAAAAAGGCCAAGCTGCCAGTTATTGCCTGGCTTATTCACCAGAGCCCTTCAAATCAAACTAATGCTACACTTCCCTATTAGGTCAATGAATAATATTCACTCACTTTCATGAAAAATCCATTTACTACTAAAACATACAAATTCTCAACTCCCCTTGTATTCAGTTCTTTTGATTGAGAAGCTTCCTCTAAAGGACCTTACATATACTAAGCAATAAGGCTGGAAGAAGGGAAGAGAGAAAAAAGGGGAGTGAAGAATAAGTCCTACACAAAGAAGACCTTAAGCAAAAAGAGACAAGAATTTTGATTGAAAGACAAAGTCTTGATAATGAGATCAATACATCAAAATTATCCTTTAGTTTCTAAACATCTTGATGGACACTGGATTCCTCCATCTCCAGAAAACTTTTCTGTGGTTTGGTGAACAAAACACAGCAACTAGAAGTTACTGTTGGTTGATTTCCTTCCTGGTAGTGTAGATTATGGCAGCCATTTTAATACCACAAAACTTAATTTTTCCAAAAGGATTGCTATATTACTTAAAAAGGAGCAAATATGATTCTGCAAAAGTATAGCTCTAAATAAAACTTTTCATTTGGGGTTCCTAAGTCATTTTCAAATCACAAACATTTAATGAAGGGGAAAAAAAACCTTAAATAGGTTATAAAAAATACACTTTGACATTTGTCTCTTGAAAAGCTAAATACAAATACTAAGAAAGCCAAGCGTCAGCTACCATTCACTATCCCTAAAGCAAATACTTGGATCATAAAGTCTTGAAAGCTTATGTTTACCTCCACAGTAAAGCAATTCAGGTTGAAAAGAGCTCTGACATTAAAGAAAACATAAATATTATACCCCCCTTCCTAGTAATTATGGCAGGCCAAACCAGTAGCATAAAATAAACAATTATACTAAAAAAAAAAAACAAATCAATACTAAGATCCTAAAACAGTATTCATATTTATGTATTATCATTTGCAACCATGTTACTCAGCACTAGCACTGGTTCCTTCCAAGCATACTAATTATATGCACACAAGTGAAAATATGTATGTATACTTATGTGCAAAAAGCATACATACATAACAGTTATTCATCAATTAACCTACAGTATTTATATCTTTCCTAATCTAATAAGGTTATCTTTTGTGACTTCTATTGAAATCAGCTGTATCCAAAATTTCAATTATTATTTGGTACTAAAATTTTACACATATGTAAAATCATATATGTATATATATATATATATGCAAAACCATTAAAGAAATAAAGAAATAGATTTTTAAAGTCATTGAGCTAAATCATTCTCTCAAAATAACAAACCATTAAAGCTACACTTACATAATTTTGAATTCTTTCTTATTTGCAATATCACAAGAAAGTTAGTATTCACTTTGTTTTGAATATGAACATAACAGCTACATTTATACTACAATTTCTCCCCTTTTGCGTAAATAGCACATTATTCTATGTTTAGAATGTTTTCATTGTCCTTCTTTTTTATATTCCTAAACAATCATTGCATAGAGGAAACTAGACAAAATTTATTTAAGAACAAAGTAATAATACTACAAACTCAAATCTTTTAAGAATAAAACCAAAAAAAGTTTAATGTTAGAGACAGTCAAGATATGGGGCTTTTAGACCCAAAGAAAAAGATGTAACAAAAAAGAAAGAAAAACTTCAAACAATGTAGAAGAATACATTTACTGTGCCAGTTTTCAGTATAGTGACATTTTTGGATCAAGTTCTATACATCTGAAAACTTGACTCTATGAGGATTCCTAACATAACTTTAGCTGTAAAAAGACAAACACAGGCATCCACAGGGTAAAGACACTGTTGTAAAACTTTCCATTCACAATTCTTTTACTTCTAATTAAACAATGAAAAAAATATTACAAGGCTAAGGCTGACAAAAAATCATAATGAACCTCTCAGATGAGAAACTAATTGCTACTAAGTACACAATGGCTTACATTTAATCCTGTTAATAACCACACAAAAAAAGAAATAAAAGACTCACTTTTCAGTCATCTCTCTGGACCACTGGGCTAAAATAACAGCATGACTAAATCTGACATTGACCCCGTGGCCCTGCTAGGAGTTAAAAGAATTCCTTTGAGTCTTCTGAGGCCTATTTTAAACTACTCCAGAAGGGGAGGGTGAGCCCTGTGTACTTGTTAACCTTCTTTACAGTAACAGGTCAAATTTGAAATGTTCTTAAGTGCTAAGTATATTTACATTTTAACACATACAGCCCTTATACGTGTGATACATTCCAAATAACAAAAAATTATCTTCATAACTAGTTAGTTGATAAAAAGTTTGTAGATGAGTGAAATGTGACTGGAATAAGTAAATGTTCATAGCACAGTGATGCAAATCAGTAAAGTACAAAATATGAATATCTCTAAACGGAGAAGAAAGCTGACTAATACTTGGGGAAAAAAATAACTGCCCTAAACTTAGTGGGGGTAGTTGAGAGAGGTGTAATGGGAAAAGAAGGCCAGAGATCTATTAACATTTTCATCATTTGGCACAAGATAGTTTAGGCAGAGCAACCACATCCAGCAACACAACACAACACAACAGGACTTCCTTTTTGTGGCTATTTTGTTTGCTTCCATTTATAATATGAAAACACTTCAAAGCAATACGTAGATAAGTTAAAAAACATTACAAATTATAGCTAACACAAATCCTTTGTTTTCTCCTCTTTCTATCCCTTTTAAAATGTAATACCTTGCCTCAAAAAAAAAATTTCCAACAAAGAACGTAATACCAGTAAATCATACCTATATCACCAACTAGCTACTTAATATACTGATGGGCACAGAGCAAATGGATCTCACCTAATTTCTAGTATTAAACTTTTAATTAAAGACATCCTTTAAAATAATTAAAAAACAAGAAACTCATTCCTACTTTTAGAAGTCTAATTACTGAAAATCTAAATAACATCACTAATACATTTAATACCCTTCTCTCAACTTGTGGCAGTTAAAGTAAGCAGCAGGCTCCAATTAATCTTAATGTACTTCTAAGGGGAAAAAAATGAGGTCTAAATCATTTACATACTGAGCACAATGCTACATATTTCAGAATATTATGAATTAAAATTTCTATTATACACCAGAAACATTTATCTATGAAATGTCCAAGTTCAACTCAAATGTTCCATTTATAAAACTGTCTCTACAATAAAAGTACCTCATTAAATCAGTTTCGCACATTCTCTTTCAAGTTCTACAACCTTCATGACCCCTAACTAAACTTCCTAATGTTTTTCTCTGTGATGACTTTAGCTTACTATGTTACATGTTGCCATGTAAAAATTCAAACCAAAAAAGCAAAGGAATACAAACGAGGTTGTTCCTACATTGTACAAACAACTTAATTAGATATCAACAGCAATTAAATGCCCTCACAACATTATCTTTTTTTTTTTAATTTGGAAAGGTTCTTAAATTCACTAATGGACATAAAAACATTATAACTGATATCACATAGTTAAACTTCCTGAAATCTATCATATCACTAATCTGTTAGAAAACCTGCTGCATTCTCTGTAATAAAACATTATAGAAATTCTTCCTTTTTCTTTCTCCATTTTTCTCCCCATTCTTCCCCTCCTGCCAATTTTCTCTCTCACACACATACAGTTATTTTTCAAAGTCAGACTAGCAAATCATATTAGAACATTAAAATATGCTCAAACTATCCATATAACAGAGTTGCAAGAAACTCAGCAAACATCCACTTGCAAGGCACATTCATTCCAGGGCCCCACCATTGTACTGAAGGTAAAGGGCCCTGAAGCCAACTAAACAGTTTCCAACCAAGATACATAGTATCTTATCAAACCTTACCGGCTTACTTTCACAGCATGCTTCTCTACCAAAGCACGCTTGGGGAGGGAGGTGGGGGAAGGAAGTATTACCATTATACATGGCTGTTCATCATTGTATTTTGATCTCTACATTTTAAAAGAAGCATTTGTCAACCACCTCTCCCTCTCCAAAAACAAGAAAAATAAAAATAAAAAGGGGGTTAGGGGTATGGGTGGAAATCCTATTGCAGTTTGAAATAAAAGCTAAAAGGGGCATCTGACAATTATGACTTTTTAAAAAAAGGCTGAGGGTGGTCTAAGATGTATGTTGGTTTGTTTAGCCTTAGGGTTTATATGAAATTAAAATATGGTGCAACAATTTTTCTTACCAAAAGAACAATACGAAAATATAATTTTCTAAATGTGTTTGCTTATTGAAATGTCCCCAAGAATTCCACATAAGACTGACTCAATACCCTCATTATTGTATCAGCTTACATATCAGACAATTAGGATTACTTTTGATTGCTTAATTCTATGATGAAAAAACAAAGCTTATAAACTCACAAATTCAAAACTTACAAAAGTTGAAGATTTTTTTAAAAAAGCAAATTATAATTGGGAAATTGATTTAAAGTATCATTTCTTACCCAATGTACCAAATCTCAAATCATTTTTAGCATGAAACTGTAATAAAAAAGAACTATTATTTTCATTTACAATGCCACTTCGCAATTAAGATTTTTAAGTGGTTGGAAATCCCTTTCTGGATTTTAGAAATAACTGCTTTCTAATAAAGCGTTTGATATAATCAAGATATGAGGAGGAGTTCATTGGGGGAAAAAATGCAGCTCAAGTGAGTAACTGAAAAAACATTTGGTAAAACATATATAAATGTATGTTCATTTTTTTAAATTAGCTAAACTTCATATGGTCTCAAGGGCCAAACTCACACTGGAAAAATAGTATTCACTGAAATATAGTCAGGTACAAGAACTCTTGCTTCAGAAAGCAGCATAGAGTACTAGGTCTAGAGCTAACTTTGAAGCCAGGAAGATCTAGATTCAAGTCCTACCTTAGGGCAAGACAACCAGGTGACCCTGGGCAAGTCAGATCACTCTGAAGGTTGAATTTCATAGAAGGCACTTACCTGCCTTGATAGTCAGTAGTTGCTCACCAGACACTTCCTACACTGATAAAGTAATAAGTCTATTTTTCCACCTCAAAAAAAGAAAGAAAAGAAAAACAAAAGAATACAAAAATAACTTTTGCTTCTCCTTTAAAAGATATGGTCATAGAGTTATTAAAAAGCATTTTCTTAACATAAAAGAACAAATTTTTTTTAAAAAAATTAAATATGTAGATGTTTGGTACCACTCTCTCAAGACATATAAAGCAATATATTTCAATCACAATTTTTATAAGTTATCAACACATAATAATAAAGTTTGTTCATGCCATAGCTTATAAGGATTCATAAATGCAAAATTCTCTGAATTGGAAAAATAAAAACTCCATTGACAAGAATCGGCAAAACACTGAGAACTGATTGGAACTTCTACCCCAAAATCAAATGTGTATTTACATGCCTTTATAGATGTAACACTAATTATATTATTTTTTAAAACGAAGTATAACACATTTTCTGTCTCTGTATGTTTAAAGCAAAAATTCTTAAACTTGAAATTTAAAATAATGCTAGAACTATATTTTGCTAGTTAGGACCTCTGGAATTTAGTTTAAGGAGAGAATATTTTGATTTTAACACCAAAATCATTATTGACAGGAGTTCTTGTAACTTTACATTTCCCACACATAGCTAACAAATTTCTTTTTGGTTCACAATAGTTCAAAATTTAAACTGTTATTGCTACTTAGTAAATGAAACCAAGAACAAAATTAGTCTTTCTTCACTAGCTTCCTATTATAATACAATAATTTTTCCTAGTCTAGGTCAGGGAAGAGGTTGGGAAAGATCAAATACATGAGCTAAAAGAGAAAGAACAAACTAAAAAAACTAGTAAAAGAAAAATCCTTTTTTCCTTTAATCAATCAAAAAAATGGCAAGGAAGAAAAAAGTGAAAAAGTTACCCAGAATATATGACCATGTAAGCTTGGGCACTCTTGCAGAAAACCTAGTCTGCAACCCAAAGCCATGGGAAATTTAAATTACAGCAAAGGTCCACAATAGGCAGGGAAATCTGTACACATAAAAAGGGACTGCTGAGGCTGCAGGTACACTCACAGCCAAGAAGATCTTTTGAGATTTCAAAAAGAACTTTAGTGGCTTTATTAATTTTTAAAGAATCAAGAGACTCAAGGGGATCCACATTACACTATAAACACTAACTTTTTTCCTTCCTTAATGAAAATATGTATTTACATGTATTGTGAGGGGAAAAAAAGGAATTCCCAATGCTTAATACTGCTCTGGGTAGGGGTATGGGGATGTGTGTGTGTGTGTGGGAGAGAGGGAGAGGGAGGGAGGGAGGGAGGGAGAGAGAGAGAGAGAGAGAGAGAGAGAGAGAGAGAGAGTGTGTGTGTGTACACATTCACTCTAAAAGCTCACAAACAAGTATTCCCATAGTTTCAAAAAAAAAATTAAGGCACTGAAAAGTATTAACAAAAAAGAAAAAATTTAAAACTATTATTTATTTCAACTTAAATGGAATGCTTAGGAACAAAGTCAAACAGAAGATCCTCAAGCACTACTAGCAATTGATATATGATATTGTGCTCCTCCACTTCAAAAAAAATTATGCAAAAAATTGAAGTTTGTATTTTTTCTTTGGATTTGTGGTAAAATTATGTCCTATTTTTACTAAAAAAAAAAATAAATAACCTCTGAAACCAAGAAAAATAATTTCCCAAAGTGGGAAAATCTTACATAAAGGCAAAAGTGCCAAGTGATGGCACCAAATAAAAACTTAGTCACTTCCCTACACTTAGTAGTTGATGGAGTTTAAGGTCACCTCTATCTAGATGCATCAAAATTTATACTGTAAAAACTTCTTACTTTTCCAAATAGAATTTCAGTCAGTTTTACATTTTTGAAATATCAATATTCAAATGTCAATTAAAATGTAATCATAATAGGTAAATCCAAATAAGTTTTACATTACATTTACTTCCCTATACTATTGAAATCAACCACATTTGATGAAAACAAAAACAAAAAACAAAAAAAAAAACCTGATGTGGATGGGATGAGGAAGATACTGAATGGGGAGTGGGGGTGGAGGTGGGGGTAAGGGGAAGCAAATCCTAGCAAGTGGGAATCTGTTTAAATTCAGGTCAGAATTAAATTTCATTGGTAATGAAAAAACTCTCTGAAAGAGATAATTTGCCATTCTTCCTAAATTAAAATATGAGTTTTAAGTCTTGCTTTATATTTTAACAGGTCATATTCCTTCAAGCTAAGAAAATCTTATATTAGGGTTTTTTTTTTTCCAATTAGCTTTATCAGTCCTAAACTGTTTTCTACAAATTAACCAACTTACTAAAATTTCCATGTTCTACAAAAGTAGGCCAAATACTTAAAAGTTACTGGGCAAGGCTTTACTCCATCCCTTCCCTAGAATATTTTTTTATATTCGGACAAATAGCAGCAATTAAATGAATCTTGCCACTAAAGTAATAAATTCTGAGAGTTCTATTGGAACATTAATCTCATTTTAATCTTACCTTTAAAATTTATGAACTATTTCTTTTTCCTTGAGATAATTAAAAGAATACGGAATATAAGCTTAATGTTTAGGTAAATGATGACCCAAGGGGGAAAATGTCTCTTCTTTCAATTATATAACCTTTTTTGTCTTTCTCTCAAAAGGTAAAGATGATACAATATCTGTTCTGCTTTCTATTGTGGTCTAATTGTCCTAGCCATGATAAAAATTGTTAGACTAGGCATTGAAATTTTCTACAAAGTATAACTGTCCAGGAAATTACACATAAAATAACATTGTTATGACACTTTCTATTTAACTCTATATTACAACTAATTTTTTTTTTTGGTACAAACTACAGTTCTATAAAGGATCAATGCTGTATATGATCATATCAAGTCCATAATCAGATAAGGCAAATGTTATTTTTTTTAATAATGTTAGACATACTTCTAAATAGTTTGGGAAAAAGGGAGGAGGGGGTGTCCTTGCACAAGCTAGTGTCCAATATATATATATCTATAAACAATTTTCTTAGTGAAGAAAAATAAACTACCCTGAAATTCAGAGCTGCTAAAGTTTCTTACCTATTTTACCTTTTAGACACAACTTCAGTATAGCAGAAAAATTAATGAATTTGGAGTCACTCAATAAGTTTTGATAATTAAAAGGGGTGAGTGGGTGGGTGGGTAGAGATAAGCACTTCTATGGCTCCTACTATGTGCCAGATACAATGCTATGTGCTTTTGCAAATACTATTTCATTTGATTAAGACAAACTAATGTTAACATTAAGAATTGCTTTTTAAAAATTAAACCTAAGCATAACATAAATTTAGCCACAAGGTTTGCTTCTACTTCTAGAATCCTTGGGTAATTTTTATTGTTTTTGAGGTGGGTACTAGGGCAAAGGCAGAAGAGGAGAAATATAGGTAGCATTAATATCTTTTAAAAATAATTTTACATGGTAATATACTTTAGATCAAAATTACTTTTCAACTTAACTATGACATTTATTGCCTAAAATTTTTAAATATTTGTTTTCTAAGACACACATTTACAAGTAAACAATTAGAAAATTATACTTAAAATCTCTTTCCCTATCCTCTGTATTACTAGGATTCATGATACAATGCAGTAAGTATAAGGATGATAATATAATCATTTAATCTTAAGCTCTTTTCATTATGAAATATAACATTCTCAATATATAGAATGTTCCAAAGTAAAGCCTGTACCTTTAAATTGAGAATTCCCTGAAAGGAAAATATATCTATAAAATGAAAAAGCAATCAATTAACCATAGAATATGTGATAGGCACTGTATCAGACTTTAGTAAATAACACTGATTATAGGCAACACTTAGATTTTATACAAGTCAGATTTTTTTTTTTTAGGAAAGGCAGGTAGTACTATTTAGACAAATACATTAAATCTCTGGATCAGGCAAGTAAAGAATTTTTTTAAGTTTTTCTATTTGCATTTTGTAAAAAAAAAAAGTCTAGTTTATAAAAGAAATGTTAAGATTTTATGATTTAACGATTTTTAACAATTAGTTGCCACTGAATTTGGTATATAGAATCATAAAGATATTAGACCCTCAGAAACATGAACAGTATATATACTCTAAAAATAAAAGAAATATTGGAAATTAGTCAAATCCAATTCTTGGAATGTATTTCACGCATAAGTACCATTAGTACCATTAGAAAGAAATGGATCCTTACTACATTTTAAAATAAACCAGACACATGCTATAAATTTATTTGGGGAAAATAAATATTTAAGTAAGATGCCGATCAACAGTGAAAACATAAAAATTCAGCTGAAATATCTCATGTAATAACATTCCAAATTGCTATTAAAATCCCAACAGAGACTGCTCTGACATTTCCCAAGTTTCTAATGAGGTTTTCAGTCTGCTGCACAATGACCATAAAAGGCTTTTAAACTTCATTCCATTCACTAGCAAAGTTGAGATCGAACATTTTTATTCCTTCTTTGCCTATGACAACTTGACCATAAACAGTGAATAGTAACAACACAAGTCATTATGTTAATTAGAAATTAAATAAAAAGATGGCCTCACAATGGTCAATCATAAGATGACATGCTATTACACTAGAGTTTTGTAGTTTAAAAGCAGCCTGGGGAATTCTGCAGCATGGGCTCCTAAAAGCTTAGCACATCGCGGAGAGCTAGGTCATGCAGCATTCAGTCACTAGGCATCAAGTCCTCTAGTTTTAGGTCCTTTTGTTAACAACAACACAAAAGTAAAAATGAAGCTATGTGTTATAAAGCAAAAAGCACTCTATTCTTAACCTGTTAGTTTTATATCCCTCCAGAACCCTTCACTCAAAGCAAAACTGTGACAGAACCCCTACAAAGACATTATGTAACTTTTTAAAACGTTTACTAATAACACTACCATTGATTTTAATCATATTTTATGATCAGTTCTATTCCAAACTTGAGTTACTTCATAATAAGAAGGATGTGCCTGCTTTCTATAATTTCTCATAACTAATAACAATATTAGACATAATAACTCATTTTTAAGAGGTTCCAAAACAATTTTTATTTTCCCCTTTATTCAGGTCAATATTTGCAGTAACTGATTCAGTTCATCATATTTTTACTTAAAAAACTGAAGAGCTTTTGTTTTTAAATTAATGGCTTTGTTTATAAACATTTTTGCAATTTTGCTAGAACCAACCATGGCACCACACTTTTTAAATTTAGTAATAAAACCTGTATATTTGTGATGCTGTACAGCAAGATCACTAAAAATGAAGACAGACAGTTATTGCTACATTTACATTTCATTTCCATAGGGAATTTTATATTAGAACTAGGTACAGAGATATTTGTTTCACCTTGAGAGGATTGGTTATTAACACTTTTGCTTTCTTTCTGTTCAAACTTCCTGATTCTAATCAACTGTCCATAGAGGTATTTATATAGAAAAGATTCTGTAACTTTTAAAAGTAAGACTATTAACAGAAAACAAAAGAAAAGCAAAGGCTATGGTGTACATAGTCAGTTTTAAGCATTTTGAAGAGACAATCAACTGGGCATGTTCAAGATTAATTCTAAATCAACAGGAAGCCAACTTTATAGTCTTAGTAGCACCCTCAACCAATCTTCACTGGCTGTCTGTATCATCTGAAAACATGTAAATTATAGAGGGAAAACAAAAAGGTTTGCTTGTAGTTATCTGCCATTTCAACAGTTTGATGCTACTGAACACAGTTTGAGCAATGTGATGCCACTGAACACAGTTTGAGCAATGTGATGCCTTAAAAACTCAAATTATCTATATGAAGGTGATATGGGTCTCTACTGGATTATCTGGTTTAACGTGACCAGTGAGAAAGTTCATTTCAAAGGTTTAAGAAACTCTTAAATCCAAAATTAAATTTACTTACGTTTCTATACTTTACCATAATGAAACATTTCCCAAGCTATATAAAAAGGCCTTGGAGAAAGAACAAAAAGTTCTCTCTTCTAAGAACTCATCCATAGTGAATAATTCCATGCAAAAAAAAATACACTTTATACTGCCATTTACAATCTTAGATAAACTTGTAGTAAGTGGTCTAAAATGGGACAGAAATCATTTATAAAACTGCATAAATTAGCCAGTTTTTTTTAGATGAAGCAAAGGTGAGAAATAGAATTGTAAAATAGGCACTAAGTATTTGAAAAGAACAGAGTTCAAAAAAATCTACCAGAAAAACAAATGCTGCACTCAGTTCTTTGTTGATGTTAGCTACACCTCCATTAACTCTTACTCTAAATTTCAGCCCATGGCTCTGAAGTAACTGAACAGAAAAATGATTTAAGGGTCTATAGTTTTAAGCTAAAATAATTATCCTCTGAGAAAGAAGGCAGCTCTTAAGTTGGTGCCTCACATCAGTCTTAAAGGTTACGTTCTCCATACCAATATTAAGTAACAAAAAGGAAATAAAGTTTTTGTAGTGTGGTTTTATGTTTTAAGTGTCATGAATTCATAATTTTCAAACCTATAGTTAAATAATTATAAAACTTTTCCTAGGAAAGTCAAATACAAACACGTTTTGGAAAACAAGTTCCCCTGCTTCTTAAATTTGGGAAAATACTCAATATGTGATCTTACTGGCTAAAGCTCTGCAGTTATCTCTGGACTTCACTTATTCATACTGTTCCTGCTCCACAGTGAACCATCAAGAGTAAACTATAATTAAATTGGTGTAACTTAAGTAAATTTGATGGCTAAATTGTTTTCTGGGGGTTTTAAATAAGAAATGTGCAACACAATTTATTCTGAACTATGTACAGCTGACAAGGTAAAAACATATTTTAAGAAAACATTCTCAGTTTGGTAAGTTAAGATAGCAATGTAAAAGGTCACAGAGAAGCCCAGCTCCCCCAGGTAAACCTAGCAAATGCCAAAAAAAGGAAAAAAAAAGTGATAAAACCAAAAGAATCAAAAGTAAGCTCTTCTATCCCATACAAAACTATACAAAAAGTCAACCAGAAGCAAGTGGAAATGGACAGAAGATTCTCACCAGGGAAGCCAGTATAGGCCCAAGAAAATGTTGAATGCAGGAAAACCAGAGCAGCATCTGGTAAATTAGAAGAAGCTGAGAAAAGCCTTGCCAGGGAAGTGACAGATCTGAGGACACCCAATCACTATGAGCAGGGACTTCAAAATTTATACCAGGTTCCAGTAATGAGGACTTGAAACTAGATCTTGACCCTATCCTTTCAGAACAGAAGGAGAGACAGAACCAGCTCCCCAAAATGCACTGTGCAAAGAGACAGGTGCTAGCAATGTATCCCTCAGACTACTGTAAGCTACAGCAGGAAGCAGGTCAATTCACTACCTGGGCACAAGGACCAAAGATATATACAGGAAGCCTAAGACAATGTAATCTTTGACATCCAAGCAGGGATGGTCAGGGCCACAACAGAGGCTCTGAACAGAAGCTGAACAAACTCCCAATTGGAGATCATTTAAGGAAAAGAACAGAGAATCCTACCAAGGGAAGAACCCACAGTAGACCCCCAGGAGAAGCCAGAGATTGAGGCTAAGGGGAGGGCCTAAAATTAGCCACCTCATCTGGTTTCATGGTGGCAGTGGCCTCCAAATTAGAGACAGAACAGGAATAAAGAAGGTATACTCCACTCATCTAAGAGTTCCAGAGGGAAACGTAAAATTCAAAACTAAGAAATGAGACAGAAAATATTAGTAAACAGAAGAAAATACCAAACACAAAAAAGAAACACAAAGGAGTAAGCCCAAGAGGTAAACCCAGAAAAAGTAAACAATCACACAACTACAAGTAGACCCTTAGGAAAAAATGGCTTGGCCAACAGGACTACAAGAGTGACTGGAAGAAATGAAGATTTAAAAAAAAACAAACAGAAATGGAATAAGAATTCAGGAGGAAAAGAAATCAAAATAGAACAAATAACTTAGAACAAAAGGTGGAAAAGCTTACCCAAGAAGAATACTCCCTCAAAAACAGAATGAAGTAATAACCAGAACTTTATAACTCTATGAAATAACAAAGAATGCAACAAATTTTTTTTAAAAATTAAAATAGAAGAAAATGGAAGCTACTTACTATCAAAAACAACTGATTCAGAAAACAGGTTAAGGAAAAATAATGTAAGAATCATTGAATTCCATAAAAATCATGACAAAAAAAAGCCTGAATACAAATGAATTTCAAGAAATCAAAGAAAACTTTTATCTCTTAGAACTCTGAAAGACTTTAAGAACTCTGATCAATTAAATAAACACTCAGGACTTTAGAAGTCTGATAATGAAGTATTCTTCCCACATTTAGTGAAGAGTGAACGTACAGAACAAGATATACAGTGATAAAAGAAAGCAATGTTTTCAAAATCACTTGAAGAAGAAAACTAAAGGAAACTGAGAAGAGCACAGAGACAAGCAAGCCAAGGCAGTGTTGGTACAACTGCATTAAGTCTGATACATATTTCTAAATATATTTAAAGCTGTCCACAATAGATTTTGAATATAATCTTTTTTCTGTTCTTCTCTGTGTATCAAAATGTTGATAACTGTTCATGTTAGTCAAGTTCATAGTAAAAAAAAAAAAAGAAAAATATTTATAAAGATTTTTTAAAAACCTGATAATCCGATTCTTCTCTGAATCTAGTCAGTGATCATTTTTGACAAGTGTTTAGCTTAGATTCATCCCACAAACAATGTGATAGCATGTTAAATTGTCAGATATCAATAAATTGTTAGGTAAGCTAAGCCAAGATGGTAGAGAAAAGGCAGGGATTCACCTAAGCTCTCCAAATTCCCCTCCAAACAACTTTAAAATAACACCTCAAACCGAATTCTAGAACAGCAGAACTAACAAAAGGTTGGGGTGAAATAATTTTTCCAGCCCAAGAGAATTTAGGAGGTCAGTAGGCTGATCTGTCTCAGCAGGGTGGTGATCGGACCTGGAGCGCAGTGCACATCCAGCACAAGTCATGCATGCCAGGCTGCCAGCAACAGGCCATGGAGGCAGTTCATCAATGGCATCAGGAGCTCCGAGAGCTCTCAACCAGCAGATGGTAAGAGAGCTGAACAACAGGTCAGAAGGAGATTAAAGAAGACACTTTGCTGTCACTGGATGCAGGACTTTGTCCATTGTCCATATGCAGTTTTAGATCACAATCCCAGAGCTTAGAGGAAGACTAGTTCCAGAAGGGGGACAAGTGATTGTGGTTATAAAGAACAGAGCATATACCAGGAAAGGAGGGACCACACCTCTCCTTAGATCATACCACCTTGGAAGAACCAAAAACCTACAGATTCCCTCAGAGCTAACTCTAAAAACAGCAAGAAACATCTGAAGTTTGAGAAAGTGCCCCCTCCAGCCTAGAATAAAACTTTAATTTCAACTTTAACATAAAGTTATAAGTCAAGAAATAGGCTGGAAAATGAGCAAAAAAAAAAAAACAAGAAAAATGTGATCATAGAAAGATACCATGGTGACAGAGAAGATCAAGACACAAACTCAGAAGAAGACAACTAAATCAAGACAGCAACGTGCAAAAATTCAAAGAAAAATATAAGCTTGTCACAAACTCCAGAAGAATTCCCAGAGGACCTTAAAAAGGAATTTTAAAATGAAATAAGAGAAGTAAAAGAAAAATTGGGAAAAGAAATGAGAGTGATACAAGAAAATCAGAAAAGAGATTCAGTGGGCGGAGCCAAGATGGCGGCTGGGAAGCAGTGACTGGCGTGAGCTCCCCACCAAGTTCCTCCAAAAACCTATAAAACAATGGCTCTGAACCAATTTTAGAGCTGCAGAACCCACAAAGTGGCAGAGGGAAGCAGGGCTC